>VZQC01011667.1:1245269-1412452 GCA_009823505.1 Rhizomys pruinosus | reverse complement strand
ATTAAATATATATATATATATATATATATATATACAGGCAAATTTGTGTCCCCAAATGCCCTTTGGTGTGGGTCCATCTATTTGAGCCTGGTTAACTTACTCAACATTGCATTGTTGTTCTCCAGTTCCAGGGAAATCCGAGACCCTCTTCTGACCTCTGCGGCATTGCACAACACGGGTGCACAAACTTGCATGCAGACGGTGCATTCATACACATACAGAAATAAATAAAAATTAATTAAAAAAATTAAAACAAAACAAAACAAAAACCCAACAACTCCTCCCCATCTCCTAGACACTATTGGTGGCCAGTAGCTCCTTACCTAGCGTTGGGACTTCTTACCCACTTCCCCTCTTTTGTGCTGGGATTGTGCCTGGCTTAAGCTCATGTGGGCCTTGTGCAAGCTCTCGCCATTGCTGTGAGTAAATGCCCAATTGGGAAAACTCTTGTTTCCTTGTGATCATTCACCATCTCTGGCTCTTAAGATCTTTCCACCACCTCTTCTGTGATAATCCCTGGGGCTTGGGAGGCAGAAGCTTGATACAGGTGTCCAACTCAGGGTAAGCACTCAGTAGTCTCTTATCTGCATGTCAGTCAATTGAGGCTCTCTGTGTTAATCACCATCTGCAACATGAGGAGGCTTCTCTGATGAGAGCTGAGTGATACATTACTCCTCTGTTGGATGTATAACTGGTAAAGGGGAGGTAATTCTTTTAAAAATATTTTGTTATTTTTCTCCCACTCTGTGGGATTTCTCTTCACTTCCTTGATTGTTTCTTTTGATGTACAGAAGCTTTTGAGTTTAATGAGGTGCCATTTGTCAATTGTCGACCTTAATTCTTGCCCAGCTGCTGTCTGATTTCTTTTAGTCTGCTGCCCACTTTTTCTTCTATCGCCTTCAGAGTTTGGGGTTTCACATTGAGGTCTTTGATCCATCTGGAGTTGACTTTTGCACAGGGCGAGAGGTAGGGGTTTAATTTCATTATTCTACAAGTGGTGATCCAGTTTTGCCAACACCACTTGCTGAAGATGCTGTCTTTTCTCCATTGTGGCTTCCCGGCCCCCTTGTCAAATATGAGATGGCTGAAATTGTATGTGTTCAAGTTTGGATCTTCAGTTTTGTTCTATTGGTCAACAGGTCTGTTTTTGTGCCAGTACCAGGCTGTTTTTATGACCATAGCCCTGTAGTATAGTTTAAAGTCTGGTTTAGAGATCCCCCTGTGTAGCTCTTTTCACTCAGGGTTGTTTTGGCTATTCAGGGTCTTTTGTTTTTCCAAATGACTTTAAGGACTTTTTTTTCTAAGCCTGTGAAGAAATTCTTGGGGATTTTGATTGGGATTGCGTTAAATCTATACAAAGGTTTTGGTAGAATGGACATGGAAACCTTCACCGCAGAAACATCTGACAAAGCATTGATTTCCAGAATATATGAACTACTCAAAAAACAAAGAAGAAAGAAAACAAATGACCCACTCAATAGATGGAGCAAAGAGCTGAACAGAGACTTCACAAGTGAGGAATTAGAGATGGCCGAGAAACACCTTAAAAGGTGTTCAACATCACTAATCATTAAGGAAATGCAAATCAAAACCACTTTAAGATATCATCTTACTCCAATAAGACTGGCTAGGATCAAGAAAACAAATGATACCAAGTGCTGGAGAGGTTGTGGGGAAAGGGGAACACTCATCCACTGCTGGTGGGAATGTAAACTTGTACAGCGACTATGGAAAGCAGTGTGGAGAACCCTCGAAGACTTGGAATGAACTTGTCACCTGACGCAGCCATACCGCTCCTAGGCATGCACCCTCAAGACTCACCCCACCGCAGAGATACATGCATGGCCATGTTTATTTCAGCTCTCTTCACAATAGCAAGGAGCTGGAACAACCCAAATGCCCCTCAACTGATGAGTGGATAGAGAAAATGTGGTACATCTACGCAATAGAGTTCTATGCAGCAGTAAAGAAAGATGACATCATGAGCTTTGCAGAAAAATGGCTGTAGCTAGAGGACATCATGCTGAGTGAAGTAACACAGTCCCAGAAAAACAAACAAAGAATGATAGCCCTCATCTGTGGATGCTAGTGCCAATTACCTAGTTGTAAGTATTTCTTGTGCACGGCCCCTTGAGCTTTTGTCCAAGCAGTTAGGAGTGATGCATATTGGAAACAACAACAACAACAACAACAACAACAACAGAAAGGACTGCATCAAAGAACTGACTGAAACTGAACTTCTGTTCAAAACAGCCAACTTCCACATGGAGAATATTGAGAAAGACTGAGAAAGAGATGAAAAGCATGTTTGGCAGAATGCATGAGCTCTGGTGGGGTGGGGGGATAGGGTGGGGGACATGGGTCTAGATTTGATAAAAAATATAAATAAATTAAAAAAAGAAAAAATATTTTGTTATTTTTATTTTATATGTAAGTGCACCTCTATTATGTAATGCCCATGGAGGTCAGAAGAGGGTGTTGGATTCCCCCAGCACCAGAGTTATGGATGGTTATTAGTTACCATATGGGTGCTGGGAATCAAACTCCAGTCTTCTTCAAGAGCAGCCAGTGCTCTTAGCCACGGAGTCATCTCTCCAGCCCCAGTGAGGTACTTCTTTTTTTGTTGTTGTTTTTGTCTTTTTCCAAGACAGGGTCTCCCTGCAGTCCCAGCTGTCCTAGAACTCACTCTGAAGAACAGGCTGGCCTTGAACTCACTGAGATCCACCTGCCTCTGCCTCCCAAGTGCTAGGATTAAAGGCGTGCGCCACCACGCCCGGCTGAGGTACTTCTTAAACAAAGGTGGAAGTCTGACTCCTTCCCAGAAGTCAAGGTTGGCTCACACTGTGACTAAGTTTAAGGTCTTAGGAAAGTTCCCACGCCCATACTGATCTGGCATTTGCCAACTTGTGTGTACTTGCTCCCTAGATACTGACATTTTGGGAACTTGGTTCCTGGTATGACAATGCCGAGAGGTGGGGAGACCCCTGTGAGATCCAGCCACCAGGAGTCCAGCATTAATCCTCTTGGGAGGCATGGTTTAACTACAAGGTGTCACCTTTTAGAGGTTTCATCACCTTTGAATTCTGCTACATTGAGAATCGTGTTAAAGTGTAGATTTCTATTGAATATATCTGGGAGAGGCCTGAGACCTGCAGGTCTAACAAGTTCCCGAGTGAGGACTTTGCTGCCTGTTCTCGAACCAAACTTTGAAAAGAGGTTCTGACTATTTAACTGTGCATCTAAGTCAGAACCCATGACAGTATTAGTCACTTAGCAAGCAGTGGTCAATAGGTAAATTGTCATGGAATGGATCAGGTAATTAATTTCTCCTTGTAATGTTGATAGTAAAAGCCATTGACTGAGTTGTTCGCATCTGTCAAGAACTATGACTTATATTCATTCTCACAAGAACCACATCAGAGACTTAAAAATCATTGTTCCACCTAGGCAGGAGAGGAAAACAAAGATCAGAGAAATGGGGTGACTGTCTCTGTGAGGAGCTGGTGTGTGAACCCACAGCTTGGGGCCTGACTCCATAGAAGGGGTGCTGGTTAAACTTCTGTTTTCATCGTCAACTTGTAGAGCAGCTTTGAGTGCAGTGGGTGCTTGATGACTTCCCTCGTTTCACTGATGAGATGCACTTAAGTGAAGGATGTGTTTGTACATATCATTGAAGATCAGTAGAAAATGATCAAACGCGACAACATAGCAGATTGTCATTTTTTTGGAAGTGTAGATTCCAACTGATTTGGAATTACCTTGGAAGTGAGACTCTTAGATGAGTGCTTGGTGAAACATTGATGTTGGAAAATCTGTTAAATTATATGCAGTATCTTTAACATGTGATCACACAGATGGATAGACAGATAGATAGATAGATAGAGCCGAGTGTATCAATCACTGTGATTTCTTTCTCTAGGGCTCTACCAGATCCTGTTCCAGACGTTTGTCTTGTTCTCACAATGGTCTGCTCATCTCTAGTCTCTTTGGCACCTAACAGGACTACTAAGCTATTGGCTGGAATTGTTTGGCTTAAGAAACAGAGGACTAGAATTTTGTTTCCCTTCTAAAATGAAGCCCTGCCCTCAGCCTGTGACACTGGGGAATGAAGTTGCTGTCTCTGAGTCTGCCACTAGGCTGTGCTGTTGGTCTACACTCTGGTCCCTTGTTGCCTCCACCTGCTCCGTGGCAATGCATTGTTCAAAAGGGTGGTTGCTACCATCAGTTAGACTTACTGTGTATAATGCCACACAAAGGTGATGAGTAACGAACAGGGTCAGGGAGCTCCTTAGCTGTATCCTTACTCCTCGGTACCTGATTCTATATGGACGGTCTTTTCAGGACAGAGTAAGACCTTGTCTACACTTTGAGGGATGCACAGATTTACTGTGAAAACCTGCAGGTTGCTCCCACCTATTTTGAAGGGATGCGATTTCCTGGCTTCTTAGGCTGCATCAGGCACTGTTGGTGCCAGTATGAGCTACACCTGTTTCCAGGCTCAGTTCTAGTTTAGCAACATTGGATTACATAAGACAGTCTCCCTGGAGAGTGTGTAGGAAGTTCCAAGCTTGTAGGCAGCAGGGGGAGGCAGAACCCAGGCTGCCTGGCTGGGTCTCCAGCCTCCAAGGCTGCTTGTTCCCAGCTTCCTTCCTGTCCTGCACAGAGCCTTCCTTGGGGCTCTTGCTCTAGACCGCCTCTAGGTGGCAGCAAGGGTCAGGGAAAGCACACCAGAGTGAGCAAGAACCCCGGAAGGGGGATTCTAGCTAATGCTGCTTAGGCCTAGAGCATCACTGGCTTTTTACATAGCTCTCTTCCTGAACTAAGGGCTCCATTTTCGCTTCTGTAAACGGGGATATTCACAGTGTCTCTGTTAGGGTATATGAGGGCCATTAATGTAATGTGACATGCTTTTTACATGGAAGGGATTTAGAGCAGTAGAGGAGCTAGGATCTTATTTTGCTTTATGGATCACAAATTGATATTGATTATACAAAAGGCTGGAGGGCTGGGGATATATTTCAGAAACTACATAAAAAGAAAACCCAGGTAGTGGCATGCTTTTATGATCCCAGCTTCAGGGAGGTGGAGACAGGTAGATGCCTGGGGCTTGGTGGACAGCCAGGGCAGCCTAGCCTAACCTACCCCACACTAGCAGAAGCCTTAAGGAGCTCAGCTTGAGGAAGGACCTTCAAGGTTGACCTTTGGCCTCCTCACACAGACACATGTGCATATGCACACACATGCACACAGACACGCATGCACATGTGTGAGCAACACCCCCCCCCCCACACAAGAACCAAGCAACTAGTGGAGCAGTTGATGCTGGTTTGAGTCCATTTGGGCTGTTCTACTAAAATGTCTGTGTAATTAATAAGTTACACAAATTTATCTCATAGTTCTAGAGACTGGGCAGTCCAAGGTCAGGGCACCAGCTTGTTCATATTCTCCGAGGTGCGCCCAACAGGTTGTAGATGTTTCCTCTGGCTGTGCCCTTATGGTGGGATAGAACATCTCTCTTTCTGCCTCTTTAACAGGGTTGCTAGTCCGATTCAGGAGGGCTTTTCTCTCATAATTGAATTAACTCCTCAAGGCTCTGACTTTTAATTCTGACATTGGTAATTAAGTTTCACCATGTGGGTTTGAGACAGACAAAGCATCGGCCTCACAGCAGGGCTTGAGGTCTTTTCCCTTCTCAATTCTGACCTCTTCTGTGTTCTCAGCCTTCAGGGACCCAACCTGGAAAATAATCAGATAAACTAAATAACATGGAGAGACAGAGATGAATGAGCAGTCAGGACAGACGTGGATGGGCATTCAGGACAGACGAGGATGGGCGGTCAGGACAGACTTGGATAGGCGGTCATCAGGATCACCTGGATTATTTGTCTAGCATGACTCCTCCTTTACTAGGGGACAAAAATGCTTGTGACACTGTCTTTTCCCAGTCTGCTCCTAGGCTACCACAGGCCAGAGATAGCCCTCTAGCCTTCTGTGACCTCCCAGTCCTTTTAATTTCACATTTGCTCATTGCTTCTCAAAGTGCAGAACATTATATGGTTCACATATTGAGTTTTGAATTAGGTCTTACTTTTCCTGTTTTTGCTGTTGTATCTTATAGATAATGCTTTATATTATGTTGTACATGCTTGCCTCCCCATCAATGGTTACTGTGCTCTCAGCAGCTAACATGGAGATGACACTTGGAGATGGCAGCTCTGGCCTATGGCATGATGAATGGATGCTCAGCCAGTTTCAACCGGTACTTCCATCTCAAGGTCTTCTTTTCCCATCTCTCTCATCCTTTCTTTCACGTGACTCAAGAATTCAGAGTCTCCTTCCCCAGGACCTGGGCTCAGCTCCTTACTCCTGCAAAGCATCTAATTAGGTCTTCTCCCTACCCCATCTGGATGCTGGGCCTTCATCCTTTGCCACTTCCACTGGGTAGATCAGTTCTCAAAGATGTGCAGCACTCTCCCTAGGAAAGGGAAAATGAATCTTTCTTCTGAGAAATCTCTGAGTCATACTTGGGAATGCTCTAGAAGTTTTTTTAGCTGAAAGCATGGGTAAAGAGACTAGAGAGTGACTCAGAGGTTAAGAGCACAGGTTGCTTTGACAGAGGACCCCGGTTCTGTTCCCAGCTCCCATTGGTAGGTAAAGCACTCGTATACATAAAATAAAAATAAATAAATAAAAATGTAAAAAAGACTGAGCAGATGGGACTGAGAATGAATTTGAAAGAATGAGTGAGACATCTGCCATCGTGCAGTCTCCAGCCTGATGGCAGCATTGTACGTGGGGACAGACCATGAACTTGCATTACACACTGGACTGCCCCCTCCACCAAGGCAGACCCAAATATTTTTTATGCTGTCCAAACAATTGGTGTCAAGGTCATGCATTTGCAATCTTATACTCAATCTCTTTTTTTTGATATTGTGTGTTCAAGTATAGACTTCACATTCTTTTTATTTTCCTTGAAGGTTAAACTTTTGCTTTTTTTCATCTGTAAAGATGTTTTAAAAATCCCATCTTGAGGCTTTAAAGATTTTTCTCCCAGCAGCTAGATACAGATATATAAAATCCACCCACCTTACAAATGAAAATGATTGATACACATCAAGAAAGTTATCTGCATCAGATAATAAAACCCGGCTCTAGTCTCTCTTTACAAAGCTCACTCCATGAATTTAACTGAAAAGGCAGGTTTCTTAGAAATGTAGTGGCAAGGAATTTAAATACAGGGAGAGTTGGTTGTGGGAAGGGAATATCTTATTTTTATTAATGATCCAGGCACTTTGTATAGGATGCATCCTTTAATCCTCCCATGCTGCAAGGCAATTAGAATCAGTTCTAACACAGCAGAGGAGATTTGTTTAAGTGTTCATCCTCACAGGTACAGATTAGGCCTACTGGTCTCCAGCCCCTAGTGGGATCCTGCACCAGCTGCAGTACAGCTTCAAGCAGGAACTGTATGCACCTACAGGTGCAGACCCTAAGATCACTCTAAGGAAGAGTCCTGGAATGCCTTGTTCAGAGGACATGAGTTCAAATCCTAGCCTTTCCACTTACTACGTGCGAGACTGGACAAATAACTCTCTTGGTTTCCTCACCTGTCACCTCCTTCATGGGGTTGCTTTGCAGTTAAAGTGACGTAGTGAATGTAAAGTCCTTAGAAGCACACCTGAGTTTAGGAGGCACTCAGTGAAGGTTAACTTGGTTGCTGGTGAGCTATAGCAACATGAACAGTTTTGCTTGGTGATAAAGTTTTCTAGCCTACCTCCAATCTTGAAGTCACCTTGCTATGAATTTTAAAACCACTCCTCTGCTCAAAGTACTTTGCATCAGTCTTCCAGAGCTGGCCTTGATAAATATTCAACCTTATGACAACTCCGAACAGTATTCCTAGAGTGGTAGTGGGGGACTCCATGGAGAACTCTGAGACTTCTCAGAACAAAGGTGAGTTTTCCTTTTCCTAAGGAGAGGGCTGCACGTCTTGAGGACTGATTCACGCAGCCACTGGTGAAGGTGGTGGTAGATGCCACAGGGGTGCTTATCAGAGGCAGATTATGTACAAGGGAAAGGAGCAGACCCCATCCTGGGAGGGAGAATCTGGAATCCTTAATCACAGGAAAGAAAGGAGAAGGATATGCCAGAAGAAGGAGAGTTTCAGAGGAGATATACTGGTTGGGGCTGGCTGAGCCTCCATTTGTTGTGTTGAAGCTTTAGCTAGTATCTCCATGGGAAAGTCTACAGTGCACAGAGGAACTATGTGCTCCTGACAAAAACCTTGCCTTTCAGATGGGGCCTTTGGTACTTGACAGGAAAGACTGCACTGTCACCTTGACAGGTAGAAGACCAGAGACCATATCCTGTGGGCTTTTTTTTTTTTTGGTCTTTTTGAGACAGGGTCTCCCTGTAGCCCCAGCTGTCCTGGAATTCACTCTGTAGACCAGGCCGGCCTTGAACTCACAGAGATCCACCTGACTCTGCCTCCCAAGTGCTAGGACTAAAGGTGTGCGACACCATGCCTGGCTGTTTTTTTTGTTTTTTTTTTTTTTTTTGTATATATATGTATTTTTATGTGAAGAGTTTCCCACCATGGGCACCAGTGTCTCATTTAATAGCATGAATTTTTCTCCATTGCTGCCTTGATGTTGGCTAAGTTGATTTCCTCATCAGTCACACACACACACACACACACACACACACACACACACACACACACATGCTAATGCTATCTTACTCAAGGTGTTTTAAAAGTATTTCTTATTTTTACTTTGTGTGTATAAGTGTATTGCATGCATGGATATTATTAGTACACCTGTGTTGTGCAATGCCCACAGAGGCCAGAAGAGGACATCATATCCCCTGGAACTGGAGTTACAGATGGTTGTGAGCTGCCATGTGGGTGCTGGGAATTTCACCTGGGTTCTCTGTACGAGCAGCCAGTTCTCTTAACTGCTGAGGCAACTCTCCAGCCCTTTGCCCAAGATTTTTTGAAGGTGAGACACGTAAGTGCTTTGCCCAGCAGCTGACATGAAGCAGGTGCTCAGTGAACGAGCATTTGTGTCCTCATTGAAGCCTGAGGGAGCAGGGAAGCTCCCTCCTATCCCTATGGGTTTATCGCTCTTCTTGGCTGATGATGCTAAGCTTTGATGGCCTTAATTTGATTTAAAAATACATACACAGCATTATGACATTTGAACTGGGGTGTTAATGAACATCTCGCATGTCCAGCTCTGTAATCACTGGTGGCCGAGACCAGGACCTGGGTCTCTGTCCTGACCCAGTGCTGCCATGTTACACTCAACACTGGCTTTTCTCTTACTCTCCTTTCTTGACTGTTGATTGAGATACAATCCCTTTAGCACCTGCCTCTGCCTTCCCTGCTCCCTTGGAATGGGGCCCGTAGGGTATTTCCATGGTACGGGTCTTCTGGGGAATGAAGGGGAAGAGTGAACGCATAGAAGTGGGTAAATGACCCCATTCTCAGCCGCTCATGAGGTCGTGCAGGCGCGTTCTGCACTCCTGGTTCTTGCTTCCCTGTCTGAGATGTTCAGGAACCCTTGATTTTCTGCATCGCCTTCTTACTCACATGGCCCCTCTTTCCTGTCCTTAGTCAAGCTTCCCCTGAGCGTTCCTACTTCTTATAGATTCAAAAGAATGCTGACAAGCTAGCCTAGGACTTTGTTGTGAGGGGCCACCCCAGGGCACCTACAGTGAGGAAAGGAGAGGCAAGGGAGACAGTGAGAGAAGCAAAGGCAATGGGTGTATCCTTGAGTGACTCCTGCATCACAAGGAAGCACGTGTTGTCACTTGGTCTTGCAGAAAGCCTTCAGTGTACTCCCCTGGGAGCTGTGTCTCCCAGGGAAGAAGGAACACTGTACACCAGCTGGCTTCTTTTGTCATGAGTATTAGTCAATTTGCTCCTGGAGATTTGGCTCTTCTGCCCTCTCAGCTGTTCTGAGGATGGAGGGAGAAACCAGCTCCTATAACACATAGCATAGTTCTACTTTGGTCTTAGGGTAGCAGGGAACAAGATCCTGGGATTGCTCTAATTGTCTCAGTGCTTGAGTGGCTCAATCTCTAGTTGCACAGGCTATGGAGAAGCTTGTGGGTAGCGGGTGGAATAGATATAGTGGTCAGGGCTTTCCTTTGAGGGTCTTGGAGGAGGTGGGTAAGTGGATAGATCTGCGAGGAGGGCTGTCCTCTCCCTAGTGACTCAGCACCTCAGGTAACTTCATAGTGTGCCATCGCCATCCCAATATATGTTTTTTAAAACTCGTGGCACAGGGAAAGACAGTGATGGGTGAGACACTCAGAGGCTTATCTTTTGCCCTAGAACAAGAAACATTTCTCTGTTCTCATCATCTTTTGCCAGTCAGTAGCCTTAACCCAAATCTCTGAGAGGCTGATCAATGTAGGGAGAGTCCAGGACTTGTGCTCGCACTGTCTCCACTGCATCCTTCCTCACCGTCCCCCTATGATGCTACAAGGTTGGCTATTTACACCAGTGGCAAGTGTTTACGAGGTGAGACCCTAAATGCACGGGTTTAGATATCTTGTTGGTCTCACACACATCGCTCTTCCATGGCTGGCCTCAGGTCATGGGGAAATAATCGATTCAGGCTCTTTCCTGCTAGATGTTGCTAGAAGTCAGACTCCTTTAGCAGAAAATGTGGTTGAAGGATCCCCACTGGCCTGATCAAAATGATCTTAAGTTAACAAGCTGCTTTTCAAGGTCAGGATTGTACCCAGGTGTTGAGGCTCCCTCTCCTTTGACCTACATGGGTATTTCTTCCAATGAACATGGGCTCTTACAGCATTTGCTCCTCAGAGATCTCAGGCTAAACATACATCACGATGATCTGTAGACGTTTTCTGATGATGTTACTGTATGTTCCTCATTAAAATTTATTTCATGTGTTCCATTTTGTTTCTAAGGATCTTTTGTTTAGTTTTCACAAATGCCACAGATGTTGTCCATCCGTGTGTTACCCTGAAGACCGCTCTTGGAGAGAAGGCTCTAGAGTCTCTAATGTCTCTGAAGGGCACAGAGGGATCCTGTGGGGATGGATGCTGCACCATTTAGACCTTTCTCTGCCTGTTATTTCTCTGCTTCCCCTTGCTTGGCTTTCCTGGGTCACGGGAACCCGGGTTCTGGGAGCTCAAGCACGGGTGTCAAGAAGGTAACTTTCTGACTGGAAGTATCTGCAAATGGCCCATATTTAATCCTTCGGCTGAAGCAGTCTCATGGCATTCTGATTCCAATGAGTCATTTAATATCTTTTGCTATCGAAGTTGGAAGGATCTTATGATGGCATGGGTTGGTGTGGGCTTAGTTCCTGTACTGTGCGGACATCTTAAGATTCAAGAGCTTTGAGGGGGTGAATGGTGGCGAGTCTGTCTCCCTCGTTTGGCCTATTAGCCTCGTGCTTTCTCCTTCTTGCCAGTTACTTGTACAGGTTCTGAAGCTTGACCCCTGTGCTCAGGCTGACTTTGTGCCCTGACATTTCATCTAGCATCATTAATAATCCCCAAGCCATTAAGAAGTCCCTGAAAATGTCCTCTTAATAACACCACAGTATCCCAATACAGAGATATACCATGAAGTTGATCCAATCCGTTTACACTTGTGGTGTTTCAGGCTGTGTCTACTCTATACTGTGAATAGAGATGAGAAAAACAAGCCTCTAAATCTTCATGAATATACCACATTTTTTTCTTAGGTCGTTTTCCACAGTACATGTCCAATCTCAGTGTGGGGTTACGGTGGCCATGGCTTCTTGTGGTTCTCTTGTAGACAGTTGACGATGGGACCCCGTTTTACAGGTGGTTAATCAAGTGTAGAGCACTTGGTCCCCCCTTCTCCACATGTAGATGACAGAAATTCCCTCACTGCAAATCCCTTTTTGCCAAAGGGAGGCTTTCTCACTCACAGCAGATGACATCATCTCCAGGCCCAGCTGTCCACAGAAACTCAAAGCTGTGAGCTTTGGAAGTCACGATTTCCCAATCTTTCTTTGAGCTTCTAAAGCAACAACAACAAAAAAATTACATACCTTGTTCTTCCTGTCGACACGTTCCAAATGCTTAGAGAGTTCAGCTGGCTTTAGAATTCTGCTTCCAGAGAGGCCTGGTGCACACAGGTTAAGTACCACATTATATTGGTTGGATGATTTCCCTCCTCAAAGCATTTTTATATCTGGAAACACATCTGATCTCAGCTGCACCCCTGTGAGGTCTCAGAGTCAGTATTGCTGCTCCTGGGGGTAATTAAATGGTCTCAGAGGAGGTCAAGGTCATGCAGGGATTTCAGAGTTCTGCCCCCCTCCCCCCCACTTGGCAAGCCACTGTCCAGCTGATTCTATTAGACAGCAACACTCTAGAGAACAGGAAGAATCAGAGAATCGGGAAGGGATTACAGCTGAAGAAACTTCAGAGCTCTGGAATTAAGAGCAGTGGGTGTGAATTCTGGAAACATCTTCTCAGGCTTCTGTTTCTCTTCTGCAAGAGAAGACTAAGCCCTGGACCCCTCAGTGTTACTGTGAGCATTACAGCACTCATGGGAACACCCATAACAGGCCCTGCTCTGCAGAGAATATTTGAGTACAGGGACAGCCCACTGAATGAGGGATTTGTTAATGCACGCGAGGAGTCTGAGTCAGAGCCCTTGGAGTTGTGCGGTACACAGAGCAAATCCCTAGTGTGACAGCCCAAACTCAGCAAGGAAGGGGACCTCTGGGGGCAGGGCCAGGGGATTAGGGCCAAGTGTCCAACTTCTCATGGCTGTTATTACACAGGTAAGCAGACTGGGGGAAAATTTTAGGTTCTCCAATTTTCAGGTCTCTCATGGGTGGCTGGAGATATGTGTTAAAGTCATTTTGGAGATATAATGACCCATACCAAATATGGTTGGGTAAGATAAGAAACATTACTTTTGTGACTCTGAGGATTGACTGGACTGTACTACATGCTGAGCTGTCTATCTGGAATGGTCTAACATGGAGTCACCCACTTGACCAGAACCTTCATTGTGATGGGGAGACCTTTCTGACAGTGGAGACCCTCTCTATATGAGTCTGATAAACTAGCCCAAGTTGTTCACATGCTGGTAGAAGGCTTAACGGAAGCAAGGAGGAGCAGGCCTCTATGTATCTGAACTTTTTGTTTTGGCTTGTATCACATAGATAATGTCCTGTTAGCTAAAGCCACATGACTATGTCCAGATTCGGGGGACAAGGGAAAAACAAAGACTCTGTGGCCAACCTGCCTTTCACTCCAGCTCAGATAGAAAGGCCAGGACAGTTACAAGGGCACACAAGATGTTGCAAGGTGACAGTCAGCCACTTGGGCAGCTCCTGAAGGCACAGACTTGTGCCATCTGTTCTTCAAGCTGAGAGAGCTAAACCACGCTTTACTCCCTGCTCCCTGCTGGACACTGGAGAAACAGAAGGTGCTGTCCTTCTGTTGCTCACAGCTGATATGGAAGGCCCAGCTCAGGATGAGCAGGACCATCACAGGCATCTCCAGGACACCCTTGGGAAGCAGCCTAGGGTTATCTGGGAGTTGTCCAGACAGCGGAGATGGGAGGAGGGCTGCATGAGTCAGGAGTGGTAAGCAGGGCCCACTCACTGAGAGACCCAGGGAAAACTCCAGAAATAGCTCCTGCTTGAATCAAACTTCTCTAGTTGGAACCTGGAGAATTCCACAATCTTTAAACACTTCATCTGGAAGGGATTTTAGATTTCTTTACCCAGTCATCTTGTTCTTAGGGATCATGACTCTTATGATAGTGCATATTTTTCAAACATATTTATTAGTTGGGAAAGTTAACTGTAGCAAATCAACTCCCCAGTCTCCGAGCCTAACATGTTAAATGTTTGTTATTCATACCAAGTATTTGATAAAAAGCCAGGTGGCCTTTTATGAGCTTATTCAGGATCCCACGATCCTTCCATATTGTGGCTCTGCCTTTGTCGGGGCCTGGGATCTGGCAGTGAAACAGCACTTGCTCATCAAGTGGAACAGGAGGCCACGTATACACGTTTTCTGTTACTATGGCAAAATATTCTAGATAACCTGTTTAAAGAGATGAAAGGCTTATCTTATTTTCCATCCCTAGAGGTTTCTTTCCATTGCTAAGTGACATATTGCTTTTGGGCCTGTGGTGGGCTGAATACCAGGGTAGAAGTGAGCGATACAGGAGGCTGCCAGCCTCACAGCAGCCAGTAACATAGGAGTGAGAACATCAGGGGCGATGTCCCTTTACATCGGGCCCCTCAGTGACATAACTTCTTTTTTTTTTTACATTATTTATTTATTTATTTTTAAATTTATTTATTTATACATATATTTTTATCAAATCTAGACCCGTGTCCCCCCCATCTCCCCACCCCACCAGAGCTCATGCATTCTGCCAAACATGCTATTCATCTCTTTCTCAGTCTTTCTCAATATTCTCCATAGGAAGTTGACTGTTTTGAGCAGAAGTTCACTGTTTCAGTCAGTTCTTTGATGCAGTCCTTTCTGTTGTTGTTGTTGTTTCCAATATGCATCACTCCCAACTGCTTTGGACAAAAGCTCAAGGGGCTGTGCACAGGAAATACTTACAACTGGGTAATTGGCACTAGCATCCACAGATGAGGGATACCATTCGTTGTTTGTTTTTCTGGGTCTGTGTTACTTCACTCAGCATGATGTCCTCTAGCTCCAGCCATTTTCCTGCAAAGGTCATGATGTAGTCTTTCTTTACTGCTGCATAGAACTCCATTGTGTAGATGTACCACATTTTCTCTATCCACTCATCAGTTGAGGAGCATTTGGGTTGGTTCCAGCAGGACAGTTATGGCAGAATGCATGATCTGGGATGGGGTGGGGGTGGGGGGGAAGGGAAAGGGAAATAAGCCTGAACTGAATTGGAAAAAATGTATGAAATGCACAAAGCATCAACAAAAATTAAATTAAAAAAAAAAAGAGCCAGGGAGGAGGTACATGACCATATGGAAATAGCATCTTTCAAGCCCCTGGGACCCTCCTCATATGAACCTACAGCAATGTTGTCAGCATGCACAAGACCCATGAAAACTCAAGCAGATGAAAACCCAGCATAGAGCTGGGGAAATGGGCAACAAGTTCTACCGTGGTCAAAGAATTATTGGCAGCTCATTACTACTGGGTAAGGACATAACTTCTTTACACTAGGCCCAATCTCCTAAAGGCTCCCTTACCTACCAGGAGTGCAATTATCAGGGGACTAAGCCTTCAAAACATCCACTAGCTACCAGTAGTGATATTACCTTTAACATGTTGCTCTTCTGAGGACATTCGAGATCAACACTGTAGCATTGCAGAAGCCATTTTTAAGGCCAGGTCTGGCATAGTCTCAACCTGTATATCCAGAGGCCAGGACTTAGCCACAGAGCTCACTCTAGAGACAGGTTATCTATGTGCCCACAAATGCAGTGACATGTGTAGCATGACTGTGTGTGAACGCTCTGTGCTGGTTCATTTTAGGTGTCACCTTGACTGGATTTAGAGACCTGAGACAGTAGACTTCTGGGTGTGTCTCTGAGGTGTTTCCAGAAGTGTTGGGTGTGTGCATTGTGTGGATAAGCTTGACATGAATGGGCTCCATCCAGTCAGCCACGGGTCCCAAGAGAACAAGATCAGAGGGAACAAGTTTGGCTTCTCCAGACCTGGGATGTTCTTTCCCTCTTGCCTGACAGGCTTAGGACTCCAGGACTTATCCAGTTCTCAGGCTTCTGGCCTCAGACTAAGAGTTCTATGTTAGATTTCCCTGGTTGTCAGGCTTTGCGCTTGGACTGAGCCACGCTGCTGGGTTCCTGAGTTCTCCATTCTGTAGGTGGCCCTGGAACATCTCATCTCTGTTGTGTGAGCCAGTTTCCCTGATAAATTTCTTCTCATCTAGCTGTTGGTTTCTATGGAGAACTCTGACTAAGACAAACTTTTGGCTCACAAACCAAGGTCTTCACAGGGCTGGGACTGTCACATTCGTCACATAGCTTCAGGAGCTGGTCTACCACTTGGCTGGGAAGGTGCTGGGCCCCTGGGGAAGGAGGGCATCCAGCTCTTGGGCTTTGTCTTGACTTTGGGCTCTGTCTCCCTTCATCAGACATGGTGACTAATCATTGCTGTTTGCCTTTTGCCAGCCACAGCTTTCTCTGGGCTCTAGTCCCTGTGGCTTTTCCTGTTTTTGGCCTCTGTCTTGGCTCTGGGTGTCCATCTTCCTGGGAAGACAGGTCACCTTTCTAGACAATTAGAAAGCATTATAACTACCTGCCTTTTTCCATGAAACATATCCTGGATCTTCAGCTGCATGGAGCTAGCCCCGGAACAACTCCATGGAGAGACATATCAAAAAACTTTCTTAGCAAAGAGAGCCTACTCTGTGCCCAGACTACCCTGTGCCCAGATGACCTGTGCCCATAAGGTCTCTGTCAGCCTGACCCACAAAACTGATTGAACCTGAGGTCCTGCAGCTACCAGGCTGTGCCAAGATAGGATGGGGCCTCTCTCTATGCCAGCCCCTGGTCAGGGCTCACCCAGAAAGGGCAGTTCTGAGGACTAGAGAGTAGAGACAAAGCTTCCCAGCTCACTGTCTGCTGTTGTTTCCCCAGTATGGAGAAAGAAGCTGGTTCAAAGCCTGCCCTAATTTTCAGTTGTGAGCTGCCTGGTGGGAGGAGGGGAGGGTGCTGTGTGGAGGGAGCATAGGAATCCCTCTGAAGAGGTGGTTTAGAGACAGTGAGGTGACATAAAGAATTTTGATTGCTTCTCTGCAGAAAGAAATTTGGAATAGGAAAATAAGATTGGATAGATAATATCTACTATTTGTGTGCATATGTAGACTTATATATACTGTGAACCAAACATTTTACTTTTTAAAATTCTATTATTATTATTATTATTATAATATCTACTATTTGTGTGCATATGTAGACTTATATATACCGTGAACCAAACATTTTACTTTTTAAAATTCTATTATTATTATTATAATATCTACTATTTGTGTGCATATGTAGACTTATATATACCGTGAACCAAACATTTTACTTTTAAAAATTCTATTATTATTATTATTATTATTATTATTTGGACTTTTTGAGAGAGGGTTTCCCTATAGCCCCAGCTGGCCTGGAACTGGCTCTGAAAAACAGGCTGGCCTTGAACTCATAGAAATCTGCCTGCCTTTGCCTCCTGAGTGCTGGGATTAAAGGCCTGTGCCACCATGCCCAGCTTTATTGTTATTTTTTAAGCCAATGTTTAGCTTTATTATTGTTTTTATTTCATGTATATAAGCCTATTGCCTGCATATATGTAAGTGCACCTAGGCTGTGCAATGCCCATAGAGGTTAGAAGAGGGCATTGGATTCCCTGGACCTGGAATTATGGATGGTTGTTAGTCACCATATGGGTGCTGGAAACCGAACCCAGGTCCTCTGTGAGAGCAGCCAGTGCTCTTAATCGTTGAGCCGTCTCTCCAGCTCCACATTTTACTTTTTATGCCATTGGGATAATGGCCTGCAGAGCCTGCTAGGGAGGCCTAGTAACGCTGTTTTATAGATGAGGACTCTGGAGTTCAGAAAGTTCTTTGGGCTTTATTAAGATCACGCAGCTTTAGGTGGCTTAGCTGGGGATAGAACCTGGGACCTTTCACATTCTAAACCAGTTTCTCCTCTATGAGTTCATACTTTTCAGGTCCACATTTTTCTGTTATGCTGAGTCACAGCTGTTCCGCCTGAGACTTTATCATTTGTGGTGCTTGGAGACTTTGTATTTCAATTAAGGCTCACAACAATCCTATGAGGAGGACACTGTTATATTCTTAGGCTTTTTAAAATGAGGGAACAAACCTAGAAGTCTTAAGTCACTTGTGCAATGTTTGGCAGTGAGGAGCAGAGGGAAGGAAAGAGAATGGCTCTGTAATCTGATTTCAGATCGAGTACTTGTTCTTTACTCCAGGAACAGGTAACCCTCCTGGCCAAATCTGGACAGCTTCCTCTTTCTGTAAGGCTTAGGAGTGAATTTTTTTTTGTCTTTTTGAGACAGGGTCTCCCATTAGTCCCAGCTGGCCTGGAGCTCACTATGTAGGACAGGCTGGCCTTGAACTCACAGAGATCCGCCTGCCTCTGCCTCCCAAGTGCTGGGATTAAAGGAGTGCACCACCACTCCCAGCTGTCTTTACATTTTAAATGGTTGAAAAAAAAAATCAAAAGAACAATAGTAGTTTGTAGCATGTGAAAAGTATGCAAACATAAAGTTTCCCTGCCCATAAATAAAGGACACAGACATGGCTGTTTTTTCCTGATTGTTTGGAGGCTAGAACACCTAAGACATGTTTTATATTGTCTCTTAGGGAAAAGCCACCTGACCTGTGCACTGTGGTGGCCTTCAGAGGAAGGAAGGGGAAGGGGATCCTGGACAGAAAGCCACTGTCCAGTGCTGTGAGTCTTGGGGCACTGCACAGGCCTTGGGGAAAACTGACTTTGCTTGCTGGCAGCACAGGGACTTCCCAGGGGAGTGTCCTTCCTCAGAGAGGCTGCATAGAGAGTTCAGGGGGGACAGCTCTACTAGAGTCACCAGAAGTGCTCAGTGTGTGCAGGTGAAATATGGAAAATTCAAGCACTTGGGAGGCAGAGGCAGGCGGATCTTTGTGAGTTCAAGGCCAGCCTGGTCTACAGAGTGAGTTCCAGGACAGCTGGGGCTACAGGGAGACCCTGTCTCAAAAAGACAAAAAAAAAAAAAAAAAAAAAAAAACAAAAAAAAAAAAGAGGTGGAAAATTGGATGCCTACGGCTACGTGTGGGTGGGCAGGGAGATAGTGAAAGGGTCAGGGGTTACGAGCCCAGAGCTTTTACGTGGGTGCGTGGAAAGGATCTATGGCTGGAGCTGGTGGAAGAGCAGATTAGAAAAGATAAGGCCCAAGGTAGTGATACTAGGCGGAGGCCAGGGTTTGGGAGCAGGCATCATACTATGTCTTTAGAGGGAAGGAAGATGGACCATGTAAGCTAAGGCTTCTTTCCAGCACTTTCCAGTGCTGGTCCATGCCAGCAGACACTGCCCGTGGCTCAATTCTCACGTGTTAAGTGCATTTCCCAAGTATGAAAAGTACGAATCATAAGAACCCTAGCTCAATGGTGAGGGTTCCTCCTCCCCTCGGGGGAGGGCTGGCAAGGTTGCAGTCCTACAGCAAACCCCAGGGCCGTGAAGAACACACAGAAGACCTTCCAGATCCATAGCTCACAGACTGATCGCTGTCTCTACTCTGTCATCCCTAGCCCCTGTCTCCTTTTGTTTATAGTTATTGAAGGCATTTGCATGAAAACAGGGTTTTTTTTCCCTTTCTTCCAAGGCTCAGCTGCCTGCTGCTGTTCCCACCTGAAGCTGTAATTCGACATTTGTGGCTCAATAACCAGCTCCTGGGTGGCTAATTACAGGCCATATACTCCTGGGGCTGGCATGATGCAGAGGCAGACTGGTATGCCAGAGAGGCAGACTGGCATGCCACGCAGAGGCAGACTGGCAGTGCAAGGTAGTAGGCAGACTGGCATGCCGCAGAGGCAGACGGTTGACTACTGGGAGAGGCAGACTGGGATGCCGCAGAGGCAACTGGCATACAGAGGCAGACTGGCATGCCGTAGAGGCAGAACGGCGCAGGTGCCTGCAGAGGCAAACTGGCATGCGCTGCAGAGGCAGACGGCATGCTGAGAGGCAGACTGCTGCACGAGGCGACTGGCATGCCGAGGAAGGCGACTGGCATGCCGCAGAGCAGACTGGCTGTAGAGCAGCTGGCATGCTGGAGAGGCAACTGGCATGCCCAGAGAGCAGACTGCATGCCCGCAGGTCAGACTGGATGCATGTATTGAGGCAGACTGGCATGCGGCAGAGGCAGAGCTGCGCGGGAGTGGCTGATGACCATTGAGACGGCAATCCGGATGCTGACGATGTCATGCGCAAGACACGGCTCGGAGAGTCACTGCTGGTAGAGGCAGACTGGTCATGCCAACAGCACGGGCAGGACTGAAGCAATGCGCTGGAGATGGCAAGCCTGGCCATGACGTACAGAGGCAGACGGCTGTCTGGAGGTGGCAGACTTGGACATGCACGGAACTGCGGGGCTACATACTGGCATGGCCGCAGAGGCAGGACTGGCACTTATAGGAACTGCTGCAGGATGCACGGACACAGACACACTGGCATGCCGCAGAGCAATTGTCCATGAGATGGCATGCCGGAGGAGGGCAGAGAGCTGGACGACTGCATGCACGCAGAGGTGCGACGGAACTGGTCATGCCACAGGGCACTGCAATCTGAGGCATGGCTGCAGATGCAGCCGCAGCAGGCAGACTGGCAGGTTTGACAGAGGCAGACTGGCAGGCCGCTATGCAGATAGCTGATGACGAGAGAGGCAGGACTGTGCATGCGCGCACGCAGGACACCTGACTCGGCGATGCTAGGAGGCAGCTCTAAGACGTGTTGCTTGCTTGCTATAGTAGATTTGGGGCCATAAGAGAGCGTTAGTTAGGGAGAGAGCATCATTCCACCGAGCACAGACTGTGATGCCGCGATGGCGACATGGCATGCCCTGAATGAATTGAGGGGATTAATAATTTCGAATCGCAGATGTCGTGTCTGCGGTAGGCAGACGCAGCCACGACTGGCCAGTACCTGAGAGGATGTCAGACTGGCATGCCGTAGAGGCAAGACTGGCATGCCGAGAGGCAGAACTGGCATGCCGAGAGGCAGAACTGGCATGCCGAGAGGCAGACTGGCATGCCGAGAGGCAGATGGCATGCCGTAGAGGCAGAACTGGCATGCCGCTAGAGGCAGATGGCATGCCGAGAGGCAGAATGGCATGCCGCAGATGCAGAATGGCATGCTGCGAGAGGCAGATGGCATGCTGCAGAGGGCAGCTGGCATTGGCAGCAGGGAGATGGCAAGACGCGTGAGAGGCAGACCCTTTGCATGGCCCCCGCCGGAGAGGCAGGACTGGCATGCCGCCAGTAGCAGACTGGCCTATGCTGGAGAGGGCAGACTGGCATTGCCACCGAGGGCCAGGAGGTAAGACAAGAAAAGATAGAAAAGAGAGAGGAGAAGGAAAGACTGAAGAGAAAGGACCAAGTAGGGGAAAAGAAGAGGACCTGAGGACAGGCAGACGGAAGACAGAGGCAGCGAAGAGGAAGGGACTAGACCAGGAGACCGACACACCAGCAAAAGTGGAATAAGACAGGGACAGGGAAGGACCGAAGACTGAGAGCATGGAAGGGCGCAGAAGGAGACAGAAGACCGAACTGGGCCATTTGCCGGACAGAAGACTTGCATTCGCCGCAGACGGCACAGCAATTGGGCATGCCGGGAGCAGGCAGGACTTGTGTTTGTCTTTGGCTTCCTGTGTTTTTGTTCTCTTTGGTTTTTCTTTTTTCTTTTTTTGTTTTCTTCTTTTTCTTTCTTGTCGTCCTTGGCATGCTGCAGAGGCAGACTGGCATGCTGCAGAGAGGAGAAGGAGGCAGAGGACTTTTTCTTGTTCGGCATGCGGAGAGGCAGAACACTGGTTTCTTTTTCCTTTCTTGTGGCATTCCACAGAGGCACAGACGACAGAAGCATGACGCAGGACGAGACCAAGTCAACGATGGACGAGACTACTCAGGGGGAAGAAAGACTACAAGGACAAGACAGGACTGGCCAGAAGCGACAAGGGCAAGCAGGGGGACACACCAAGCAAGAAGTACGAGGAGAGCCACACAAGGAAAGTGGGAAAGCGCCAAGCCTCAGGGCAGGAGGGGGAGGGAAGACAGAGGAACAGAGGCAGCGAGAAGCACAGAGGACTCAGCAAAGGGACCAGACAAAGGGGACAGGGGGCAAGACCAGGGGCAGGAAGACCACAAAAAGTACAGACCAGCCCAGGGACACAGCAACGAGGAGGGACAGAAGACTGGAGGAAAAGCAGACCAGGCAGCAGGGAAGGGTGACCAACAGGGCAAGACCATAGCACAGAAAGAGGGAAGGAGGAGCACACAAAGCCCGAGACAAGAGGCAGACTGAGAAGACAGAAAGGGCAAGAGAGGCACAAGACACCGGCGGAGAGGACGAGCAGGACAAGTGGTACTCAGGCGAGGGGGACAGACCAGACGACTGGCACGCCGGAGCGGCAGACTGGCATGCCACAGAGACAGACTGGCATGCTGCCCAGGCAGACTGGCATGCTGGACAGGCAGACTGGCATGCCGGAGAGGCAGACTGGCATGCCGGAGAGGCAGACTGGCATGCCGGAGCGGCAGACTGGCATGCCACAGAGACAGACTGGCATGCTGGCCAGGCAGACTGGCATGCTGGACAGGCAGACTGGTACGCCAGAGACGGCAGACTGGCATGCTGCAGATGGCAGATCTGGCATGCCGAGCGCCTGATGCAGGGAGGCCGACGCACCAGTCGGCCATGGCCTCGCCAGATGTCGCCAGACTGGCATGCTTAGAGGCAGGTCAGACCGGCATGCCGCAGAGGCAGACCTGGCATTGCCTGAGAGTGCAGACGGATGGGGATGTTGCGCACGACTGGCCATGACTGCAGAAGCAGGATGGCATTGTGCGTGCAGATGGCATGACTGGACGCATTGCCGCTGAGAGGCAGACTGGCATGCTGGAGAGGCAGACCGGCATGCGCAGAGGCAGACTGGCATGCCGCAGAGGCAGACTCGGCATGCCGCAGAGGCAGACGGCATGCCGCAGAGGCAGACTGGCATGTCCACAGAGGCAGACTGGCATGCCGCAGATGCAGACTGGCATGTGGAGAGGCAGACTGGCATGCCGGAGAGGCAGACTGGCATGCCGGAGAGGCAGACTGGCATGCCGCAGAGGCAGACTGGCATGCCGCAGAGGCAGACTGGCATGCCACAGAGGCAGACTGGCATGCCAGAGGCAGACTGGCATGTTGGAGAGGCAGACTGGCATGCTGCAGAGGCAGACTGGCATGCTGGAGAGGCAGACTGGCATGCTGGAGAGGCAGACTGGCATGCTGGAGAGGCAGACTGGCATGCCGCAGAGGCAGACTGGCATGCCGACAGAGGCAGACTGGCATGCTGGAGAGGCAGACTGGCATGCCGCAGAGGCAGACTGGCATGCTGGAGAGGCAGACTGGCATGCCGCAGAGGCAGACTGGCATGCCGCAGAGGCAGACTGGCATGCCGCAGAGGCAGACTGGCATGCCGCAGAGGCAGACTGGCATGTTGGAGAGGCAGACTGGCATGCTGGAGAGGCAGACTGGCATGCTGGAGAGGCAGACTGGCATGCCGCAGAGGCAGACTGGCATGCTGGAGAGGCAGACTGGCATGCCGGAGAGGCAGACTGGCATGTGCAGAGGCAGACTGGCATGCCGCAGAGGCAGACTGGCATGCCGCAGAGGCAGACTGTCATGCCGAGAGGCAGACTGGCATGCCGCAGAGGCAGACTGGTCATGCCGCAGAGGCAGACTGGTCATGCCGCAGAGGCAGACTGGTCATGCCGCAGAGGCAGACTGTCATGCCGGCAGAGGCAGACTGCATGCCGCAGAGGCAGACTGGCATGCCGCAGAGGCAGACTGGCATGCCGGAGAGGCAGACTCGGCAAGCCGGAGAGGCAGACCGGCATGCCGGAGAGGCAGACCGGCATGCCGCAGAGGCAGACTGTCATGCCGGAGAGGCAGACTGGCATGTTGGAGAGGCAGACCGGCATGCCGGAGAGGCAGACCGGCATGCCGCAGAGGCAGACCGGCATGCCGCAGAGGCAGACCGGCATGCCGCAGAGGCAGACCGGCATGCCGCAGAGGCAGACCGGCATGCCGCAGAGGCAGACCGGCATGCCGCAGAGGCAGACTGGCATGCTGCAGAGGCAGACCGGCATGCCGCAGAGGCAGACTGGCAGAGGCAGACTGGCATGCATGGAGAGGCAGACCGGCATGCTGCAGAGGCAGACTGGCATGCTGCAGAGGCAGACTGGCATGCCGCAGAGGCAGACTGGCAGAGGCAGACTGGCAGAGGCAGACCGGCATGCTGCAGAGGCAGACTGGCAGAGGCAGACTGGCAGAGGCAGACTGGCAGAGGCAGACTGGCAGAGACAGACTGGCATGCTCCCAGGTCCGGCTCTGGTCTCCTTTCCTTTGGATTTGCTGGTCTGAGCCTGTCCTCCACTTTCTCCCCGGGGCTCCAGAAGACTGTTTTCTTTCTGAGTCAGTGCTCCAATTTGCAGGTGACCCCACCTGGGCTTAACTGGGCATGCACCAGTGGGCCTGCTGTCATCTCAGTATCAACCAGCTGGCAAGAATCAGTGGAAGAGCCGATGATGTCTGCACAGCTTAAATCCCATGGAGGTGGGGGTGATGGAGTCAGACCAGCTTTGGCCTGGGATTCTGAAAGTTGAGTCCTGGTTCTAGTTTTGGAAATTTTTATGAGATTATAGAGACACCTCTCGAGCTATTTCATACTTGGCATTTTTACTCACATGCAAAGGTAGATTTTGATTAGGTCTATGATTTCTATCTTGATTTGTTGTTGTCTGCAAAGGTATTGGTGACATGAAAACAGTTCAGAGTTCCGTGAGCTGCAGAGTCTGAGAGAAATGATTGTCGCGCTCATCTTTGAGTTTCCAGGGTCTGTGGCAGACCGGAAACTTAGGACAGACTATACAAGCAATGTTGCTTGCTGAAATATGAGTTTACTAGAATCCTAAGCTGTTATCTTGAGAATCCGATCACACACAAGAAGTGGTAGAACATGAGAAAAGCTTATTCAGTGTGGCCATACTAGGAAGGAACAAGAGGAACGAGTATTCTTTTTATCAAATTTGATCTTTGAAAACCTCACATATTACACAGTGCTCTCTGGTTGCTATTCGCTCCACCTTGTCTGACCTCCCCAAGCCTGTTTGCACACCTCTCCTTATATGTCCCTTTCTCTCATTCAAGTCTTTTTGTTTTGTGGCTTGATGAATTTAACGAGGACTATCTGTGTGACCACACATTTAGAACTAGCCATTGGACACTGGTGGTTTCATCCTCTGAGGACCATAACAAATCACAGTCTGTCAGTTGCCAAAAGGGGAACTGGAGTTCTAAGTGCTTCATTGGAGTAGACAACAGCTCCAAGGTCCTGGAGGAGAAAGACAAAAGTGAGGTCGAGAAGCATGTTGCTTAGTCAAACTATGGTTTGGTTGAACATTAACTCAGAAGAGGATCACCTCAAAGTCTGTTCATCCTGGAAATTGAGGCAAGCTGGAGAAGAAATGAGAGGGAGGAGAGAGAGAGAGAGAGAGAGAGAGAGAGAGAGAGAGAGAGAGAGAGAGAGAGAGAGAGAGAGANTGTTCATCCTGGAAATTGAGGCAAGCTGGAGAAGTGTGTGTATGTGTGTGTGAGAGAGAGAGAGAGAGAGAGAGAGAGAGAGAGAGAGAGAGAGAGAGAGAGAGAGAGAAAGAGAGATATTAGATTAGTTGGGGTAATAACTGGGTCTCTCTCTGGCAATGTCTATTACCCCAGCGATGGCCTAGGACAGAATATTGTAAAGGCTCATCATTGCTAGTTTGTTGATTATGATGTCTCTGCAAATCTTGAAAATTATTCTTATTTTCTAATTATTCTTACTTTGATGACATCAGCTTTGACAAGGAAGGAGAGAGATTAGGGAAACTTAGCAGTACTTAACTGTGTGTTACTGGTTTTAGACGAATACCCCTTAAAGGACTGACATGTCACCATGCAGATTTGATACAGGGTTTAAGGCAGCAGACAAGGCAGATGCAATAGGCAGGCAGAGGCAAACAAATTTTGTCCTGATTTTACTCATGCATTTGCTATCTGCAGGCCAAGAGAAGTTTCCATGTTTTCAGAAAAAGGACGCTTTAATTCTCTGTCACAGAGGGGCTCTCAGTAAGTCCAAGGCAAATTGTCCCTTGACCTTGGGGAAGCTTGCATGTATAAGTTAACAACAAACTTGGGTTTTAATAAATGATATACATTTTCATAAAATCTGTGTCCATGAACTTTTTTACTTTACTTAGCCAACATTTATTTATTAAATATTTATTATTTTAATTTTTTATGTGAATGAGTGTATTGCCTGTATGCACTTAAGTGTGCTCATGCTGTGTGGTACCTGTGGATCCCAAAAGAGGGCATCAGATACCTAGAACTAGAGTTGTGGACAGTTGTTAGCTGCTATATGGGTGCTGGGAACTGAACCTGGGTCCTCTGAGGAGCAGCCAGTGCTTTTCACTGCTGAGACATGTCTCCAGCCATCTTTAGTTGACACTTTATAACCTGACCAGGAAAGCTATGCTTAGGGAGGGTACTGGCAGCTAGAGGAAGACACCAGGTGATTGAAGGACCTCCCATGCTCATGGATCAGAAGAATTAATATAGCAAAAATGACCATCATATCCAAAGTAATTTAATATTCAATGCAATCCCAATAACAATCTCCATGACATTCTTCGCAGAAGAATGGAAGCACAAAAGACCCCAGATAGTCAAAGCAACCCTGAGCACAAAGAGCAATTTGGTGAGGATTACTATACCAGATTTCAAACTATATTACAGAGCTATGGCCATAAAGCAGCATGGTGCTGGCACTAAAATAGACTGCAGATCAATGGAACATAATTGAAGACCCAAACTTGAGTACAAGCAATTTCAGCCACCTGATATTTGACAAAGCAGGCAAGGACACTCAATGGAGGAGAGGCAGCATCTTCAGCAAAAGGTGCTGGCAAAACTGGACCAGCACCTGCAGACGAATGAAACTAGACCCTGATCTTTCACTTGCACAAAAGCCAACTCCAATGAATCAACAACTTCAATGTGAAAACCTGAAACTCTGAAACTGTTAGGATGAAATACATTGTAAAAGATTCTCAACAAGTTAATAAAAATCTTACATTAAAAAAGCTGAGTGTGTACAATGCAGTCAGTCTAGGGATGTGACTGCTGAGCCTGTGGGTGGTGGTGGTGGAGATGTCTGTTCTGTTTAGGCTTCTATGGTCTCTGCTTTACCAGAAAGACAAGAGCCCAGCTTAGCATGCAAACAGGAAAGAAATGTGGATTCGGGGTCTAAAATGAACCCCAAGGATTCCTTTCTTTGAAGATACAAATACAGGTGCTGGGGGAGGATCCCCTTTGCTGTGTCCCCGGCCATTTGGTGGTGATTTCATGATGACTATTTTGTCTTCTCTTTCTTCTCTGTGAGCCTTATAATCCGGAACCAGTTTGTTTAATTGGATTTCACGAGACCCCACGAAGTGATGGATGAGAATGTTACTTACAGCACTAAGCATGTGTTCATGCTTTCTGGAACAGTCAACAGCAACACAGCAATACCAGTGTCTGTCAAGGCAGTTTCTCGCACAGTGTGTGTGCGGCCACTGACAGGGAATGCCTTCCCCTCTCCTCACTAATCTATATCTCATGTGCTCATTTCATCTCTAAGCTGACCTATGTCATTTGCTGCTGTTCATGTCTTCTGAATGGCCTCACTATATCTTAATTATTTTTCACATTGTAACTTTTGCTGTCTTCATGCAGAATCCAGGAGACTTGTACTCAAAGGCTTGCTTTCCAGATGGGATGAGGGTTGGAGACTGGGCCCTTTCAGGAAGACTTGGAATCAGATGATCAATGTGAGATGGGTGTGGGCGTAGCACACCCAACAAATTAAAAAAATGTTATGATAGTATGTGTATGTACATGTGCATGATCTGTGCATGTGTATGTGTATGTGGGGGTCAGAGAATGACTTTTGGGAGTTGGTTGAGCTTCTACCTGTTTGTGGGTTCTAGGGATGGCACAGCAAGTGTCTTTACCTCCTGACTCATCTTACTGTCTCCAAGAAGATTCTTGAACTGAATGTTTGAGCTGCTGATGAGAATTCTGCTGTTTGGTTCTTATCACCAGAACTGCCTCTTAGTGATGGTTGTGATGCTTTAATTAAAGAATCCCCACTAGCGTGTTTCAACTCCATAGTCTTGGTTAGTTCTTTGCTCTTTTCAAATATATTCTGAGCTGCTTAACCAATTTTAATATATTTCTCTCAGATATAGATTAGGCAGATGGATTAATTTGTTTGCAGTTAAGATACCTGCCTGGTAAAGGGAGTGAAACTGGAATGGTTCTAAATGTTGTAGAACTCATTTTTGACAGAGAGGAAATATCTATCCATTGGCAGCTGAAAGGATGACCTCTTCTCTCTTGGGTTTGCAAACTCATATGTCTGACCCTTCCAGACAACCTCTTGTCTGCTGGTCCTTAAGACAATGAATGATCTCTGCCAATTGAGGCTGCAGGATTAGGGAAACGACAGAGGAAAATCCAAAAATCTTTCCCAAAATCCATCAAGTTCCCTTCTTTGTCTCAGTCACTGATGTGGCTATCTCTATATACCTTCAGGATCTTCCCTTCAATCTCCATAAACCTGTTAGAGTCTGTTCATCCCTTTCATTTGTTACTTTATTAATTGTGTTCTTTACAAATGGATATTATATTTCTAGGAAGTATATAGATATATGGAAACCACTGAAAGAGATACATGTGATAGAAGAGGACAAGGAAGGAAAGGAGAATAAAAGACGAGAGAGAGAGAGAGAGAGAGAGAGAGAGAGAGAGAGAGAGAGAGAGAGAAACACAAGTGGCAGAGATAGGAAGAAGACCAGTTCAGAAATGAACGACCCCAGTGAGTGGCCTCTGTGGCCTCAGGAACCTTTCTGGTGTTATCCATGGTCTGTGGAGTTCTTTCTCACATGGAATCACTTCCTGGTGTTATCCATGGTCTGTGGAGTTCTTTCTCACATGGAATCACTTTCTGATGTTATCCGTGGTCTGTGGAGTTCTTTCTCACACAGAATCAGAACCAGCTGTGTGAGGTGCAGGTAGTAGTGTAGCAGGTCCTCAGGGAAGGTCATGAAATTCATTGTGATTGCCCATCATAGCTTCACTTTCCATGTGGTAAGTCCCCCACAGCCTATTTGCTGAGTGCATCGCAGCACTGCAATGCTACTGGCACAGTTTGGGGTGAGGGTGGGGTGGAAATTTAGGAGGTTGTGCCTAGCTAGAAGAGCACATCTTGCTAGGTTACACTTGGTCTCCAGTCACCTCTTCCTTCTCCACTTCCTCTAGGCCCTGAGTTAAAGAAGGTCTCTCACCATACACTCCTGATGCTTTGCCTGACTACAGGCTTCGAGTCAGTGGCATCTAGGACTGTGCATTGAAATCTTTGAAATCATGAGCTAAAATAAATCCTAAGTTGTTCCTTCGGGTATTTTGGGTACAGTTATACAAAAGTAACTATAACTTGTATAGTCTTTTATGTCATTTTCTCTGAAAGAAGCTGGCTGTCACATTGGGAGGGTGCTCAAGCAGCTCCCTGGAGAATCCACATAATCTGATGCTAGTGCTGGTTCCAACTGGGTTGGCCCTATGAATTAGTCTCAATCCATTCTTACAGATGGCAGGACTCCAGGGTCTGCCAACACTGACCTGAGAGGTTTCTAGCTGCAACTAATCAGGCAAGCTGGTGCTTTATTCCTGACCTGTGGAGAGATAGTAATTGATTATTTTTGTTTTGAGTCATTAGATGCCAGGCTACCTGTTAGTACAGCTCTCCTTCATCTTGATAAAGGAGCTGTGGTCCCCAAGGCATGAGTATGAAATAAAGATTTTCAGAAATCACCCTTAATACTCATCGACTCCCTTGTTCTCTCTCAGCCCCAGTCATTGTCCACTTAGTAGAAATCCCTCCTGTGCTGTGACAGATAATTGAACATTATTTCTGGTTTTCAGGATTGCTGTAACTTTAATTCTTTTGAGTCTATTTTCATTGGAAGGTCAATGAAGATGAATCATGTGCTCTTATCTTAGTGTCCTCTTAACCAGGAAATGTAAAATCTATAGGTACCTGTGAGTTTTTGAATGTTTCATCACTATACATTTTTAAGATCATTGGTACAAAATGTATTTTCTTGCTTGCTCCTTCTTTTATTTTGTATTTACAAATGCCACTTATCACGTTGTATAAAAGTAGTTAGAAAATATGACTGAAAATAATGGAATAGAAGTTCTAACATTTTATTTTTCTATCTAAATGGCTTTTTTTGGGGGGGGGTTGACTTACAAATGGACTTCCTTTTCTTCAGAGACCACTGGTCAATGGTCAGCATTTTATATCATCTGTAAATCCTTTAAGGACATGGATTCTGCCATGTTTATTTCTTTCAAAACCAATGATTTCTCGATATTGTGTTCGTCTGTGTGCATCTGAGGTTAACCCTGGATGCTGTTCCTTGGAGCCTTGTTTATTCAGACCTTTATTTATTATTGGGACATGAATCTGCTAATCTGGCCAGGTTGCTGGCCATGGGCACCAGGGACTCTCCAGTCTCTGCATACCCAGCCTTGGATATAACTGAGTCAGCACACCCAGCCTTTTCTGTGAATACTGGGGGTTGAATTAAGTACCTCATACTTGCACAGGAAGCACTTTACCAATGGAACTATCTTCCCAGCCCCTATTAATGTTTCTTGAAAGAATGAATGAAAACATGATTAAATGGAGGAATAGCATGTTTCAGCATGACACTAAATGTAAGAAAAGAAAAAGTAGATAAGCTGTGGAAAACATACAAAGATTGATTTCATCTTTTTTTTCCAACATGACCCCAATGGTTACAATTTCAGCCTGGGTATAGTTCATTCTACACCTGTTCATCACTAGGGCTGGAGAGATGGCTCAGCTCTTAAGAGCACTGGCTGCTCTTGGTTCAGCACCCACATGGTGGCTATCACCTGCCCATAACTCCAGTTCCAGGGGAATCTATGTCCTCTTGTGACCTCCACAAGCATTGCATGATGTGGTGCAAATACATACATGCAGGCAACATGCTCATACACATAAAATAAAAAAAAATGAAATAGAAAACTGTTCACCATTTAGCATCCTCAAACTGCATGCTCATTGAAAATGGCTAAACACTTTTCTTTTTAATGTGTATGAATTTACTGTCTGCATGTAGGTAGGTGCATCCATGTCATGCAATGCTGTGAAGGTCAGAAGAGGGTGTCAGATTCCCCTGGAACTAGAGGTAAAGATGGTTCTTAGCCACCATGTGGGTGCTGAGAATGGAACCCAGGTCCTCTGCAAGAGCAGTCAGTGCTCCCAACCACTGAGCCATCTCTCCAGCCCCACTGAACACTTATTTGTAAGACAAATTGTTCTCTGTTCCTAGTTCCTTCCATTCCAGCTTCCATGGAGATGTACACAGACCCGCGTGTCACACCCTTGCACATATGACCCCCCCCCTTTCCTGCAAGCTTATTTCCATGCTGTCCCATTGAAGACCTTTCAGAAAGCACATGTGTGAGCTGACTGTCCCAGCTTCCCCAGCTTGCCTCACCACCACTCAGGCTGTCTGCCTATGCATCTTTTTGGATGCACACTTCCTGGAGCTGAAGAGCTGTGGCAGACACGGTTGGTCGGGCCACACCCAGCTTGTCAGGTCTGTTTGTTCAGCTGGGCCTCTCTCTTGCCTGTCAGTTGACTTGGCTTTTCATCCCCACTTAGGCTTCTGAGCTCTCTCTTGAGTTAGAGCAGTGTTTTGGCTTTCTTCCAGTCCTCCTCTGGATTCCCCAGCCTGGGGTTGTGCAAGCAACTGGGAGCACAGGAGAAACAGTAAAGGCAGAATATATAGCTTTGTCCACAGTGTGTGTGTGTGTGTGTGTGTGTGTGTGTGTGTGTATGTGGTGTATGTGTGTGATTGTGTGTGTGTATGTGTGTGCATATGTGTGTGTATGTGTGTGTGTATGTGTGTGTATGTGTGTATGTGTGTGGGTGTATGCGTGTATGTGTGTGTATGTTTGTGTATGTGTGTATGTGTATGTATGTGTGTGTATGTGTCTGTGTGTGTATGTGTGTGTGTATTTGTGTGTGTATGTGTATGTGTATGTGTGTGTGTGCATGTTTTCAGAGATTATGAGGAAATATCAAGTTGAGGTTTTAGCTCATTGCTGGACTTTAGGTGAATTGTTACTGGCTCTTAGGGAAGACAACTCAGTTAACTCAGTAGAAGGGAGTTCTTTTTTTAAACTTTATGTTTATTTATTTTTATTTTTTATTTATTTATTTATTTTTGGTCTTTTCGAGACAGGGTTTCCCTGTAGCCATAGCTGTCTGGAACTCACTCTGTAGACCAGGCTGGCCTTGAACTCACAAAGATCCGCCTGCCTCTGCCTCCCAAGTGCTAGGTTTATGTGTCTGAATGTTATGCCTGCATGTATGTAAGTGCACCTGTGTCATGCATTGCCCGTTGAGGACAGAAGAGGGTCTCAGATCCCCTGGAACTGGAGTTACAGATGGTTGCTAGCTACCATGTGGGTGCTGGGATTCTAACTGGGGTCTACTGTGACAGCAGCCAGTGCTTTTAATTGTTGAGCCATCTTTCTAGCCCCAGAAGGGAGTTCTTGAATCCATACTCAGAACTGGGGACTAGAAAGGAGTGTCACAGTGCAATGAAGAATGGGGTGAAGGCTGAAGTTACTCTAGAGATGGTGCTAGAAGAACCCAGCTCCAGGACAGCAGGGTGTAGAGATGAGTAGAAGCTTGTGTGCCATGAGCCACCGTTCCTGTGACCACGAGCCATGGCTCCTGTGAGGCACAGCAGGAACAGTGGGCTCCATCAGCACAATGTGATAATCGGATCCCTTCCTGGATACATAGCCCTCAAGCTTGGTTGTGTGGTCTTCTCTTACATTTAGTCTTCTGGCTTTCTTTTAATTGAAGACGGGATAGATTCTGTGGTTGGCAACAGAGATCTTACCTCTACAGCAAAACATCCTCAGACTTACTGGCTGCAGGCAACCCCTTATTTGTTTTCAGGGTTTTGAGGTTTTCCAGGTGATCTCCTTCACCACACTGCCTTGCTGTGGTGCTGGGGAGCTGTTATCACCTAGAAACCCAATCAGGGGCTCAGCTTGGGCAGAGCTTCCAGGTGTCTAGATGGGGAGAATTACTAGAGATCTGACTAGATGTTAACACACTAGTGTGTGGGTCTCCACCTGAGTTCTAGGTCTGCCATATGATGTGGTGGCTGGTTTCTAGATGCAGTTTCAATGGAGAAGCAGCAGAAGCCACCGGGGTAAACTAGAAGCTCGTCCTAAAACTGATGCAATGACAATTTGTTAGAACCTATCTATGGGAAAGGACTCCACAGAGGCATGATGTCAGGAGGATGTTTCACTGAGGAGTTTTAAGACAGCTCTCCCCCTAGAGGATGTGGTATCAGCTCACAGGATTGTGGACAGGGTTCTCTGGGAGGCAGAGGAGAGTGGCTGATTCTGCCCATAGAGGCAGGGGTAGATCATAGAGGGAATATGGAAATTGAGTATGGCTTGCCATGGAAGGTGAAAAGTTTGGAACTATTTACTTAGTGAATCATTTTCAGCCCAATTTTGGTGCTGGGAATTTACTATAAATCATCATTGGGGTAAGCAGAGGCTGGAGGGGAGGCAGTGGAGGCAAGATGGAGTCACATCATACATAAGAAGCCACCAGCGCTTCCCTAGGCTTCTGACACCTTGAGAGTTAGAGGGAGTTGTAGTAGAGAAGTGATATATCCAATTCAGGGAGTGAGTAATATCATTTACTTGCTTTCTTTGTTTACATTTAGTCATTTTCCTCTTTTAATTCCATTGGAGACACATTTGGATTATTTATCCAATAACAATATAAACAACCCACGTTTGGCATATGCTGTCGTGTGCGGAAGACTTCCACGACTGTCATGATTTCTGATTCAGAGCATGATGCAAAGAGTCTGTCAGAACTGGTGCTGCCCGCCTTTCCCCAGCACCCCATGCTCTCTGCTGTGGACCAGTCAGGCTCTCAGTGGCATAATGCCCGAACTTTCCCTTCCTCCAGCACCTGCACTGCTGAGGCAGGTGGATCTCTATGAGTTCAAGGCCAGCCTGGTCTACTGAGCGAGTTCCAGGGCAGCTGGGGCTACAGGGAAACCCTGTCTCAAAAAGACCACACAAAAAAGAGTAAATAAATAAATAAATTTAAAAAAAAGAGGACTCATTTTGGAAACCATAGGAGCCAAGGTACTGGTCCTGTGCTCCCCTGAGCATTGGTGAGGCCAGTCACTCACTGAATGATTCTGAATCAGAGTTTGCCAAGTGGTGCTCTGCTGGCCGAGTGCAGTCTCTTGATGGTCTGTGAATCTGACAATTTCTAAAGCCATGAATCAGCTACCGGAAGAAACAAAGAAGTGGAGAACTATGAGTTAAAATCTTGATTGTCATTTTCCCCCTTAAAAACAAAGGGGTCAGGGGCTGGAGAGATGGCCTAGCAGTTAAGAGCACAGACTGCTCTTGCAGAGGAACTGGGTTTGATTCCTAGCACCCACATGGTGAACCACCTTTAAGCCCCGGGCATGGTGGTGCATGCCTTTAATCCTAGCATGTGGGAGGCAGAGACAGGCGGATCTTTGTGAGTTCAAAGCCAGTCTGGTTTACAGAGTGAGTTCCAGGCTACCTGGGGCTATAGGGCGACCCTGTCTCAAAACAAAACAAAACAAAACAAAAACCAAAGCAACAAAAAACAAAACAAAGGGGTCAAGATTTACTAGTTCCACACTTCTGCTGGGAACCAAGAGGCAATCGCCCTCTTTGGTTGGAGCAGGAACTTCCACTGAGCTCCGCTGTTCCCAAGGGTCTGTCATCTTCCCTAGCTCCCCTGCCTGGACCCAGCAGCCAAGTGCATTTGGAGCCCTTGGCATCCCCTGGAATTTCAGGTTTAAGCCCTGGGTGCTTCCGAGAACGGCTGTGCAGATTTATTGAAATATAACTGAAAATTGAGTATATTCAAGGTATTTGTTGCAAAGATTTGATGTCTATTTGCATTTTATGCATCTTATGATTATTGCAATACTACAAATTTATACTACCTTTATCACAGTTATCATTGTATGTATATGTATAGTGGCACACAGAAAGAGAGAGAGAGAGAGAGAGAGAGAGAGAGAGAGAGAGAGAGAGAGAGATTCAAGACCCACTTTCTTAGCAAAGTTCAAGCAGACAACAGTGTCATCAGGTACAGGTCAATGATTCACTCTTGATCTCCAGAACTTGTTGAGCTTATGATGGAAAGTTCATACTCTTTGGCAAACATCACTGTTTCTTTTGAGATTTTTTAAATGAAATTTGAAGTTCAGAGAGATGGCCTTGCACTTTGAACACCTGGATACAGTTACAGGTGGTTCTCAAATCCCCTAATGATGTTACATCCTGGATCAGGTTAAAGACCCCTGCTTTGAGGACGGGGTCCCTGGTAGGGCCTGGCATGGACATTTTGCATGATTTTTTTTCTTGGAAAAGTGTGGCCTGTTTCCTTTCTCTTTTCCCCTGGCAGCTCCTTCTCTCTCCCTTTCCATACCTGTTCGCCTGTCTGTATATATTTCCTCTTTAGCTGTTGGCAGGGGCCTTCTACCCTCTTTCATCCAAGAGGGTTTGGGTCCATTGTGCTATGCGGTGATGCACAGCAGAGGAGTTGGGAAGCCCTTGCGCCCTGCAATCCCGAGCTTCGTCTTTATTCCTCTCTTGCTAGCTTCCATTTGCCGGGTGGTTATAAATAGCTTAAAGGAGATTTTATTTCCAGCTTCGAAGTGACATGTGCTGTCAGCAGCACCACAAAACACTCCATTGATATTTCTAAGGGGGTGGGGAAGAGGAAATAAAATTGCTCATTGCCCAAAGCATGTTCAGTGAACTCAAATCCGTTGACTCACCATGGGGCTCTGTGCTTTCCTCAAGAGAACGGATTCTGAAATTTGGATGGCAGGTAGCCTTCAGGCTGGACGGCTGGACCTCCTCAGATTAATTTGGTCAATGCCTCTGCTCGAAGAGGTGGGTTGAGGGGTGGAGCAGGTTTCCTGAGGGAATACCCTCTGAGCCACAGCAGGGGAAGGTCTGCCACTTCTAAAAGCTTTGGAGCCTTGTGTAAAAAGGGTGAGTGCTTGTTTTTCAGTTAGGACAAAGGCTGGAGAGAGAAGGGGTTTAGGGATGCCATGCCATCCTAGCAGAAGAAACTTATAACCTGAGCTTTGAAACTAGAGAGGGCGCTGCGTTAGATGCTGGGGCAGGACTGGGGTGGTTTCAGTGACCCCATCTAGGACTAAGTGTATACAGACAACAGCACTCAGGGGAGGGACACAAATGGACATAGCTTGGTCCTGTTGGTGAATGTTGGAACAGGCCCAGTGTGAAGTTTTAAGAAGTCAGGGGTATGCATGGTCCCTGTTAGTAGCTTGAGAACAGAGTTCTTCCTAAGTGCTCAGTGTCCCTGAACAGAGGGCCAGTGTCCTTTGAGATAAGTGTCATGGTGCAGAAGCCATGGAGGAGACAACCAGTGTGTGAAGAGGTGCAGTCACTTCTGCAGGTCAGGCAGTTGCAGTGGCTGGGGCTGGTATTGTTCTCCCTAACCTCTTTGGTGAACAAACCTTGGAGTAGAGAACACCTCTAGTATGAGGAAATACAGATGAGAAAGAGAGAGAGAGAGAGAGAGAGAGAGAGAGAGAGAGAGAGAGAGAGAGAGAGAGAGACTGCTTCAGTGTCTAGCCCTGAGATGGCTCACACTGCCCAAAGGATAGAGAGACAAAGCTGAATTAACAAAGCCAACCCTACCTCTTATCACTTTGGACTCTGAGAAGGGAGAGAAACAAAAGCTAATTTGTGTCCTGACTTTTAACCCTACTCTGAGATCCATCACCTGCAAGGTTGCTCTGACTGTCCTGGAATCTGCCAACCAGACTAGACATTTTTTTTCTTTCTTTGAGAGGTGGACAGGCTGAGGCCAAGAGGGACCTGGAACACAGTACAGAGAAGCCAGCACTGGCCATCCCTGAGAAATTGTTAGGGTCAGACCTGGAACAGGGAAGTGAAGGAGCTAAATTCACATACAAGCATTGCTGAGGGTGTCCTGAGGCCTGGCTCATTCAATCCTCTCTGAAGTGCTGTGCAGAAGTCCATTTCCCCCGTGCTGTAGATGAGGACTTTGAACAAGCGCTCATATTTACTGGTTTGTTTGGCTCTCCCCCATTGTACCAGGAGCATGAGCTCCCTGGTGTGGTGACTAATAATTTTATTCATGGTCATGTCTCTAGTGGCTAGCAAGGTATTACCTCACAGAGCTCAGAAAATACTTGTGGAATAAATGCATGAATACATTTACTCCAGTATCAAGTACCATTATTTGGAACTGAGGTCTGTATGATTGCACCAAAAAGAGTAAGAAAGATGCATTCATTTCTGGACACTGGCAATAACGAGGATAATTGACTGGGATTGAGCTAATGAGTACATACTTGGAATCATTTGGTTTCTTCCCACTGGGGTTGAAAAGTAGTTTATGATATTAATTATTCAATTCAACTCAATGTGCATCCAATGGGCTCTATTCATGTGCCCAGCGTGAAATAACACCCAGGAAATACAAGACTGATGCCACCTTGGTTGTGAGGGGTTTCTCCTCTCTAGGGGGTGTCCAAATGAACACACTAAGTTTATTCTCCTTTGTGGTCCCAGTTCCTTCATGTCTAAATTGAGGGCTTTCAGCTCTTGCTAGATGTTTGAGTGTGAGTGTCTCCCACAAGCTCCTGTGTTTGGTTGCTTGATCCCCTGGTGTTATGGGAGGTGGTGGAACCTTTCTAGCTTGTAGAAGTGGGTTTCTGGGGGCCGGGGTGGGTGGGCCTTGATTATATGTATCTGCCTCTGGTTCTGGCCAGAGCTGTCTGCTTCCTAATCTGCCAGGAGCTCTGCAGCACCTTCTCGCCGTGATGAGCAGAAATGGTGACACGAAGCAAACCTTTCCTCCCTTAGGAGGAAAGGTTCTCTCAGATATTTTGTCAAGGCTACAAGCAAAGTCACTTAATACATTGTCTTCTTATAAGACTTTAGGCTCTTTAAGGGTTGCTCCCTGTCCTCCTAGATAGGGAGACAAGTGTTTGGGTGCACTTAGTTAATAGGAAATGTGACAGAGTAGGACAGAGAGGAGGAGGGGAAGGAAGCTCATACAGGGCTAACAGGAACCCCAGTGCCAGGCCAGGGAGCCCTCCCTTCAAGTTGCTGGTCAGGGTAGTCCAGGAGACTCACAGAACAATTTAGGCTATTGGAGCCCTTGGTACCCCCTCACTCTCCAAACTTGAAGGTAAGATTCCACTCCTAAGGACAGCATATACTTCAGACATGGTACTTGGGGAAACTGAGCTGAGACTGACCTGGGATCCTCCCCCAATGAAGACCAGCCTCGTAGTATTGAAAGGTGCCAGGTAAGCTGCCAAGAGAGAGAACCAGTCAATGTTCCTACCCTGCTGTGAGCCTACAACCACAAGAATAACAGCCCAGCAAAATATCTCTATTGGTATGCTGGGTGCAGTGGTGCATGCCTTTGATCATAGCCTTCTGGAGGCAGAAGCAGGTGGATCTCTGTGAGATCCAGGCCAGCCTGGTCCATATAGTGAGTTCTAGGTGCGCTGGGGCTAGGGAGACCCTGTCAAGAAAATAAAACCCCCAAACAAATAAACAAATATATGTCTATTGGTGTAATAGTGGGACTTTTATCTTGTGGGTAACCAACAGCTATCTAGTTAGACCAAAGGCCTGCTCAGTAGGAGGGATTCCATGCTTTGTACTGGAAATAGTCAAGTACCAGTGTCTGGGGAGGTCACAGACTCTAGAGAACCCACTGCTGCCACTTTCCTAAACCAATATTATTGTCTTCCTCTTCTTCTTATTTATTTATTTATTTATTTATTTATTTATTTATTTTGTCTTTTCAAGGCAGGGTCTTTCTGTAGCCCCTGCTGTCCTGGAACTCACTCTGTAGACTAGGCTGGCCTTGACCTCACAATCCCAAGTGGTCAACCTTAAGAAGACATCCATATAATCCCTGGTGGCCAACCTTAAGATGTCCACACAATCCCAAATGATCAACCTTAAGAAGATGTCCACATAATCCAAGTGGTCAACCTTAAGAAGATGTCCACACGACTCCAAGTGGCCAACCTTAAGAAGACGTCCACACAGTCCTAAGTGGTCAACCTTAAGAAGACATCCATATAATCCCTGGTGGCCAACCTTAAGAAGATGTCCACACAATCCCAAGTGATCAACCTTAAGAAGATGTCCACACAATCCCAAGTGATCAACCTTAAGAAGATGTCCACACAATCCCAAGTGGTCAATCTTAAGAAGACATCCATATAATCCCTGGTGGCCAACCTTAAGAAGATATCCACACAATCCCAAGTGATCAACCTTAAGAAGATATCCACATAATCCCAAGTGGTCAACCTTAAGAAGATATCCACATAATCCCAAGTGGTCAACCTTAAGAAGATGTCCACATAATCCCAAGTGGTCAACCTTAAGAAGATGTCCACATAATCCCAAGTGGTCAACCTTAAGAAGATGTCCACACAATCCCAAGTGATCAACCTTAAGAAGATGTCCACACAGTCCTAAGTGGTCAACCTTAAAAAGATGTCCACACAATCCTAAGTAGTCAACCTTAAGAAGATGTCCACACAATCCCAAGTGATCAACCTTAAGAAGATGTCCACATAATCCAAGTGATCAACCTTAAGAAGATGTCCACACAACTCCAAGTGGCCAACCTTAAGAAGACGTCCACACAGTCCTAAGTGGTCAACCTTAAGAAGACATCCATATAATCCCTGGTGGCCAACCTTAAGATGTCCACACAATCCCAAGTGGTCAACCTTAAGAAGATGTCCACATAATCCCAAGTGGTCAACCTTAAGAAGATGTCCACACAACTCCAAGTGGCCAACCTTAAGAAGACATCCACACAGTCCTAAGTGGTCAACCTTAAGAAGACATCCATATAATCCCTGGTGGCCAACCTTAAGATGTCCACACAATCCCAAGTGATCAACCTTAAGAAGATGTCCACATAATCCCAAGTGGTCAACCTTAAGAAGATGTCCACAGAAGCACCATTAAATGGACTCAGGTTATATATGTATATTTGTGTATATATAACAATAAGAATGAAAGAGGTTGAAAAATTGAGAGGGAGGGATATGGCAGAGTGGGAGGGGTAGAAGTGATGTGAGTACAATAAGAAATGGATGTACGGAATTCTCAAAAAATCAAAAATTATAAAAGGAGCTGCTGGTGAGCAGACTCTGCTCAGGCAGGTGAACTGGGGCTCGTCTCATGAGGGCTCTCTAGGGGGGCCTCTCCTTGCTCTCTTGCTGATGAGAGACTTGATGTTGGTACAGTGTGGGCACCAGGAACTCCCCTGGGAGCCCGCCTCCTGCAGATCTCAGAATTTCCCCGCTGCAGGCCGAGGAGGAAGAGGTCTGTTTTTCTAGCTGCCATCCTTTTTTGGTCCTTGGTTTCTCCTGGGTGTTTTTCTCCTGGTTCTAGATCTAGCTAAGGTGACTGGTTACTGGAGAGCAGCCTCAGGTAGAGATGCAGGGGACCTTCGTTATGTGTGGAAACTATTGTCAGGATCCTCTGATGGGCTGAGGGGATGATGGAGGAGCCATTGCATGGCTGTATATCAGGGGCCATCTTTGTTTCATTCATCTCTGTGTCCCCAAGCTGGAAGTGATGGGTTCATTTATGTTGAATGAATGAGTTCTTCATTCTCAAATAACAATGGCCACTGAACAACAAAGTGATGAAATGTTGGAGTAGATCAGGGTGATGGAAGGCTTTGGAAAAAATGTGGACCTCAGAGGAGGCGAGAGAGACAGGTGCCTTCCAGGCAGGTGGGAGCCTGGGCAGGCTGTAAAGGATAGGTTAGGTTTCCAAGGGAATGAAGAGTCTAATGGTCATGGGTACCTCCTGTGCACACACAGAGGAAGAAAAGACACTTTACACTACTGCCCTGCTGCATGTCAACCCCCAACCCCTCATTAAAGTGGCTTTAGCTTCCCCTTGCCATGCCTGGACTCAGCTCTCTTGGCCTACTCTGCATCTTTGATATCTGTTGGGCTACTCTTCCCAGTTTCTTCCCTCTCTCCTAGATAGCCTCCCCTTGACCTCTTGCTGATGAGAGACTTGATGTTGGTATGGCATATGGGCACCAGGACCTCTGACGTGGACTACAAGCCTGGGTCCATTACTCATGACTGTTCTTCTTCCTCACATGGTCTAAGGCCTGGGTCTATTACTACAGGCTCTGATATGGATCACAGGCCTGGGTCTATTACTCATGTTTGTTCTTGTTTCTAGGAACACCCTTCCTTATTGGCTTCCTTCTGTCCAGGCTCTCTTGCTTGGAAAAGCTCTCTTGGGTTCACGGAGGCTGGGTTCAGTGCTAGTCCTCCGACCTGCATAATAGCCACTCGTCCTGCCAGTCCTCATGTTCTCCTATAGAGATGTTTCCTGCTTGGGGCCTCCATGTTTAATCTCTAGGCTTTGGATCCCCCAGGTCAGGCACAGTGTCTGCTACATAGAAGATGCTCAATAAACATCCGTGGAGTGACCCACCAGAGCCCCAGGGAATGGAGAATAAGAGAGAGAGATGAAAGGCAGATGTGTGTTGGATTTAACATGCTAAGAACCCGTGTATGATTTATTAAAAAGTTAAGCCATTTCAGTTGCAGAAATTCAGTCCATGCAGAAGCTGTGCAGTTGATGTTCCCATTGCTGTACCTAGTGTCCTGTTTGTCTGTGTTACTGACAGTGAAGCAAAAGTCCACCTGACAGGTGCTTGATTTAATAAAACACCCTAAACTCATATAAACTCTGACATGCCCAGGGACTAAAGACTGCAAATTAAAGAGATGGAAACTCTGCACTGGTGTGAGCCAAGATTTAAAAGGCCCTAGTGATTCTTATTTATAGAGTTTGTATTTCCCTTTAACCCTTGGCTAAGGATAGGACAATTGACTAGCCCTAAATCCCAATGAGTCCTGGAGCAAAGTGCCTAATATATGTTCCCACCTTCTTGCAGGGAAATCTCTCTCTGCTAATTGCTGTCAGCATCCATCAAAATCATGGGGCACAGAATCTCAGCAGTGGAGTCTTGGGCCAAGCTTTGTCACTAGGAGAAAGTCTCTTCAGGAGCTGGAGGGATCCACGAGTGGCTGTCCATACAGCACATCTCCAGTATACAGACCAAAACATCTGGACCAGAGCCTACACATGATGGTTCTTGGAGCCCCAGGGCCTTGGGAGTGGCCTTAGCAATGGGTCTGGAGGTCATAGGGTGAGTGAGTGATGGATAGTGGATTCCATCTACCCCCTGCGCTGATCAATTCTGCCTATCTGTTTTATAGCTCAGGTTGACTCTTAAGTTTTGTCAAAGATGTTCTAACAAAGAAAGACTTGTAAGCCACAGATCAAGTTCAGTTCTCATCTTTATCAGGTGATCACACTTCCTGGAGGATTGGGTGGGGAAGTAAGGAAGGGGGAGTGACGGGGCAAACCGAGCATCTGCTCCAACCTGGGTAGGAACACAGGTCCCCAGGCAAGCAGGTGGCAGCACTAATTTCTCCCTTTCTTACAAGATACCATGTCTGCTTGTGACGTACTTTGATGGGTGCTGAAGCTCCTCTCCCTTCCCTGTGTGGAGCTCTGAGCCTGGCAGCGAGGAGGAATGGTGTGGTGGGGACAGAGCCTCTAAAGGGGAGGCAGCTCTCCTGTGCCAGTCACTGGCCTGGAACCTTGCACTGTCATTGATTTAGCAAAAGTTTGAAGCTCAGGTCTTGATTTTAGAGAGCTGATATTCTATTGGGGAAAGTGTGGAAAAGCAACAAAAATCAGATGAAATGCTTCATCTGATAAATAAAACATCTCACGTGATGGAGAACTGCGTCATTGTGACAGGTCTCAATGGAGAGTCACGCATGGGGGTAAGTTTTCACAGGTGGTCATTGTGCAGGGGAGCGACATTTGTGAAGACATTTGAGGTGAGGCCAGGTGTGGTAGTTACTTCTCTGTTGCTATGCTAAAACAGCAAGACCAAGACAACTTCTAGAAGGAAGAGTTCGTTTGCTCATGGCTCCAGAGATAAGAGTCTATCACGGCAGGGAGGCATGCTATCAGAGAAGACCAGAGCAGAAAGCTGAGAGCTCACAGCTCACAGCTCACAGCTCACATCTGGAAGCATGCACAGGAGAGAGAGAGAGAGAGAGAGAGAGAGAGAGAGAGAGAGAGAGAGAGAGAGAGAGAGAGGCTCTGAACTCTCAAAACTAACTCCCAGTGACATGCTTCCTTCCAGCAACACCACACCTTCTAAATCTCCACAAAAAGTGCCACCAACTGGGTCCAAGTGTCAAATGCTTAGAGCCCACTGGGGACATTTATCATTCAAACTACCACACCAGACACCTCAAAGACTGTGTTAAAGGTTCTGGGCAGAGGCTTCCAGGCAGAACTTAGCACCGTCCCTGAAGAGTGCTGACCACTGCCTTCCTCCTCTTCTCCCCCAGCTTTCCAGACACCAGCACCAACGCTTTCAGATGGCATGCATGAGGCCAGCTTGGAAACAGCTCCATTTCACCGACATCCATCCATTTGATCATTTTCACGATCTCACATGCTCCTGCCTGCTTCCCCCTTGCCTGTGGCTTAGTATAGGTGCTAAAGTCTATCATTTAAAACACTGCAGGGGCTGGAGAGGTGGACCAGTCAGTAACGTCTCTGGTACATAGCGTGAGGATCAGAGTCCAGATATTCACATCTTTAGCACCTCTGCTAAAGTGGTTATATGCACTTGTAACCCCAGTGCTGAGTGTAGGGGTGGCGGATCCCTGCAGCTGCTTGGCTGGCCAGCCAAGTCATTGCACCCCAGGTCCAGTGAGAGGCCTTGCCTCAAAACAAACAAGATAGAGAGTGACTAGAGAAGATATTGATGTTGACTTCTGGCTTCCACACTCATGTATACATATGCACACATAGTGGCATACATACAGCCCCCCCCCAAACGTGACTTTTCCTCATTCTGTATGACCTTGATAGAGCAGAGGAATGCCTTCTTCCTCCTGCCTAGGCCTGTGGACTGGAGGCACTGGAGAGAAGTGCACAGCCCTCAGAGTGGTTCTTCAGGAAGTTGATGTGCAGCCATGGCCATGCGTTTCAGATGGATGTCTGACTGCGGCCAGACACCTTAACTGTACTTGCACATCACTTCCTGAACTTGGCAAGCACTTCCTCCTTAGTGCCCTTCTACCTCATTGTCAGCTGGCCGGCTTGCTTACCTGCGTGATGAGCAGCATCACATCAGGAATCCTCTTCATACCCCAGACATCTGGCCTCCATCTGCTTGCTTCTGCCTCTTCGTTTTCTCCTAGTCCAGCAGACAGACTCTAGAACAACTGTCCACCTCGGGTCAGAACACAGGACCTTACTCCTTTACCTGGGATTGTTCCCTCAGAATATGGGTACAGCCCAACATCTCGACCATCGTGTCTCTCTCCTCTTAGTTTCTCACCATTGCTTTATTACTGTCCCTCATTTCCTCTGCTTTCTATTCTGGTTGGGTTGAAGCTGATCCCTCACTCTGTGGGAGCTCTCCTGTCAGGTCCGGACCCCCCAGGCCACTCCCCGCCTTGCTCACAGCCTCCAGTGTGTGCAACTCCAGGTTGTTGGTGGTTGTGGGCCAGTCCCAGCTGTTTTCCCTGCGTCCTTTACTGACTCTCCCTCCTCTGCTCTGGGCCTGAGTGCTGAACCATTCCCAGGCTCAGTTCCGAGACCGTCTCCCTTACCTGCACACTCTCCTGAGGTGACCCCATCTGCTGCCATGGCTTTAAATACCATCCTCATAATGACTTCCAAATTTATATCTCCAGTTCTCTCGTCCCTGCTTCAGACTCATCTATCCTGCTGCCTGACATTCCACTTAGATGACTAATGGGCACCTCAACTTAATACATCAAAAAGAGAAAAGTCTTAATTTTCCTACCTTACCGCCAAAGTTGTTCTTTCCCTAGAGTTCCCTGTCTTAGTAAATGTCACCACCATCCTCCAAATCACTCAAGTCTGAGTTCCAGGAATCCTCCTTAATTCACTGCTTCACCCCCGTATCCAGCCCACGGGGAATGTGCACTGTGCGTGCCTTCCTTTGGAAAGAGTGTGAATACATCCACTTTTCTTCACCTCTCCTGATGCTCCAAACACCTTGGACTTTTCTGACTGCCTCCTTGGGTTAAGGTATTCCCTGGTCTGTTTCTGTCATCTATTCTCTACATGTCAGACCATGTGCTCTTTCCAATGTGAAGATAAATTCTCACCACTTGGCAATTTAGAAGCTTCCTGAGATTTCTTATTTGGGGGCCTCTTAAAGCTCTCTCCTTTCCTTTCTCCATTCTTTAGAAGGGAGGTCCATGTGCTCCTGAATGGTCTTTAACAGGTACAAACTCCTTCCCTCCATCTCTCCCTGATATTTTTGGGTGGAAGTAACTGGCACTTTGGAGCTAGGGGAACTGCAGCTGAACTTGCTTCAGATCGACAAGCTCTGCAATTCAGACAAGCTCTGTCTGCTGTGGCTTCGTTTCTCTATCCATAGAGTGGAGGCCGTGATTCCATTTCAAAGCATGGTCATAGACGTGCTGTACTGACCAGCATGTATTACATGCTGGCTACTTCCCCCTCAGCATCCAAACTTGTCAAGGGGGAGAAGCTATGCTGGGGTCTGCGGTAGAAAATAAGGGACAGCCTAATAAAGGATCCTGAAATGGAGCAGGAAAACCTGCCCACAACTTTGTCTTCCCATCCTCTTCAGTGACGGTTAACTCTGGCTAGTGATGAGCAGGGCACGAAGGTCGTGGAGGATGAAGGGGACATAAGTGCTGTATAAGGATAGCAGAGTTTCTCCACTCGCAGTGGTCACTGGGCTGCCAATGGACATTGCAGGGAGTGGTACCCACACAGGACATCATGTGACATGCTTGTGTGAGCGGGTCTGCACCCACACAGGACATCATGTGACACACTGTGTGAGTGGGTCTGCACCCACACAGGACATCATGTGACATGCTTGTGTGAGCGGGTCTGCACCCACACAGGACATCATGTGACACACGTGTGAGTGGGTCTGCACCCACACAGGACATCATGTGACATGCTTGTGTGAGTGGGTCTGCACCCACATAGGACATCATGTGACATGCTTTTGTCTGCACCCACATAGGACATCATGTGACACAGTTGTGTGAGTCTGTATCTACATAAGACATCATGTGACACGGTTGTGTGTGTCTCCACCCACATAGGACATCATGTCACATGCTTGTGTGAGTGGGTCTTCACCCACATAGGACATCATGTCACATGCTTGTGTGAGTGGGTCTGCACCCACATAAGACATCATGTGACATGCTGTGTGAGTGGGTCTGCATCTACATAAGACATCATGAGACATGCTGTGTGAGTGCGTCTCCACCCACATAGGACTTCATGTGACATGGTTGCATGAGTGGGTCTGCATTTACATAGGACATCATGTGACATGCTTGTGTGAGCAGGTCTGTACCCAGGAGCATCAAGATTTCTTGGTCCTCAGGGACTTTGATGGGGGAATGAGTTTAGAATTTTGGAACAGTTTAATTTCTCAGAAAGTCTGGCGCAGAACAGAGGTTGCTCCAAGTTGCAGAGCTGTTTAGTCTGACCGTCCGTCCCATGTGAGGGTAGATCTAGTGCCACAGAAGTCCTTTGGGATAAAGAGATGTCTTGGGTTGGGTTTCCCCATGGAGGATTTGGAGATAGGGACTTTTGTGCAGATGACTTTGTGTTGAGACAGGGCTCTGAGAGAAGCCAGTGGGAGAGTAGAAAGGACGAGCATGGGTGACATTCTACCAATTTCTTGAGAACACGGTAAGCCTGATTCCTGGGAGCTCTGGGAGCCCAGCTCTAGCATACTCCTGCCTCTGGGGAAGGGAGCAGGTGGCCAATCCTCAGTCCTTTTGGCCATTTGCTAAGCTGGGGAGGTATGGACTCTGGGAAATTACATACATGCCAGCAAAACCCTCATACACATTAAATAACACGTAATGAGAAAACAAGAGTTATTTTGACCTCTTGTCTCAATCATCCATGGAGACTCATGTCTGTCCTGTGACTATGGAGACAAGAGCCTAGATGGTGGAGCTGGACACCCTGTCCTCCTGCGCCCCGTCCTCCTGCGCCCCGTCCTCCTGCGCCCCGTCCTCCTGCGCCCCATCCTTCTCTGCCCCGTCCTCCTCCGCCCCATCCTCCTCCACCCCACCCGTCCTCCTGCACCCTGTCCTCCTCCACCCTGTCCTCCTCCATCCTCTCAGCTGTGTGCTCTCCAGCTGACCTGCTGGCCCAGCTTCCTCAGTCCTTGGTCTTCTGGGCTCTGCCCAGGTTCTTCAGAGGAAGGAATGTGAGCGTATGCACTCATGTTGTCCTGAGCTGTGTCCCATGCAAGGCTGTGGTTTTCTCAGTGCTGCCCCTACAGTGGCAGTGTCCTGCATCTTTGATGCCTGTCACCAGCCTCTCTGAGTTCACTCTCTGCCCACTTTACCCAAGTGAGCACTCAGCGTCATTGCATCACTCAGTTCTTGCTGGGCTGCAGAGACCAAGTAAGGGCCAGTGCCATGGCAGAGTTGAAGGACCTGCGTTGGAGTCCAAGTCTCATCTTAAGCCTGCATGTTTTTTATGACACCCTGGGACATACCTAGGCTCAGCATAGACAACCACCAGCAGACTGACTACTGATGTCTCCCATTCTTCTACGTGACATGTCCTTGAGTCAAATCACATCAAAGAAAAGAAAATCACCACTTAGAAGAAAGAAAGAAGATGCAGTGGGCTGACAGATGGTCTGCCATTTGGGCCTTGCACATGTCTTGTCTCTAAAATGCAGCTGCTGAGTTCTGAGCTGGGTATCCCCTGAGTGTCAGCCTCAGTGGGCTTCATTAGCTGTGACAGGTGAAGGGGGCTACTCCGTCCAGCCAGTCCTTAGAGTGACAGCCCTTCAATCTGTGTAGGTCTGTATCCCTACCCTAAATGACCTCCGCAGCCAGCTGAGGCTATCCCAGGGACAGAGCCCATGGTGCCTTGGTCCAAGATGCCTGAAGCTCAGGGAAGACCAAATGAGCCTGGGACTCTGGAAGTCTAGGGCCCCAGAAGCCAGTCCCACGGGCTAGGGAGCCATGAGGGGAGACAGATAATAAATACTCTGCTTTTCTTTTCTTTCCTTTCCTTTTTTTTCCTTTTTTTTTTTTTTTTTTTTTTTTTTTGGTCTTTTCGAGACNGAGTGGGTCTTCACCCACATAGGACATCATGTGACATGCTTGTGTGAGCAGGTCTGCACCCACACAGGACATCATGTGACACTGCTGTGTGAGTGGGTCTGCACCCACACAGGACATCATGTGACATGCTTTTGTAGTGGGTCTGCATTCACATAGGACATCATGTGACATGCTTGTTGGTGGCTGCACCCACATAGGACATCATGTGACATGTTGTGTGAGTGTCTGTCATCACAAGCTCATGACGCGGTATCTGACCCAATCATGTGACATGCTGTGTGATGGTCTGCTCTACAGCATCATGCATGCTGAGGCGCTACCCACATAGGACTTATTCATGGTGCAGAGTGCGCATTACAGCTCATGTGATGTTTAGTGGGTCTTCACCCACATAGGACATCATGTCAATGCGGATGGGCTCACCCACTGGCATCTGTCGCTTGTGTGAGTGGGTCTGCACCCACACAGGACATCATGTGACAGCTGTGTGAGTGGGTCTGCATCTACATAAGACATCATGAGACATGCTGTGTGAGTGCGTCTCCACCCACATAGGACTTTTCATGTGACATGGTTGATGAGTGGGTCTGCATTTACAGAGGACATCATTGACATGCTTGTGTGAGCAGGTCTGTACCCAGGAGCATCCAAAAAGATTTCTTGGTCCTCAGGGACTTTGATGGGGGAATGAGTTTAGAATTTTGGAACAGTTTAATTTCTCAGAAAGTCTGGCGCAGAACAGAGGTTGCTCCAAGTTGCAGAGCTGTTTAGTCTGACCGTCCGTCCCATGTGAGGGTAGATCTAGTGCCACAGAAGTCCTTTGGGATAAAGAGATGTCTTGGGTTGGGTTTCCCCATGGAGGATTTGGAGATAGGGACTTTTGTGCAGATGACTTTTTGTGTTGAGACATTATGGGCGCTGAGAGAGAGAGCCGTGGAGAGTAGAAAGACGAGCATGGGTGACAATTCTATCTACAATATCTCATTTTGAGAACACGGATAAGCCTGATTCCGGGAAAATGGGAGCTCTGGGAGCCCAGCTCTAGCATACTCCTGCCTCTGGGGAAGGGAGCAGGTGGCCAATCCTCAGTCCTTTTGGCCATTTGCTAAGCTGGGGAGGTATGGACTCTGGGAAATTACATACATGTCAGTCAAAACCAACCTCATACACAATTTTAAAAACCACGTAAATGAAAAACAAGAGTTGATTTTGACCTCTTGTCTCAATCATCCATGGAGACTCATGTCTGTCCTGTGACTATGGAGACAAGAGCCTAGATGGTGGAGCTGGACACCCTGTCCTCCTGCGCCCCGTCCTCCTGCGCCCCTCCTCCTGCGCCCCTCCTCCTGCGCCCCATCCTTCTCTGCCCCGTCCTCCTCCGCCCCATCCTCCTCCCACCCCACCCGTCCTCCTACCCTGTCCTCCTCCACCCTGTCCTCCTCCCCTCTCAGCTGTGTGCTCTCCAGCTGACCTGCTGGCCCATTCCTCAGTCCTTGGTCTTCTGGGCTCTGCCCAGGTTCTTCAGAGGAAGGAATGTGAGCGTATGCACTCATGTTGTCCTGAGCTGTGTCCCATGCAGGGCTGTGGTTTTCTCAGTGCTGCCCCACAGTGGCAGTGTCCTGCATCTTTGAGGCCTGTCACCAGCCTCTCTGAGTTCACTCTCTGCCCACTTTACCCAAGTGAGCACTCAGCGTCATTGCATCACTCAGTTCTTGCTGGGCTGCAGAGACCAAGTAAGGGCCAGTGCCATGGCAGAGTTGAAGGACCTGCGTTGGAGTCCAAGTCTCATCTTAAGCCTGCATGTTTTTTATGACACCCTGGGACATACCTAGGCTCAGCATAGACAACCACCAGCAGACTGACTACTGATGTCTCCCATTCTTCTACGTGACATGTCCTTGAGTCAAATCACATCAAAGAAAAGAAAATCACCACTTAGAAGAAAGAAAGAAGATGCAGTGGGCTGACAGATGGTCTGCCATTTGGGCCTTGCACATGTCTTGTCTCTAAAATGCAGCTGCTGAGTTCTGAGCTGGGTATCCCCTGAGTGTCAGCCTCAGTGGGCTTCATTAGCTGTGACAGGTGAAGGGGGCTACTCCGTCCAGCCAGTCCTTAGAGTGACAGCCCTTCAATCTGTGTAGGTCTGTATCCCTACCCTAAATGACCTCCGCAGCCAGCTGAGGCTATCCCAGGGACAGAGCCCATGGTGCCTTGGTCCAAGATGCCTGAAGCTCAGGGAAGACCAAATGAGCCTGGGACTCTGGAAGTCTAGGGCCCCAGAAGCCAGTCCCACGGGCTAGGGAGCCATGAGGGGAGACAGATAATAATACTCTGCTTTTCTTTCTTTTCCTTTCCTTTTTTTTTTCTTTGTTTTTTTTTTTTTTTCTTTTTTTGTCTTTTCGAGACAGGGTCTCCCTGTAGCCCCCTGTCCTGGAACTCAATTGTAAGACCAGGCTGGCCTTGAACTCACAAAGATCCACCTGCCTCTGCCTCCTAAGTGCTAGGATTAAAGGCATGTGCCACCACGCCTGGGAATACTTGCATTTTCTAAGACCTGCGGAGGTCCCTTTGTTCTTTGGAGACTGGTCCCTTGGAATAGACAGAGAAAAGGATGTTAAAGGCGTAAGAAAGAGTACCATTCCCTGGTGGTATTGTAACAATTTAATTTTTAGGATAGTTCCCTCTATATAACACTGGAAGAAACTCTCTTTGATATATAAAACATAAAATGAATTTATGTGTACTTATAAATGCAAAGACAGTACAAGTAGGGCAAGGAAAGGGGGAGAGTCAGAGACAAAGAGGACAGGATGGAGTGAACACAGCGGAGTGTACAGTTCCCAAGAGGCCTGGGAGGTGGCAGTGGCTGGATACCTGACTGGGTGCTGCTGGTAAAGTTGCCAGGACCCGGCAGGGGTGTGGCCCAGATGACGGCAGGTCTGTGACTCCAGTCCCTCCTTTCAGTTTATCGTGAAGACACAAGGGAAAGACTGACAAGATGAACTTTCTAACCAAACGAAAGTGTTATTTTAAAAGTTTTATTTCTTTTGAACAATATGCCAAATGTTCTATAAAATTATTTTTAAAGGAGCATCTTGTTCTCTTGCTCTGCACCAGGGCCAGGGAATGACAAGTCAGAGGCAGGCGTCACAGCTCACCTTCTCACCTCCTGGATAAGAAGCCACTGGAATTAGACTCAGCGTAGAGGTCTGGTGCTGCCACTCGCACACGTTGCGGCTTTAGCTTCTTGCTCAGTTTCTTTTAATGTACTTATTTGATCTCAAACCTGAACATCATGAGACGATACTTCGGAGGCTCCTGAACACCCCACAGGACTGTGAGTTCTATCCGCCCAGAGACGGCACCAGATAGGCCCAGAGTGGCTCTTCCTGCCAAGATTCAGGGAGGCTCCAGGGGAAGTGGCTTCTCTCCTGGGCTTTGTCTCTGCTGACCTCAGCCTAGCAGGGAAAACAAAACAAAGGCAGAGGCCCCAGAGTATGCAGCTCCAGGCACCCCACACCCTCTGTCTTCACTTCTCTCCATGTTTCCAACTGGTGGGAACAACCACACAAACGTCCACGGTCCCCAGGAGAGCAGACTTCCTGACTGCACACATGCACTCCACAGTTCCCAGGAGAGCAGACTTCCTGACTGCACACACTCACTCCACGGTCCCCAGGAGAGCAGACTTCCTGACTGCACACACGCACTCCACAGTTCCCAGGAGAGCAGACTTCCTGACTGCACACACGCACTCCACGGTCCCCAGGAGAGCAGACTTCCTGACTGCACACACGCACTCCACGGTCCCCAGGAGAGCAGACTTCCTGACTGCACACACGCACTTCATGAACTGCAACTATACGGCCTTTGTTAAAGTTGCTGGAGACTTAAAGTTGCTGGCTGCTGATTGAGGTCAAAGTAGGTCTTTCTATCCCTCTTCCCTGAATGAAAGGAAAAGTGGCCCACACAGCACATGAGCTCTGCCTTACCCACCCACTCAGAGGTTAGGATGGAGAACTGAAGCCCAAGGAGTGCTAGTTAACCTCTGGTTACTTGGGGTGAAAGAGAAAGACTGGTGTGTTGTACCCTAATGATAAGGCCCACTTGCTGGTGACCCCCGTTCTACAACTCTCATAGGTCACACAAGTTCTATAAGCATGAAACATCAACAGATTCTGGATTGAGAGACTGAAGTGATTTTCTTTCCAAGATGTTCTTGGGTCCGGAATACAATATTTCCTTGGCTGTCTCAGAGGAGAATAACAGCAATGTCAAGTTAAAATGTCTTTGTGTCCCCCTGCCTTGTGCTTGCCCCACATGCCCATAACCAGGAGTGTTACTAGTGAGGTCCATCCAAGGATCATTTGTGTTTTGGGAAACAAAGGTAAGGACATCCGCATGCAAACGTTTGACTGGATAGGTCTTACCATGTATGGCAGAATACATGAGGTCTGGGTTGACTTGGAGGGGCACAGGAGGTCTAATCTGTGCTATGAGACTGCAAAAGCTCAATAAAAAACCAACAAAGGTAAGGCTGGGAGATGGCTCAGTCAGTGAAAAGCTTGTCATGCACAAGGTCCTGAGTTCTAGCCCCAGCTCCCATGATGAAAAAGAGACAAAAGCTGGAGATGTTGTGATCCATCACTGGGGGAGTGAGACAGCAGGTCCCAGGGACTCACTGGGACTCACTAATGAGCCACCCCAGCTTGTTAGTGAGGACCAGGCCTGTGAGAGAACTTGACTCAAAAAACAAAGAAGACAAAATAGAGAAAATGGCAGATGGCATGCATACTTGCACATACACAATAAACAAAGGCAGCGTGCAACTTTCAACTAGTAACAGATTCTCACGCCTGAGGCAAGAACGTCAGATCTGCCCATTGCACTCCATCCACATCAGCCCTTTGGGCTTAAGGTGGAGAAGGCATCATGGAGGAGAGGGAACCTGTGAGGGGGAAGCAGCAGAGACTTCAGGAAGGAAGACGGCTGGTGGGAGTGTGACTCTCAGTGGTAAAGCTTCTTCAGGGTAGTCTGGAGCCAATGCTGTAGATGTATTTGTGGTTTGGTTCAGGGTGGCAGGCCCAGGAGATGCTGGATCTGCCAGGGACAGACTGGGAATGAAGCTTTCATAGGAGCCTTGAAGCCCACTGTGTTCCCAGCCCACTGATGTCATCCATTGGGCCCTGGACCCAGCTATGCCTATACCTAGAGCTGAGCCATCTCAGGACTGCTTCGGTGCAGGGGTCAAAGGGTTGAGTTTTGTGTGTGTTTGAATTGTTTACAAATTTATAAATGAGAGGCAAGAGTGGTGTATTAGTCACTTTTCTGTGGCTGTGATAAAGCACCATGACCAAGGAACTTATAAAAGGAAGAGTTTATTTGAGCTTACAATTGACAGTTCCAGGGTCCATTGTGGTGGGAGGCATGGGGGCTGGAGAGGCATGGTGGCTGGAGCAGCAAGCCAAGGGTCACATCTCGCAAAGAGCACTGGAAACAGAGAGAGGGCGATTGTAGACCACGAAGCTTGTTAAAACTCACTAAGCCTGCCCCCAGTGACACACTTCCTCCAGCTCGGCCACACACCCCAAGACCTCCAAAAACAGCACCACCAACTGGAGACAAACGTCTGAATACCTAGAGCCTATGGGGGACACTCATTCAAACCACCACATTCCACTCCCTGGCCCCCATAGGCTCCTGGCCATATAAAATGCAAAATGCATTTGGTCCAACCTTTAAAGTCCCCACAGTCTTTACCAGTCTCAATGCCATTCAAAAGTCCACAGTCCAAGTCTCTTCTGAGACTCAGGCCAATCTCCTAACTGTAAGCTCCTGTAAAATCAAAAGACAAATTACATACTCCCAACATACAGTGGAACTGAATACACATTCCCATCCCAAAAGGGAGGAATAGAGGCATAGTGAGGAAATACTGGACCAAAACAAGACCGAAAACCAGCAGGGCAAGCACCAAGTCCAGTAGCTCCACATGCAACTTCTGGGACTTGACTTCCAAAGGGCTTAGATGGCACAGCTCTTCCAGCTTTGCTTGCAACATACATCTCTTTCTTAGGCTGGTACCACTCACTGTATGCAGCTCTCCTTGGCAAATATCTCACAGGTCTGGCATCTCGAATGTCTTCTTGTGGTTTCCGCTGTCAACCAGGCTTCACATTCACAGCTTCATGCAATGGCCTATCAGGGCCTACTTTATGCAGGGACACCCCTGCTGCACTGTGCCTGACCTTGGCAGCTCTCTGAAACCGTGGAGGAAGAACTGAAGACCCCTTCACTCTTGCAAACTTCATGCCTCTAAAGCCAGCACCACGTGAATGAAACTGCCGAATTTGGCTGCAATTTTGGGTTGGACCCTGGCCTATTTCAACCACATTTGCAACTTTTTTCTGCCCTGGACTTGCTGGAGGATTAGCTGGGTGTGGTCTTGCCCTGAAAGTACTGATTCTTTTGTTTACTTGTAAATCTCCAGGCCCTTCCTTAATCACTTTAATCTCCTTATCAAAAGGAAACTCTCTTTCACAAGCCTTAGCCCCACCTTTAATCTGCCTAGTGCAGTTATCAGATCCAAACTGTACATTCTGCATTTCCTTCTGCCCCATTTGCTCTTCTTCACTGTAGATCTGCACAATATTCACCATTAAAAGCCATGCCACCATTTCTACGTTAGGCTGTCTTGAAATATCCTCTGCCAAAGACATCAGTCCATTGCTTTTCTTTTTTTTTTTCCTTTTTTTTTAAATTTTTATTTATTTCTGTATGTGTATGAATGTACTGTCTGCATGCAAGTCTGTGTACCCATGTCGTGCAATGCCGCGGAGGTCAGAAGAGGGTCTCGGATTCCCCTGGAACTGGAGTTCTCCTGGAATTGGAGTTTCAACGGCTCTCGGCCGCCATGTGGGTGCTGGGGATCGAACCCGGGTCCTCTGCAAGAGCGGTCGGCACTCTTAACTGCTAGGCCATCTCTCCAGCCCTGCTTTTCAACTTAGCATCAGGCAAGCATTTGGGCTGTGGGCAAACTGCTGCCAGACTCTTTATCAAAATATCCCAGTTGCTGCCTAAGTCTTTATTTTCCCCTGGAACCACATCTTTTGCAGCCATGCTTTCTTCCAGGCCTCCACTAGAATGGCCCTTTAAGCTCTGCTTACAGTAATCAACAGCCTTTCTAGCCCAAGGTTCCAAAGTCTTCCACATTTCTCCAAACATCCACATGGTCAGGTTCTTCACAGCCAACAGCCCACTCTCTGGTAGCAAATTACTGTATTAGTCAGTTTTCTGTTGCTGTGATAAAGCACCATGACCAAGGAACTTATAAAAGGAAGAGTTTATTTGAGCTTACAATTGACAGTTCCAGGGTCCATTGTGGCGGGAGGCATGGCGGCTGGATCTGGAGCAGCAAGCCAAGGGTCACATCTCGCAAAGAGCACAGGAAGCAGAGAGAGGGCGATTGTAGACCACGAGGCTTGTTAAAACTCACTAAGCCTTCCCCCAGTGACACACTTCCTCCAGCTCGGCCACACACCCCAAGGCCTCCAAAAACAGCACCACCAACTGGAGACGAACGTCTGAATACTTAGAGCCTGTGGGGGACACTCATTAAAACCATCACAAGTGGGAACTAGTGAGTATGATGGTTTTGGGATGGAAGATGCATAGGGTGAGAGAGTTGAACAATCTAGGTGATTCTTCCCTATCTGAAATTATCAAAAGGGGTCCTGGTTAGAATGTAATGGAGTGGAATACTAAGACAATGGAACCGATGTCCAGTACCCCTGGGTTTTTTTTTCTGGAGCTCTCTAGGAAAGCCACCTCAATATTAGGCTCAATTTTCCTCACTTATAGCAGAGAGAAAAGTATAGAAATATTTATTGTTTGAGGATCAGGTGCAGATGCTCTGGGAGGCTGCCTGTAGACATGTGCACACCAGCAGGCCTTGGGGCACTGTAACTTCTCTCTCTAGTGGTGTTTTTCAATTTATTTTCCTCAATATCAATTAGACTTTGTACAATGGAGTTTTCCTCACCTCAGAGCACTATGTCATGCAGTAGCTGCTTCCTTTGAAGAAGATGTTTGCCTTTGTGTTATGGTGGCTTGGTAGCTGCTATGTCAGGAAGTAGCTGGGGAAACCTGGAACTGATAGTGAAGAGCCATCCACCGTGGTCCAGGCTTTATGCATTCACCTGTGTATCTCAGCACCCCCAGAGGCAAGGATAACCAGCCCCATTTTCAGATAGGCAACTGGGTTTTTGCAAGGCTTGTTGATGTACCTTGGGCCACATAGCTGGAAGATGGTGGAGTCTGTGTTCAAATCATGAACCTCATCCCCCCCACAGCTCTGGGACCATTGTGGAAGAGGGGACAGAAAGACTGTGAGAGCCAGGGTTGGTGCATGAACACAAGGAAACAGAGGCTTTCAGGCCACGGAGAACTTGTTTGTATGAACTTGCAACATGGTGACAGCATGCACAAGACACATGCCAACTCAGTCAGACAAAACACAGCATAGAATAACGGAAATAGGTGGCAGGCCCCAACCCTAGTCAAGGAACTATTGGCAACTGATTACTGCTGGGTGAGGGAGAGTAGACCTTCTTTAAGGGAGAGACTCTAGAAAGGCTGACCAGACTCCAATGGACAAACTTGCACCAAAGGAGATCTGGGCACAAATGCTTGACCAGAAAGTGTTTAACATATATGACAGAATGCATATATGGGGGTGGGGGGGTGAAGATAGAGGAGGGGGGTCTAAATTTGATTAAGGCCTATTATATGAAACACACAAAACCTCAGTAAAAATATTTAGAACAATAAAGCAGCCTGAGCCAGGCTAGAGGAACAAGCCAGTCAGCAGTGTTCTTCCAAGGTCCGCCTTGGCTCCTCCCTCCAGTCTCCTGAGTTCAGTTCCTGTCCTGACTTTCCTGAGTGATGGAATGTGATCTAAGAGCCCTAAGCTGAACTAAACTCTTTCCTTCCCCACCCACATCTCCAAGGAAGCCTCACAGTACAAGGGAGGTTTTATGGGGTTGGCTCACTCTCAAGGCTTCACCCAAGGAGTGTCCAGGACTCCTGGGAGAGAAGCAGAGGGGTGTGACTGCCTTTCCTCTCCGTTCCTCCACCTGCGCCCTCCGGAGTCTCTGACGTGGGTTTGTATGGCACCCTTACTCCTGTCCTCCACCTGCATCTCTCTCAGGCCTTCTCCAAACTAGGGGGAAATCCCCCAATCTCGGCCCAATTATAGTTTCTTTTCTCTACCCAAACACTGGCAACGCCACTTCTTCCTGCCGCTTCTCAGGAGGACCACTCAGAAGCCAGTGAGCTGCAATTGAGAAGTGGAAAGAACTCGTCCAACAGGAAACTTTCTCCAGGAGCTGCTTGCGGGTCTGAGTGAAGGGGCGCCTATCCTGTGAGAGAGCTGAAGGCTCTCCGTTCTTTTTAACAAAAAAAGGTTTGAACAATGCCCCCCTGCTTAAATGGAAAAAATTATAAATGGATATCCTTCCCTCAGGGAAGACTTTGCTCTCTTCATGTTAGTGCTGTCTAGGCTGGGAAGCCTGCAAATATTTATCACATACATGGTATTTTCTGTATAATTTCACTTCCACACACTGAGCATAGTTACAGACACTGGGGCATGAAGGTGAATATGACACAGTCTTCCTCTTTAAAGAGGTCACAGTTCACAAGGGTGGAGTCTAATTGGCCCATGGGAGACTGTAGTAAAGGATGACCAAGCTTAGCACAGGGTACCATGTAAGAGGTCCTGGGAGGGGTAGAGCCTAGCCTGGAAAGGTAATGAAAACGAGAGCTGGCCGTATATTTTCATGTTTGCTGCAGAGGGACAGATTGAAGGTCCACAAACAAGAAAGGACATTACTTTGGGGCATCCTAAGCTTGGTTGGAACTCAATGCATTATTACTCTTTAAAAAATAATGTAACTTATTTTTTTATCATAATCACCAATGTACCCTAATCATACATACTATAGGCTTCACTGTGCTATTCTCATTATGTACATATATTGGGATTTGATCATATCTATGCTGCCAATTGCCCTTTTCTGTCATTAGTTTATATTAGTTCTACATAATAATAATGTTTATAGTGACATTTTCATACTTTGTTCATAATTGTCCCTCTGTTACACCCCTAACTTCTCTTCTTGGTCTCTTCCTCTTCTTCGACAGTCCCCTCCTACTTTCATGTGCTTTATTTTCTAGATTCCACATGTGAGAGAAATCGGACTGAGTCTGCCTTATTTTGCTTAACGTGATGGTATCCAGATCCATCTATTTTACTGAAAAAGATGACTATGTTCTTATTTATGGCTGAAACACCCCCAACACACCCCAAAGATACACAGAGACATATACATAGACCCATACAGAGACACAGCACACACACATACAGCACACACATAAACACACACATATTACATCTATCTCCCATCTATTTATCATCTGTCTGTCTTCTATCTATCTATCATCTATCATCTATCTATCAATCTTTTATCACATCTATCTATCTATCATCTATCTATCTTCTATCACATCTATTTATCAATCTATTGATCATCTATCATCTATCTGTCATCTATCTATATCTATCATCTATCTTCTATCATCTATCAATCTATTATCTTTCTATCAATCATCTATCTATCATCTGTCAATCTATCTATCTATCTATCTATCTATCATCTATGTATCTGTCATCTATCTATCAATCTATTATCTATCTTCTATCATCTATCTGTCATCTATCTATCAATCTATTATCTATCTATCTATCTATCTATCTATCTATCTATCTATCTATCTCTCATCTACCCTCTCCTTTCATGCTGTTTCTCATTCAATCATTACTTTCTCATTGGAGAGGAGATACATTCTGGTAACTTTGTAGTTTAGTAGGTATATTAAAACCAGCAAATTTATGGCATGTGATATTTGAGGAATCTTTTCACAGCTGACACCTCACTGGGTTTCTCCAGGGTCCTATGAAGTAGGTGAGTCGAATCTGGTTGCTACAGTTTCAGTGTCATCGTGGGGAAAACCAAGGCTTAGGAGATGCCGGAGTCCCTTCTGAGCAGTGTTCCATTATTGACCCATACTTCACACTAGTAGCAGCTTTGAAGCTCACACGTATCATCTCATGGTTCTTGTGAGTCCCAAGTTCTCATGGGCTTAGCTGTGTTCTTTGCTGCACAATGTGTCTAGGCTGCAGTTAGTGGGTTAGCAGGCTAGTGTTCTCATCTGGTGATGCGAGTGGAGAGGGATACACTTCTGAGCTTTCAGTTGTGGGCAGAATGCCTTTTTTGTGCCTTCGGATTGCTCAGTAGCTTGTTCCATTGACGATAGACAGCAAGGAGAATGAGACCTTGGAGCAGATGTTTAGTCAGAAGGACTCTTATTTTATCTAATGCAACCACAGGAGGGATATCCCACCCTAGTTTCTTGCTTAGAATAGGTTCTGTCCATGCTCAAGAGAAAGGGTCCTTGGGGGAACCTTAAAGTCTTTTTCTACACATATCAACATCTTGGCTCATGCTGTCCTCTTCTCACACTCTAGGACAAGTTCCTGATCCTTCTCCAAACTGTAGCTCAAACATTCCCTACATCCTCTCCAGCATTTGATATCATTTGTTTTCTTGATCTTAGCCAGTCTTACTGGGGTTAGATGAAATCTTAAATTGGTTTTAATTTGCATTTCCCTAATTATTAACAACGTAGAATACTTTTAAAGATGTTTCTTAGCCATCTTTATTTCTTCTTTTGAGAACTCTCTGTTCAAATCCCTTAGCCCATCTTGTCATTGGGTCATTTGTTTTCTTGATTCTTCTTTTTTGGGTAGTTTATATACTTTGGATGTTAAACATTTATCAGATGTGTCACTGGTGAAGATTTTCTCCCACTCTGTGGGTTTTCTCCTCACTTCTTTGATTGTTTATTTTGCTGTACAGAAACTTTTTAGTTTAGTGAGGTCCCATTTGTTTATCATTGACCTTAATTCCTGAGCAGCTACTATCTGATTTAGAAAGTCCTTTCCTTCACCTATATCTTGTAGGTTACTGTGATGTTTTCTTCTAAGAGTTTTCAGATTTTACATTGAGGTCTTTGATACATTTGGAGTTGACTTTTGTGCAAGGTGAAAGATAAGGGTCTAGTTTCATTCTTCTACAGGTTGAGATCCGGTTTTGCCTGCACCATTTACTGAAGATGCTATCTTTCCTCCAGTGAGTGAGTGTTCTTGGCCCCTCTGTCAAATTAAGGTTGCTGAAATTGCATGTACTCAAGTTTGGGTTTTCAATTATGTTCCATTGTTCTATTTTAGTGCCAGGAGCATGCTGTTTTTATGACTATAGCTCTGCAATATAGTTTGAAATCTGGTATAGTAATCCTCCCTCCTGCATTGCTTTTTGTGCTCAGAGTTGCTTTTGGCTATCTGGGGTCTTTTGAGCTTCCATGTGAATTTTGGGATTTTTTTCTAATTATGTGGAGAATGTCATGGAGATTTTGATTGGGATTTCATTGAGTCTATATATCACTTTTCATAAGATGGTAATTTTTCACAATATTAATTCTTCCGATCCATGAGCATGGGAGGTCTTTCCATCTTCTGGTATCTTTGTCAATCTCTTTCGTTAAAGATTTAAAATCTTAATATCTTTGGTTAGGTTTATTCTGAGATATTTTATTTTTTGTGGCTATTGTGAATGGGAAGGTTTCCATGTATTCTTTCTCCAATTGCTTGTTGTTATTAGTGTATGGAAAGGCCACTGATTTTTGTCAATTAATTTTGTAACCTGTCATTTTACTGAAATTGTTGATTATTTCTAGGAGTTTTCTGGTGGAATTTTTGGCATCTCTTAGGTATAAATATCATCTGTATTTGTGAAGTCTCTCTTCAGCTCTTTATTCCATCTTTTGATTGGGTCATTTGTTTTCTTGCTCCTTTGCTTTTTGAGTAATTTATACAATCTTGATGTTAGACTTCTGTCATCGTTGGAGAAGGTTTCCTCCCACTTGGTGGGTTTTCTCCTCACTTCTTTGTTTCTTTGGATATACAAAAGCTTTTCAGGCTGGGTGTTGGTGGCACATGCCTCTAATCCTAGCACTTGGGAGGTAGAGGAAGGCGGATCTCTGTGAGTTCAAGGCTAGCCTTGTCTACATAGCAAGTTCCAGGACAGGGAGACTCTGCCTCAAAAAAGGGCCCAAAATAAGCTTTTTAGCTTAATGAGGTCCCACTTGTCAATTGTTGATCTTATTTCCTGTGTAACTGCTGTCCGATTTAGAAATATTTTCCTACACCCATACCTTGTTACTGTCAATGTTTTATCCTGTCATTTTTAGAGTTTCAGGTTTCATGTTGAGGTCTTTGATCCATTTGTAGTTGATTTTGTACAGGGTGAAAGGTAGGGGTTTAGTTTTATTCTTCTACAAGTGGTAATTCAATTTTGCCAGCACCATTTGATGAAGATATTGTCTTTCCTCCATTGAGTCTTCTTGGCCCCTTTGTCAAATATGAGGTGGCTGAGGTTGCATGTGCTCATGTTCAGAAATAGAAAGAAATATAATAACTAAACTGAACTGTTATCCTAAAACTAAAATTATGTAACTATATCTTAGAACATAAATTTGAAATACTATGTCTACTATAATGTCTGAACATTGACTACTGACAAAACTATACTACCATGCTTAAACAATAATGTAAAATTTGTTAATCCCACAAAACATATTATTCAATAAAATATAAAATTTGAAAAATAAAAAATCAAATAATCATAACTAGAGAAATGGAAAAAATAAACATCATCTGCAAAAAGGTATAATTACCCTCTTATTTTCCAATTAATACTCTTTAATTTCCTTCTTTTTTGTTATTGCTCTATCAAGAGTTTCAAATACTATATTGAAAAGGAGTGGAAATAGTGGATAGCCTTTGCCGCATTCCTGATTTTAAGGGGAATGCGTCCAACTTCTTTCCATTTAGAATGATGTTGGCTGTGGGTTTGTTGAATATAGCTTTAATTATGTTGAGGTATGTTCCATCCAGTGTAATTCCTTCTAGGACTTTAAATATAAAGGCATGTTGAATTTTATCAAAGGCCTTTTCTGCCTCAATTGAGACAACCATGTGATTTTTTTTCTTTGAGTCCATTTATATGATTTATGATATTTATTGATGTACATATGTTGAATCATCCCTACATCTCTGGAATAAATCCAACTTGATCATGGTGTGTGCTTATATGCGGTTTGCAAATATTTTGTTGAGAATTTTTGCATCTATATTCATTAAGGATATGAGTCTATATTTTCTCTTTTGGTTGTATCTTTATCTTATTTTGATATTAGAGTGATGCTGCCTTCAAAGAAGGAATTTGAGAGATTGCTTTTGTTCTATCTTTTTGAATAATCTAAGTAATATTGGTTGTAGATCTTTGAATATCTGATAGAATTCTGCTGTAAATCCATCTGGGCCTGGATTGTTTTTAATTGGGGGATTTTCTATTACAATTTATATGTTATGGGTCTCTTTAAGCTGTTGATCTCTTCTTGGTTTAGCTTTGGTGATTCCCATGATTTCAGTTATTCATCCATTTCTTTTAGGTTTTCAAATTTAATAGAGTATAGGTTTTTAAATTAGTCTTGTATAATGTTCTGGATCTTTTTGTTGTCTGTTGTGATGTTTCCCTTTTCATCTCCAATTTGGTTGATTTGGAGTTGCTCTGTCTTTCTTTTGGTTAACTGGGCTAAGGCTCTGTCTATCTTGTTTGTCATTTCATTGATTCTTTGTACTGTTTTCTTTGTTTCTATTTCATTAATCTCTATGCTGATTTTTGTTGTGTCTTCTTGTCTGCTGGGGTTGGATTTCATTTGTGTTGTCTTTAAGTGTCTTGAATTGCAATGTCTGTGCTCCTTCTCTTTTTCTTTCTTAATTTCTCATTTGATCCATTCATTATTCAGGAGTGTGTTATTTAATCTCCATGAGTTTGTGTAGTCAGTAGGGCTTCTTTTGGCATTGATATTAAACTTTATTGTATTGTGGTTTGCTAGAATGCGTGGAGTTATTTCAATTTTTTGTATTTGTTGAGGTTTGTTCTGTTTCCAAGTATATGGTCGATTTTGGAGAAAGTTCCATGGGGAGCTGAATAGGAAGTATATTCTTTGGTGCTTGGGTGGAATATGTGTTAGATGTCTATTAGGTCCATTTGGTGTATTGTATTTTTCAGTTTAGATGTCTCTCTGTTTATTCTTTGTTATGTTGCCCTGTCTAATGGAGATAGTAGGGTATTGAGTTCCCCTACTACAAGGTGTTGGAATTAATCTATGTCTTAAGGTCCAGTAATATTTTGTTTATGAAGTTGGGTGCACCAGAGTTTGATGTGTATATATTCATGATTGTAATATCTTCTTGGTTTTTATTGTTCCTTTGATAAGAATGAAATTATTATTATTATTACTTTTTTTCTTTTTGGTATTTTCGAGACAGGGTTTCCCTGTAGCCCCAGCTGTCCTGGAACTCGCTCTGTAGACCAGGCTGGCCTTGAACTCACAAAGATCAGCCTGCCTCTGCCTCCTGAGTGCTAGGATTAAAGGTGTGCACCACCATGCCTGGCAATTATTTTCATTTCTTCTGATTAGTTTTAGTCTGAAGTTTATTTTGTCCAATATTAGAATAGCAACTCCTACTTGCTTCTTAGTGCCATTTGCTTGGAATATTTTTTTCTGCCCTTTTAGCTTAAGATAGCGCCTGTCTGTCCTTGAAGGTGAGATGGGTTTCTTGCAGACAACAAAAAGGTGGATTCTGTTTTTTAATCCATTCCAGTAGCCTGTGTCTTTTGATTGGGGAGTTCAGTCCACTGATATTTAAAATTATTATTGAGAGATGTGTATTTGTTCTCACCATTTTAATTTCTGTTTGCATTCTTGGTGTAATTTTGGGATTCCACAGTTGTACATTTACTTCCTTTCTTTCTGTTACCACTTGGGTAAAGTTGTTCTTTTCTCCCATTCTTTATTGCTTCAAGTATTCTCTGATAGTCTGATTTTCTGGACATGAATTATTTCAGCCTACTGATGTTATAGAAGACTCTTCTTTCTCCTTCATCTATAATAGACATTTTTTTCTCTGGATAAAGTATTCTGGGTTGGCATGTACGGTTATTTAGAACAGAGAATACTTTGGTCCAGGCTCCTCTGGCTTTCATAGTTTGCACTGAAAAATCAGGTCTAGAGTCACACTAAGCCAGCTGTTCAGGAGCCCCGCACATGCTTAGGTGGGCAGGGAAACTGTGGGGACCAGAGTGCCAGCACCAGAGGTGTGCCTCAGGGACCAGGTGGGATGCCACACCTGGCCTCCCACATGATTAGCATGGGTGGAGTCACCAAGCCATGCTAAGCCAGCTCCTCAGGAGCCCAGCACATGCTCAGGGCCAAGGGAGCAAATTTCCCACCCCACACTGAGTAGTGGGCAGATGAGATGATCCAGTAAGCTGGTGGAGTTGTAGTGCAGACCATCCAGTGGGCACAGTGTTAGTGATTCTAGGTTGCACAGCCAACGTAAAGGACTGAACAGCAGGAAGCACAGTGAGTGATCAACCAATCCTCCATATTAACATTTGAGACTAGAACCAGAATCCAAACAAAAAAATAAACCCACATGCCAAAGCCACAATGAAAAAATAACAACATGAGAAAAGCCCATAATAAATCCACACCAAACTCGACCAGTAGTATAGAAGATCCCAACAATGAGATCCCTCTGGAAAGAAACCGAGTCATGGACCTTAGAAGAACAGTCATAGACATGTTCAAGGAAATCAAAGAATATAAACAACAAATCAGTGAACTAAGGGGAGAAAATGAAAAACTCAGGAAGCATCTAGAAGGGAAGAACAATAAATTCTGGAAAGAACTAGAGAGAATGAATGACAAACTCTGAAAAGAACTAGAGGAAGAGAAACACAAATTCTAAAAAGAAGTAGAGGGAGAGAATGACAAACTCTGGAAGGAAGTGGAAACAGAAAAGATCTCAGGCTGAAATGAAAAAAGAAACAGAGCAGTGAAGTAAGGACCTACAAGTAGAGAATGACAAGCTCCAAAAGGAAGTGGAGATACTAAAGAAATAGGAAGAAATGAAAAAGAAAATGGAACATTCATTCAATCAATGGGAAAGGATAAGAGAAAGCCTCAGAAGCAGAATGGATGAAGCAAAAAATAGAATATCAGATCTGCAGGATAACATGGAACAACTAAAATGCTCAAGTGAAGATTATGAGAAATTAAAAAAAACACAAAGGTGGCATAATCAGGAGATGTGGGAGAGTATGGAAAGACCAAATCTCTTCATCATAGGTATAGAGGAAGGAGAAGAATCCCAAGACAATGGTATTGATCAGCTAGTCAACAGGATAATAGAAAAATTTCCCAAACTGAAAAAAGACAAACCTATACAAATACAAGAAGCACATAGAACACCAAAAATGTAAGACCAGAAAAGAATTTCCCCATGCCATATGCTCAAAACAAAGACAAAATACTGAAAGCCACAAGAGAAAAACAACAAATTACATACAAGGGGAAACCCATTAGAATTACAGCTGACTTCTCAGTGCAAACTATGAAAGCCAGAAGAATGTGGACCAAAGTATTCCCAGTGCTAAACGACTTTAGGTGCCAACCTAGATAAATATACACAGAAAAAAATGTCAATTATAGTTGAAGCAGAAAGAAAAATCTTGCATGAGATAAACAAAAGGATACATGTCAAAAAAACCAACACTTCAGAAAATACTTGAAGCAATTCAAAGAACAGAGGAAAGGAGCAACTATCCCCAAGCAACTAAAGAGAGAAACTAATAAAAGCATAACAGCATAAATACAAACCTAGACCAAGAATGCAAACAAAGAATAAGTTGAAAGGAAGCAACGCACATCTCTCAATAATAACCTTAAATATTAATGGTCTAAACTCCTCAATCAAAAGACAAAGACTGGAAGAATGGATTAGGAAACAGAATCCATCTGTATGTTGTCTACAAGAAACCCATCTCACCCTCAAGGACAGATACCAACTCAAAGTGAAAGGATGGAAAAAAAATATTCCAAGCAAATGGTACCAAAAAGCAAGCAGGATTTGCCATTTTAATATTAGACAAAACAGACCTCAATGTAAAGTCAATTAGAAGAGACAAAGAGGGTCACTACATCCTTATCAAAGGAACAATTAATCAGGAAAGCTTCACAATCCTAAATGTTTATGCACCAAACTCAGTTGCACCGAACTATATAAACACAATTCTGCAGGTCCTCAAGACACAGATTACTCCCATCCCACTAATAGTGGGAGGCTTCAATACCCCACTGAGCCCCTTGGATAGATCAACTGGATAAAAAATTAACAGAAAGACATCCGAGCTGAACAATACAATACAACAAATGGACCTTGCAGATATCTACAGAATAGTCCACCCAAACACCAGAGAATATTCTCCAAAATTGACCGCATACTGGGACACAAAAGAAATCTCAACAAACATAAAATGATTGAAATAATCTCATGCATTCTATCAGACCACAGTGCAATAAACCTCAATATGAACACCAGAATAAACCTGACTAGCTATAAGAACACATGGAAACTAAACAACACAATTCTTTTTTTTTATTTTATTTATTTATTTTTATGTGTATGAATGTACCATCTGCATGTAGGTTTGTGCACCCGTGTCGTGCAGTGCTACAGAGGTCAGAAGAGGGCATCGGATTCCCCTGGAAATGGAATTAAAGATGGCTCTCAGCCACCATGTGGGTGCTGGGGATCGAACCTGGTTCCTCTGCAAGAGCAGTCGGCGCTCTTAACCACTAGGCCATCTCTCCAGCCCCAACAACACAATTTTGAATAATTAATGGGTCAGGGAAAAAATAAAAAATGAAATAAAAGTATTCATGGAACTAAATAAAAAAGACAATACAACACAACAAAACCTGTGGGATACTTTAAAAGCAGTCCTAAGAGGGAAATTTATAGCCCTAAGTGCCCACATTAAAAAAAACAGAAAGGGAACAAATAAATGATCTAACGGTACAGCTTAAAACATTTGTGTGGTGGCACACACCTTTAATCCTAGCACTTGGGAGGCAGAGGCAGGTAGATCTTTGTGAGTTCAAGGCCAGCCTGGTCTACAGAGCAAGTTCTAGGACAGCTGGGGCTACAGGGAGACCCTGTCTTGAAAAGACCAAAAAAAAAAAATTTGAGAGACCACAGCAAATGGACCCTAAACCCAACAGACAGGAAGAAATAAGTGCAGAAATCAATGAAATAGAAACAAAGAAAACCATGCAAAAAAAATCAATGCATCAAAAAACTGGTTATTTGAAAAGATAAGATAGACAGACCTCTAGTCCAGTTAACCAAAAGAAAGAAAGAGCAACTCTAAATTAATAGTATTTGTGATGAAAAGGGAAACATCACAACAGATAAAGAAAAGATCCAGACAATCATACAAGAATAATTAAAAAACCTCTACTAAGTTTGAAAACCTAAGAGAAATGGATATCTAAAATCCTGGGAACCACCAAACCTTAACCAAGAGGAGGTTTACAGTTTAAATAGACACATAACATTTGGGGAAATTGAAGACATAATAAAAAAAACCTCCTGCTGGGTGTGATGGTGCATGCCTTTAATCCTAGCACTCAGGAGGCAGAGGCAGGCAGATCTTTGTGAGTTCAAGGCCAGCCTGGTCTACAGAACGAGTTCCAGGACAGCTGGGGCTACTGGGAGACCCTGTCTTGAAAAGACAAAAAACCCCCCCAAAAACAAAAAGCCCCCCAACTAAAAAAAGCCCAGGCCCAGGAGCTTCATAGCAGAATTCCACAAAACATTTAAAGAAGTCTTAACAACCATTACTACTAACTATTCAGAAGGATACAAACAGAGGGAAATCTCCCAAACTCCTTCTGTGAAGCCAGCATCACTCTAATACCCAATCCAGGCAAAGACACAACCAAAAAAGAAAACTATAGACCCATCTCATTAATAAACACAGATGCAAAAATTCTCAACAAAATACTTGTGAATCACACACAGACCCACATGAAAAGATCATCCATTATGATCAAGTTGGATTCATACCAGAGATGCAGGGATGGTTCAACATACATAAGTCAATAAATATCATAAAACACATAAATGGACTGAAAGAAAAAAAATCACACAGTCATCTCAATTGATGAGGAAAAAGCCTTTGACAAGATCAAGCATCCCTTCATATTTAAAGTTCTAGAGGGAATTGGACTGAAGGGAACATTCCTAAATATAATTGGAGCCATATACACGAAACCCACAGCCAATATCATCCTAAATGGAGAAAAATGAGAAGCATTCCCCTTAAAGATGGGAAACCCATCAGCAAGGCTGCCCCCTGTCACCACTCCTCTTCAATATAGTGCTTGAAACCCTTGCTAGGGCACTAAGGCAAGAAAAGGAAATTAAAGTAGTACTAATTGGAAAAGAGGAAGTCAAACTATCCCTGTTTGCAGATGATATGATAGTTTATCTGAGGGATACCAAAAACTCCACCAGAAAACTATTAGAAACAAGAGTTTCAGTAAAGAGGCAGGATACAAAATTAAACTAGAAAAATCAGTAGCCTTTCTTTACACCAACAACAAGCAACTGGAAAAGGAATACAAGAAGACCTTCCCATTCACAATAGCCTCAAAAAACTACCTGGGGCCAAACCTAACCAAAGACACCAAAGATCTCTACAACAAAAATTTAAACCCCTGAAGAAGGAGATGGAAAATAACATCAAAAGATGGAAAGACCTCCTATGCTCATGGATTGGAAAAATTAATATAGTAAAATTGTCCATTCTACCCAAATTAATATACAGATTCAATGCAATCCCAATTAAAATCCCCATGAGTTTCTTCACAGATTAGGAAAAAAAATTCCTTAAATTCATATGGAAAAACAAAAGACCCTGAATAGCTAAAACAACACTGAGCAAAAAATTCGGTACAGAGGGGATCACCTTACCAGACTTTAAGCTATATTATATTTGTTTGAGTGGTCCAATTATTATTATTATTTTTTATTTTTTATTTTTGAGACAGGGTCTCCCTTTAGTCCCAGCTGACCTGGAGCTTGCTTTGTAGACCAGGCTGGCCTTGAACTCACAGCGATCCACCTGCCTTTGCCTCCTGAGTGCTGGGATTAAAGGTGTGCACCACCACGCCCGGCTCATATTATTATTTTTTATTGTGGTTTTGGCATGTGGATTTCTTTTGTTGTTTACGATCCTGGTATGAAACTCACCTCTTCCTTTGTTGAAGACTGACTTGTTTGTATTCTTGATTTGCCTTGGTTGTTTTCTACCCCGTCTAGATTTCAGGTTCTCTCTTTTGCTTTTATATTGCAGGGACCAGATGGTTCTAGTCCAGATACTCAGGAGCTCCCACAGTGGCCCAAGTCAGGCTTCCTTCTAAGGTCTTGCCTCTACTAGCCAGAAGGCGCAGCATAATTTAGGAGGTTTGCCAGGTGGAGTTTGATTCAGGTGCTCAAGGCAGTCTGCAAAGGTGTGGGCCCTTACTAAAATGCAGGGGAGGTGGCTGGGCGTGGTGGTGCACACCTTTAATCTCAGCACTAGGGAGGAAAGGCAGGTGGATCTCTGTGAGTTCAAGGCTAGCCTGGTCTACAAAGTGAGTTCCAGGACAGCTGGAGCTGCAGGGAGACCCTGTCTCGAAAGACTCCCCCCCCCCAAAAAAAAATACAGGGGAGGGTCTAGCCCTGCAGTAGTGGGAGGGGCTTTGGATGCTCTCAAGGTTGGGGGGTGGGCATGGCATGATTTTGGAAGCTCATCACCACTCAGAGGCCAGATTCAGGCACTCTCAGGCTGACTGGAGATATCCAAACCCCTGTACCACAGGAAGGCTGGATTCAGGCACTCTCAGGCAGGCTGGACATGACCAGACCCCTCTAGCACTCGAAGGTCAGATTCAGGCCTAGGTCATATATTTAATCTTCATATAAATAGGTTCTATTTTATCTTTATGTTTCAAATGAGAACCCCAAGGTACAGGGACATTAGTAACTTGACCAGATAAGCCATGAAAACAAATGTTGGGTTCATTTTGTCCACCACAACTTCCTTAGAGATGGAAGAATTCAAGACATTTAAAAAACTCAGTACATATCAAGCAAGTGACTGATGACTAAGATAGAGAGTATGGACTTCAGGTTAATGGATGGAGCACAGGAAGGGTGTGGAAGGGTCAAGGGTAACTCCTCACCTTATTTCATGATATGAAGAGAGTCTGTGGTACCATCAACTGGGATAGCATCAGGTGGAAGAACAAATCTGTGAGGTGGGTAAACTCACCTCAATGTGTTTTGTTTTTAAATGTCTGTGGACCACTAATGTGGTGTGAAGATGTTCAGGAAATTGTTGAGTAATAAAGAAAAGTGAAGTACATTTTGTCCTTTCATGATGTTCAAAGAAATATTAGTTATTATCACAATCCAGTGGTGTAATAAATATCAGAGTTATTATCACAATTCAGTGGTGTAATAGAGTTGGGGAAAGCATGAGAACCAGGAAAATAAGCCTCTCGGTTTGTCTCTTACTTTCCCACCCTATAGTAAAGCTCTTTCAGAGAGTTGAGGAGGAAGTGGCGTCATTGATCAGACTTGGGGAAGCTATTCTGGTCTTGACGCTTAAGCAGTGGGGTGTCTGGCATTGAAACTATTCTGTTAATAGTTCTTTCCAATTAAGTGATGTCTCATCTTTCTACTATACAGGAGTTCCTTGTTTTTTTGAATAGATCCTCCTGTAATAACCCTTCTTTCCTTAATTAGCTTAAGTGTTCTTTGCCCACCTCCTGAGTGATAATTTGTGTGATTCTGGGAGTCAGATGTCCTACTGAGGTGGACATGAGGGAGGATCAGAGATGTCTACAGAGACCCAGCTCCATGCACTCCTTCTGGTACCTATCATGGGAGACTCAGAGCTCTACTGAGAAGAATGAACACTGAGGACGAAGTGTCTCAGAAAGGAGGGTGAAGGTGGGGAGCTTTATTCTCTGACTACATTCTCCTCCATCCTCATTCAGGGAGGTAGATTTATGTGATAGGGGATTATGGAATTGGGAGAGGCCTGGGTATGGTCAAATGAGAGAATTATTATTAATATGCACTCTTCCTGTGAGTCAGATTTGAATGTCCACATTTCTGCCTCTTTTGGCCCTTTGTCTGACAGGACAGGGGAATCTCCCAAATCTCTATACACTGGATTAGACATCTGTTTCTGTTCTATCTCCTTTTTGCCTGATATTCTTAGGGATGTGAGAAATGGGAATACCACTTCCATTAATACGTGTGCTTCCCCTTTTAGTTACACAGCAACACTGTGTGGAGAATTGTTACTCTTTCATTTTATCGAGTAAGAAATTGGGCCCTAAGACTGATAAGACTTCTCCAAGATGATAAAGCCAGAACTTGTTCCATGCTCTTAGATTTATTGACTCTTGATGGAAAGTTTGCTTTCATCATACCAGCATGTTGGGATCTGCTTGTCAATGAAGCACGGGTTTCCTGAGTGTCCTCATTCTGTCTGTACCTCAGTGGCCCACTTTATCTAAGTAGTTCAAATGTCTGACACTCATTATGGGACTTAAAAGAAACAGGATTTCCATGCCCACACAACAATCTGTTTGAAACTCAGATGAACCTGCTGTGTGGGCAGGTCACGCTCACACTACACAGCAACCAGGAGATAAGTGTGTATTTGTAGCTGGTAGTGTAGCCATGTCATGGAAGAAAGGGTGCAGAAGCAGAGTCAGGAGGCCCAGCACCAGGTGTGCTTTTTGCTCATTCTAGCTGTTTGTCTAATGCAGGCAATTTCTCTGGGGCCTGGGCTTGTGCGTCAGGTAGGAAAGCCACCCTGTAGGCAGGTGAAAGAACTGAGTCTGTGTAACTGGAAAGCAGAGCTGCAATTATTCTGGAGGCATTTGAACCTGAAACCTGGTATATAATTGCTTTTCTCCACTTGGGAAATATGATGAGGCACCGGCTCATTTCTTTTACCCACTAGGGAATAGCAGTTATCTAGGGGCATCTGGTTTAGCTTTTAATCATGCACAGGCATTGTAAGATTCCTGCAGCTCTGGGCCTCTTTAGGTACCCCTTCTCACAATCTCTGTATGTAGAGACAGAGATAAGATTATTTACGCCCCATTCTATTATTCACAGGCTCTTGGAATGTAGCATTAAATAATTCAGAGACCGTACAAGGTAGGGGATTGATGGGAAAGCTGATAGTTTTGCAAATACAGCAGCAGCTGCTGCAGGAAAGTCCAGGTTGAGCATAAACACAGATGAGAGCAACTGTTGGATGCTAAGTGTTCATCAGGTCCCTGGAGAAAGGGTCTTCCTGTGGTCTACTACCCACTGGATACCAGTCTGTGTATGAAAATGTTCAGCTTCCTGCCACTTTCTGATGCAGAGAGCTTCTTGGGCCGGAGGGGCCTCTTGTGTTGTATGAGAATTCTCTACTGTATCTCTTACAGATCCTGGTCCATACAAGGTATTTGATTATTTTTTCATTTTGAGGCAATGTTTCCTTATGTAGCCCAGGCTGTTCTTGAGTTTATAACATGACTCATTCGTCTAAGGCTGGTGTTCCAGGTGTATGCTGCCACTCCTGGCAGCCTTTCTTTTATAAAATGAGTGGTCCTCCACTCTGGAGGCAGAGGCAGGTGAATCTCTTTGAGTTCAAGGCCAGCCTGGTCTACAGAGCAAGCTTCAGACCAGCTGGGACTAAAGGGATACCCTGTCTCAAAAATACCAAAAAAAAAAAAAAAAAAGAGTGCTCTTCATCCCTTTAGGTGTTTGTAGTATATTTTAAAGAGAAATGGGCTAAGTTAGAAGACCCCTAGTTAGAAGACTGGAGCCATGTTCTTCCTGCTGGCATGGCAACCTTATTGGCCTTTGCGAATCCTAGAGGAAGAAGAGAAAGTCAGGGAAATTAGATATAGAGAAGGAGCAGAGGGCTAGAGTATGTCAACGGGGGTGGGGGGGTGAAAGGGAAGCTCAGGGCAAAGGGATCAAACTGTAGATACTTAATGCAGAGGAGTCCTAGGGAGTGGCCCTGGGGTTGACAGTGACACACTGGCATTGTAGCCGGAGCCTTCCTTTTCAGGCACCATGGCATGGCAGGCACTGGGCAGTGGCCTGATGGGTCACCCAACCATAGGCTGCCTGGGTCCAAGTGCAGTTGGCTCCCAGGCTTCAGAGGTTTTTGTTCTTGCCTTTACACTCCGGTACCTTTTCCTGGTCCACCTCCAGCTTTGCAAGATGTCCAGACACCCTGGGGCTCACAGATCTGTGCGCCCCATCCCTGCTCGACTCTGAATTTCTTCTGGGTACAGTGCTGCTTTTAGCTCTGACAGGAGTCCAGCTTCCCTTCTAGTCCTTTAGTTCCACAGAATCTCTCAGGGTCAGATGGCTCCTTGTCTTCAGATGGACACTACCAGTGACCTTTCAAAGGGACAAGTAGGAAACTCATTATCTGATCTTCAGCTTTTAAGGAATCATGAGTATAATAATTAGCAACTTAAGGTTGCAGATGACAGAGATATAGTGATGTAGTCTCAGATAAAATGTGACAAAGGGGGCAAGTCCCAGAGAAAGTATGATGAAGCAGAGTGTAGAGAGAGCCAGGGCACTGGTCAGCAGCGAGAGAGTCGGGGCACAACTCTGCCAGGTGTGTGTGTGTGTGTGTGTGTGTGTGTGTGTGTGTGTGTGTGTGTGTTGAGGAAAGATCAGGGCAGGCCTGTTGCTTCTTGGCGGCAAGGATCTTGAGCATCCAGAGTGGATAGTGGATGTGATGCGATAGTGTGGAGGCAGGAAGCAGGCTGTGCCTGTGGCAACAGGTAAATGAAGCCAAGACAGGACCATAGAATGCAAGCAGGAGTACGACGTCTTCTGCACCTGGGACGGACCTTGTGGAGAGGTCTTTAGTCTTCGTGGACAGCAGGAAGACCAAGAGGGATATAGAGCCGGCTTGGGGCAGTCAGTCTTGAGGGGTAAGGGTTGTCTTCAGCTGAGAGAAGGGATTCCGTAGCTGAGAGGGGATGACAATCTGAAAAGACAAGGAAGGAGTCAAAGTGCTTCTGTCGAGAGGATAGACAGGTTTATGCATCTCACAGAGCAATGTGCTAATAGATGAGTGTGAATCCAGGGCCAGGAAATGCTTGGTAAGGTCACTAAGGATCTGGAGACTGCCAGGATTTGTGGTGTGGGCCTGTAATTTCAGCATATGGGAGGCTGAGGCCATGGGGGTTTCAGGGCAATCTGAGCCACAGGGCAAGTTCAAGGCCAATTACCGCAACTCAGCAAGAACCTTTCTCAAAGTGTGAAGTGTCAGACCTCATGCCTAACACGTGCAAAAACAAAGTGAAAGAAATAAAGAACTGATCATAGTGGTTCATACCTCTGATCTCAACATTTGGGAAACTGAGGCAGGAGGAGTTTGGCCAGTTTAAGGGCAGTGTAGGCTAAATAGTGAGGTATAGGACAACCCGGGCTGCAGAGTGAGACGCTGTATCTTCAACACATGAAAGAAGACAAAAAAAGTGAAACTGAGGTCTCCTGCATCTGGACATGCAGCAAGGAAGCCGACACCCTCTTCAGAATTCACAATGTTAAGCTCGAGCCGAATTTCAAGCTATTTATATAGACTCTCTTTCCTCTTTAGCAGGATGCTACAGAGAATTCATTGTTCTACCCCATTTTGCAAATGAGAAATTGGAGGGTCAGAAAGTTTAATTAACTTTACCAAGGTCTCATGGCTGAATGACAAAGGTGGGATTTTAATCTGAGTCTCTCTGTCCATGGTGGCAGTCATCTTCTGTTATGCTCTTTGTGGGAACAGAGAGTGACTTTTGTTCTCAGCACCTAGTAGTCAGGTTTTAGCACAAACTCCATTTAACAGCACGGCCCGCCTTCTGAACAGCATCAACGATCATGGGGGTTACAAGCACATTAATCACTTCCACCTGGATGGCTTTCCATGGCTTGTAATTTACTTGTTTTGTCAAATTTGGTTCTTTACAACAATAATTAACACAGGGTGAACAGCATTACCATCCTGAAAAGTAAAAATAAAATTGGCTAGGCCTGTTCAAGGCCACATGGATGTAATAGGAACCAGATCTTCTGTGTTTTGATCCAGGCCTGTTAGGATCTCATCTTGGTTTCCATGCATGGTTGGGTTTACTATGCTTGTCAAGGGACTGACTGAAAGAGGAAGGGTTGCCTTGGTAACCGTGTGCTTCCCCATTCCCATTCCAAGCCCAGGTCTGACAGTGTGCTGCCATCTGCATGTGTAGGTGCAGAGGACAGGGATGGATATGGATTAAGCACCTACTATGTGCTAGATTTAGTGCAGACACCATCTCATTTAATTCTATAAAAAGCAAACTGGGGAAGTGGGTATTGCTGTACCCATTTTAGAGATGAAGAAATAGCCTGCTTTCCTTTCAGTCTGCTTTGTACTTTGATCCTGAGCTCCCTCCTACATAAGTTTTCCAGGCGCAGACCTGGGAAAGAACTGGAAAATTCCCTTCCTGGACTGAGAACTATTGTTGCTCTGTCTGAACACTAAGGGAATGGATTGGAATAGTAGATTTTTTTTGTAGGTTTTATGAATCAGGGCTGAGGCTTGTATCATTGAACATGAATTCTATGTGTCTGGCATATTATAGGTGCGCAAGAAATATGTGTGTAATGAATAAATCCATTTTATGGCTGTGGGATCTCTAGTCCTAAGACGTTAATAAAATGTGGGGTTGGGATTCAAATTTATTGTCTGTTCTAGAGTTGGCCCACTTCCTAAAAGCTATAGGGACTTCATGGTATTGGTGTTTTGTAAAGAAGGAGGAAGAGGCAAACATTGTGGGTAGAAATGGACATGCAGAGCCCTGGGAGATGTGTCAGCAGCTTTTCTTTTTTGAGGCTCTAAAGAGTAGTGAGGAGACCCCTGGTGACTCCCTGCTTGTGGACATGCCATCCCAGGCCTGTAGGGAGGAGGGCCACCAGTGGAAAGTGTCCCTGGTACTGCAGGAGGCTGTTTTCCTAAACTGCTGTCTTTAGGGGTTGAAGCTGTGTGTGATATTTGGAAGCTATTCACTTTGGGCCACAAGTTAGAACAGAAAGAGCAGAGACCCTGGGAAAAGCTGATCTTTACTCAGACCCTGCCTGTTCTCTGGGCCCTTTGTGGCCAGCCATGGGCTGCGGAGCCAGCTTCTCCACTCAGCCTCCACTGGCCATGGCTCCTCATTCTGTGTTGCACTTCTGAGGGTGGCACAGAAGAGACCGTAGTGGGCACTTACCAGGGGAGCTCGCCCAGGACAGTTAGTCTCATATCTTATGCCTTGAAGTTCTTCATTAATCTCCTGGAGATCCAATGATCTTCTTAGAAAGCCTGGCTTTGTGTCATGGGCAGTATGGACACTGGGCAGGCAGTGCTTCTAAAAGTCCATCTGTCCAGGTGGTGCTCAGCTCTGCCCTCGCCTGCCTTGTGATCTGAGCAGGTAACGAATGGATGTCTGCCTTACACATCTGATCTGCAAGATGGGGCTAGGGAGGGAAGCTCCTGCAAAGGTCTAGAAGGAAGACAAAATGGAATGATCAATGCTGGCCACTTGCTGGGGACCCGGGCATGGGGAAGTACACAGTACAAGCTCTGACCAATGGGCTTCAGGCTGTTTTGGATTCAACAAGAAACAATGATGGAATCACTGCACAAAATCAAAGAAGCTTCTTCATGCCACCTTGTGCCCTGTCTGGCTCAGTGGTCAACCACAGAAGCAGGGTTTTCACGCTTCATAATGTATTACTTGTTTTCTCTGCTCATAATGACAGTCCATTCTCTTGATCCTGAGGGGTCGTACCCACACTTCAGTGTCCCTCAGTGCCACCTTTGCCTGTAGCCTGCCGGTTGTACTGTTTTCTGTCTTCATAGCATTTTGTGCAGACCTCTGGATTCACAGGAGTTGCACTGTTGTGTAAGAATCCAGGTAATGCTGGCTTCCCATACCCAAGACTCTGAGCACAGAAGAATCTGAGATCTTGGGGTCTCCCATCAATCCCACTTAGCTCTGTGGCTACCCCAGGGACTGGAACATAGAGTCTGCAATCCATTCTGTCTGGAATTGAAGATTTGATGATTCATAGGTGACAAAAAGCAATTTATAAAATTTGAAAAAAAAATACCTATAATTTGTAGCTCTTGATACATAAGTACAATGAGAGATGTAAATTGCTTGATTCAATTTTTTAAAAAAGTTAATAACGGAAGAAAATCTACCAATGGGCCGTGTGAAGGATTTCAGTTTTTTTCCTCCAAGAATTTGTTTTCTGGCTCATTAATAGAAACTCCCACACACTGCAAGAAGACCTTTCCCTCCCTTCTGTTGCAAAGGACAGTTAAGAAATGACTTGTGTTCTATTTTTTCATGAGCTTAGAATAGATAATTGTTTAAAGCTGAATTTGGGGCCACTGATAATCCAATTAGTGTTTGGTCATAATTGTTCCTCATAACACAGTGCCTTTTATTCTTCATTGTCTGGGCTTCTGAAGCTGGGGCTCTTGGCAGCGGCCTGTCTCTTTTTGTAGGGGAAATGAACATAGCTACTTGGGGTGGAGGATTTCTTTAATCAGCAGATAAGAACAAGGTAACACCCAAGAAAACAGAAGTTGTGAGCTCTCTTGGAACCACCAAGGCTTGAATGCACACACAGACACATTAGTGTCTGAAATAGAAGTTACTATTGAGCTCCCAGTGTCTTCTTTCTTGGTACCTCCTGGTATGAAATGGGATGAGGCAGTGAATCTCTTCTGTGCCTTGAGCTCCAGTCAAAGAGTACATCCAAGGCGTATGTGTTGGGAGGGGTGAGGTTTGTGGCTGGCAGTATTGAACTGTAACCTTCCTTTTCCAATTCTTTGTCAAAGACTCAAAGGAGAAGCCATGGGAAAGCCTAGACCTGGGTGTCAGGACTCTTGAGTTCCAGTTCTGGCAGGAAGTGGACATCCCATTCTCCTCCTCACACCTCTGAGTCCTCACCAGGGGCGGGTTAGGTGGAGGACACAATCACTGGCCACGTCTCTCCCTCAGACCAGTTCACCTGTCTACAGAACATGGAATTCTGGGTGACTTCAAGCCACATGACCACCCCAGCTGCTCCTGCTCATTCTCATCCTTGCATGGCTCCTTATTAGATGTTTGATCAGATCAGAATTGAACCTCAGTTTCCTTTCTGCAAAATGAAAGACTTTTACAGTGAACCTGTGGTTCCCTGATTCTTAGAGTCTATGATTTGAGCCCATATATTGCAAAAAAGAGCTTCAGTTAATTAACAATGTTTAAAACTCAGAATAAGTTTCATAAAACATCAAATTTCTGGGGCTAGAGAGATGGCTCAGGGCTTTAGAGTGTTGGTTGCTCTTGCAGAGGACCAGGGTTCAATTCCCAGCGTTCACATGATAGCTAACAACTGCCTATAATTCCAGTTCCTGGGACTCTGGCACCCTCTTCTGACCTCTGAGGGCCTTGCACATGAAGATACACTTACACACATGCAGGCAATATACTTCCACACATAAAATAAAAATAATAAGTAATTTTTTTTTATCTTTTTGAGACAGGGTCTCCCTGCAGCCCCAGCTGTCCTGGAACTCACTTTGTAGACGAAGCTGGCCTTTGAGCTCACAGTGATCTGCCTGCCTCTGCCTCCTGATTGCTGGGATTAATAGCATGTGCCACCATGCCGGCCATAAAATATTTTAAAAGACACCAAATTTCTGCCTTCTGTTGGTGATGGGAGGAATTAGACATTCTGGATCCACATTCTGCACAGACCTGGAACTCAACAGTTCTGAGGAATTTCTTAGTTTAGAAATGGTGGGTATCACCAGTTCCTGTCTAAACCTTGTGTGTGACCTCTGAGTCAGAAGGTTCCCTTTTTGTGATGTCAATTCTCATTTTAGGGGTGTAGTTGGGGGTGCATTGAAGTCAGAGATTGTGTCTCTGGTCACGTAGGTGGTGGGTGGTGGGGACTGTGATAGGACTCCAGGGCTCCTGGACTCTCAATTCCCATTGACTTGAGTGGTCATGTCTATCTGCTACATTTTCTACTTCATTCCTAGGCTCTGGCTGGTCCCAGGTATGCCTACATAGGACCAATCCAGAGATTTTGTTGGGGGAAACTAAACTCAAGTAACCTTAGAAGCTGGGTCTGGTGACTGGGCCTGTAATCCCAACTACTTGGGAAACTGAGGCAGGCGGACTTCAAATTGAAGGCATACCTGAGCAATTTAAAAAGTAAAAACTAGAAAGCTTGGAATACAGACCAATGGTAGAGTGCTTGCTTAGCATGTGTTAAGGCCCTCGAAAAGCATTAAAAATAAAAATAGAAGCCTACATTTTGTTTTTCTTTTGCTTAACAAGAGTCATATGGCTAAGTGTTATGAGTCCTGTACTCCCAATAACTGGATCCGAGTTTGAGATAATGTGGGCTGAGCTATGAAATGAGACCCTATCTCAAACAAACAACACACCAGACAATTAAAATAATTAGTGAAAATATAAGGAAATATTTATTTCTCACATTTGTTTTCCTTGGTAGTTCATAGGACAAATACTCAGGTCTGATAAAAGCCCTCTTTCTCTTCTGTGGTCCCAGTTTAGATTGAGAAAGTAGTTCCGACAAACTATTATCGATGAGGATGAGCCCAGGATTCTTGGAACAAAAGTCTTGCAGAAGACAAAGGGGAGTGATCTAAAAGAGAGTTCCGGCACATCCTCTGATTTTCAGAATTAGTCACAAGATCTGTTCTTTTCTCTTTTTCCTGGGGAGATTATTATAGGGATTGCAATGAACAATCCTTACTAACTTCCCCTTTCTTCTTTTCCTTTTGTTTTGGTGGTTAAAAAAAAAGGGTTTGCAGCAGTAGCCAGCTGGGCAGTTTAGATGATTTGGGGCTAACCTCCAAAGTATCTTAGTTAGGGGTCAATCCAATGGGCTTCTCTTCACTTCATCAGACCTGATCAAGGTTGACTTGAGCCAGCCAAGGTCACAGAGTTTCAGAACAGCTTGTTTGATCTGGCACTCAGTGGGTTTGAAGTCTACAGTGAACACAAGTGTGTGGCTGTCTTTGATCTTCCTGGTGGCTGAACCATTATCAGAGAATCCAGGGGGCTAGAGGTCAAGGCTGTGAGTCTTCTAGTGATGCTCTTAGAAAACATGCTGCCCTGAGAGCCACAGTGGCTCACGTTGTTGAAGTGTGGGCGGTGACCCTCAGCACTGCACACCTAGCCTTTAAATTTTATATCCACTTACTTTGGGGGGTATTTATTGTTTCTTCTTTACTTTCAATGTCTTTTGGTAAATGCCCCTGTCTTTTAAAAATAGCTTTTCCCTCTATTAAGAAATAAAATGTAGTACATTGTTATAGAAAATTTTAATACAGATATTGTCAGATATAAAAGTTAGGTATATAAATATATATTGAATATACAGATTTGTAGTGTATTCAGATTCTATTGAATATACAGATTTGTACTCGGGGTTTTCCCTTAACTTTGTTTGTGCGACTCTTTCCTATACTCTATGCTTCTAAACTGATGTCCACGGCTGTGTCCGATGTGCATGGACCTGCAGCATTTACCCCTACTCGCCCTATTGGCAGTTCTTCACCTTTGTAGGCTATGCCACCATAGATGTTCTTGTACATTCATCTGGACTCAGAGCTCTGACTTTATGAGCTGGCAGGCATTTTTAAAGACTTAATGTGTGGGAATGAAAGTGCCGTGTGCTCAGAAGCAAATCCTGGCAGCTCCTTGTCTCTTCTCTCCCTTATGCTCTGCCCTTGGGTGAAATCTCAAGCTATCTGGCAAGTACTTGAGACTTTGCTGGATGTGGTCCCTTCCAGGACATGGCGACCCCCGTCTCCCCAGGAGCCCGGGTGCTTCCACACCTCCTTGATTCAGCTCAGCACCTCCCCGATTCCAGGCATCCAAACATCATCTTCATAATTTTGCCATTTTCACATGCCACCTGTACCATTATTCAGTGTATATTTATTTTTAAGATTAGCTCAAAAGCAGATTTTAATTTAGCAACACAATAGGTGTGAGAGCAGACCTCTTTCTTTGTGTGTGTATGTGTGTTTGTGTGCCTGTTTTTCTAAGTCACATGAACAATTCATAACTATAGCATTAAAATAATAAAATTGGTAACATTTCTGAAGCCATCTAAAATGATTTTACTCTGTGGCATAAACTCCCCACATTAGGGAAGCCCATATTGACGTCATCTTTCTGTGTATCTCTTCTCAGCAACTATTCAGTCCTGGAATGATGCACATAGATCCCAGTTGCTGTCCTGGACAATTGGGCAGTAGAAACCAATCAGCTAGTAGAAACCCAGAGAAAGGCTTCCATGGTGGTCAGGGCACATGCTGGATAAATACTGTATCAGAGAAGACTTCTAGAGAGATGCAACCCTGAGCAGTGTCTAAAGAGGAACAGGTTAGAAAATGTCTATTTAATATGAAGAAGGGTAGTAAAGGAGAAACAGGAACTAAAATGACAGGGAGTGCAGAAAATAATCAGCAAAGTGACAGCCATGTGATCTGACCACATCACTGACTCTATTAAACACAGATATTATAAGACTGGCTACAAAATGAAACAAGATCCAGGTATGTGGTGTCTACAAAAGAACCTCTGTAGAAACAGGTTAAAATTAGAAAGTAAAAAGATTCACCATCAAACAGACTACAGTATGGTGGGACTGGTTTTATTAACAGCACACAAAATAAAAACCACATACAAGTTAACGTATGTGAAGGTTTAATCAAAAGCTGTGATGTGTCAGCTTGGAATTCCGGATGGAGAAGAGGGAAAAGGAATGAGGCAACATTTGAAATAATAATGGCTGAGAATTTTTGTGCACAGACAAAAGAACCATGTCTTCAGACACAGGCTATCTTGGAAAATCTCATACAAGACAAAATAAAATGAATGCAGTATCTAAGGCAAAGTTTGATAAAAGCAGAATGCCAGAGTTAAAGAAAAGATCATAAAGGCATAGAGAAAAAATGAACATAGTTCACAAAAAATAGCTCATACTCCAACAGCTGATTCCTCAGTAGCAATAGCAGAAAGTGGAAGGCAGTAGAGGGTGTCTTCAAGGCTCTGTGAGAATAACTGAACTTTGAGATCTCGCTGTTAAAGGAAGAGTGTATTTCATGAATCACAGCCAAGGAAAGAAGGACATTTTCAGATGGAAAAATGGAGAGAACTGGTCACCAGTTGGCACTTGGAGTAATTATAAAGGGAAGCCAGTACCAGGTGGAAGATTTGGGATACAAGGATAACTGGTGATAAAGGAAGCGTTAGGAACATGTATAAATAAAAACTGGCCTTAGGCGGAGCTTTAAAAAACTGAATTGAGATACAAAAGCAAGCCAGAATATAAGCTTGGAAAGAAGTGAAGGAAATCAAATGTACAAACTGACCCATACTGCAACACAAGATCTTTGAGTGTCACATGCTCAGTGAATGTGTTACAGTTTCCAGGCCAGACTTAAGAGAACAGCCTGAAGAGTGTGACTTCCAGATTGGTACATGGAGATGTGTGAAATGATAAAAATCATCACCTCAAAAAATGTAAATGGCCAGTTGTGGAACTCTGTAATAGCCTCCATCTGTTGCAAAAAGAAGCTTCTTTGATGAGTGGTGTATGGTATATTTGTCTGTAAATATAAGGATCCATATTTAGCATAAAGTAAGAAGGGGGGACTCTGAGGAGTGCCAATAGGGGAGGGGTCTAAACTTGATTAAGATCTATTATATTAAATGCACAAAACAAAATAAAATATTTAAAAATTTTATGTAAATGATACAGAAAATCAAAGAAAACATCAAAGATAATGTGCACAAAACATGATAGAAAGAAATCCAAACATATTAGTGAGTACAATAAACGTAAATAGAGAAACTGCCAACGACAAAGAGACCATACTTGATTTTAAAAAATCTACTGATGGGGCTGGAGAGATGGCCTAGTAGTTAAGAGTGTTGACTGCTCTTGCAGATGACCCAGGTTTGAACCCCAGCACCCACATGGTGGCTGAGAACCGTCTGTAACCCCAATTCCAGGAGAACTCCAGTTCCAGGGGAATCTGACACCCTCTTCTCACCTCCGAGGCATTGCATGACACGGGTGCACAAATCTACAAGCAGATAGCACATTCATACGCATAAAAATAAATAAAATAAAAAAAATTAAAAAAAATCTATTGATAAGGCCAGGTGTAGTGATGCATGGCTTTGATTCCAGAACTCTGAGGATGGAGAGGCAGGCAGAGCTCTGTGAGATTTAGGCCAGCCTGGTCTACATGGTGATTTCCAGGCCAGTTGGGGCTACAGGGAATCTTTTCTCAAAAAGAGTACCCTGCCATCTGTTGATACTACGTTCATGGACGCCTCAACGTAAAACTGGGAAGAATGAAAGAAAACCATCCCAAACTATATTATTGGAAAGTGCTATATGAATCTGCCCCAATTATTTTTATATTAGGCAAAAATGATTATACAGGATAAATTATAGGGTAAAATCTTGTTAGAGATGAAGAGTCTCACTCTACAAAGGAGTAACTTTAATTCCTGTGGAGATAAAACCAACTAAACCTTTATGCATCTAATTAAATAGCTTCAATATATTCAAACAGAGATTGACAGACTTAGAAGAATGAATAGATAACTTAAGCATCACAGGAGATTTTTTTAAAAACCCTTTTCTCTCTATAATTGATATCATAGATAACCAAACAATCAGCAAAACTAAAGGAGATTTGGAAAGTTAAATTATTAATCTTAGTCCAAAAGAGACATATAGAGAATTTCATGCAACAATTGCGAAGTCATCACTTTTTAATTATACAAACAACATTTGTGAAACTGACTCAGTGGGCCACAAACAAGACAGAATATTCAAATGCTGAGTGGCTTGAAGATGCTCTCTAGCTTCAGCAGGATGAAGTAGAGACCATTAGCAAAAGAACTAATCAAAACTCCTTCATGTTTAGAAAATATATCCCTGATTTTAATACCATTCATGAGTCAAAGGTGAAATACTTTTCAATTGAAAACTTGTGAAGTGCATCAACATGGTTACTTAGAGATAAGTTGTAGGTTTAAATGTTTGTATTAGGGAAAATATAAAAGATAATTAACAACTGAGATTTCAACTTGGGAAGTTAGGAAAAGAACAACAGCAAAACCAGACAAGCAAAAAGAATAAAAGAGTAATGACAGAAATACGAATAAATTACATGGAAAGTAAACTGATTGGAGCCAGACCAACAAAGCTAAATGCCTACTCTCTGAAGAACAAAATGGACAAATCTGTGACATGGGTGATTAGAAAAGAAAAAGAAATTATACATATGAAACTGGGCATGGTGGCACATCCTTGCTCTCTCAGGACTCAGGAATACATATAAAACTGGGCATGGTGGCACATCCCTGCTATCTGGGGACACAGGAATGCATATGAAACTGGGCATGGTGGCACATCCCTGCTATCTCAGGACTCAGGAATACATATGAAACTGGGCATGGTGGCACATCCCTGCTTTCTCAGGACTCAGGAATACATATGAAACTGGGCATGGTGGCACACCCCTGCTATCTCAGGACTCAGGAATACATATGAAACTGGGCATGGTGGCACATCCCTGCTATCTCAGGACTCAGGAATACATATGAAACTGGGCATGGTGGCACATCCCTGCTATCTCAGGACTCAGGAATACATATGAAACTGGGCATGGTGGCACATCCCTGCTATCTCAGGACTCAGGAATACATATGAAACTGGGCATGGTGGCACATCCCTGCTATCTCAGGACTCAGGAATACATATGAAACTGGGCATGGTGGCACATCCCTGCTATCTCAGGACTCAGGAATACATATGAAACTGGGCATGGTGGCACATCCCTGCTATCTCAGGACTCAGGAATACATATGAAACTGGGCATGGTGGCACATCCCTGCTATCTCAGGACTCAGGAATACATATGAAACTGGGCATGGTGGCACATCCCTGCTATCTCAGGACTCAGGAATACATATGAAACTGGGCATGGTGGCACATCCCTGCTATCTCAGGACTCAGGAATACATATGAAACTGGGCATGGTGGCACATCCCTGCTATCTCAGGACTCAGGAATACATATGAAACTGGGCATGGTGGCACATCCCTGCTATCTCAGGACTCAGGAATACATATGAAACTGGGCATGGTGGCACATCCCTGCTATCTCAGGACTCAGGAATACATATGAAACTGGGCATGGTGGCACATCCCTGCTATCTCAGGACTCAGGAATACATATGAAACTGGGCATGGTGGCACATCCCTGCTATCTCAGGACTCAGGAATACATATGAAACTGGGCATGGTGGCACATCCCTGCTATCTCAGGACTCAGGAATACATATGAAACTGGGCATGGTGGCACATCCCTGCTATCTCAGGACTCAGGAATACATATGAAACTGGGCATGGTGGCACATCCCTGCTATCTCAGGACTCAAGAATACATATGAAACTGGGCATGGTGGCACATCCCTGCTATCTCAGGACTCAAGAATACATATGAAACTGGGCATGGTGGCACATCCCTGCTATCTTGGGGCTCAGGAGGATGGAGAAGGAGGGTCTTGAGTTCAAGACTAATCTGGGAAACACAGTGGACTCTTTTCAAAAGTTCTTATATGTATAACAAATATATAATTTATGGTAGAAACAATTTTTTGTCAATCTGAAATCATATTAGGCAAAAGTTTTTCTTTTTTGGGAAGTGAGTTAGTGAACAAAGGGGAGGTGTTGAATGCTCTCCACCCACATGGGGAAGAATTTTTCCTTACTGCTCAGAATTGCCAGAACAAGGTGATCATCAACAGCAGATGGAGATTTTGTCCACGATACTGTTGGTTAGAAATTATCTGCAGATAGGATATTCCTACTCGCTGGCCACTGGGCAGGGGTGAGCCCACCTCCTTTCCCCTTCCCATCTTGGCACCCTACAGTGAAGAGATGCAGGAATATCAGCGGCATACTACTCACTCAATGGATGTTCTCTTTCTGAGAATTAAAATATTTTAACCGTCCGTCTTGGTTCCATCTGTGAAATGGGAGCAATATTCTCTGGTTTCCTTCCAGTGGTACCCAGGCAAACATTTTAAAACTGGCTCTCTAAAACAAGCAAGCCAATTACAAAAACTAAAATAGGAAATAAACAAAAAACCTTGATTTGCAGTATTTGCTCATATCTGTGGTATAAGTATACAGAGCAGCTACTGTTTGGACTGAGGTGACGTGTCTATTCAGGGAGCGAAGGAGCCAACACAGTCCTGCTGACCCTGCCTCAAATGACACAGCAAGGTTTGAATTCCTAAATCAGACAATTAACCAAGTTTGAATTTTGGCTCTACCTCTAACTACATAGTTTTCTTCTCTAGACACCTGCTTCCTTATCCAGGTGATAGAAACAGTAGTAGCACTTTCCACACAAAGTCCACCTGTTCTTTTGTTCAGCTAATGTTGTCTGAGCATGAGGGTGGGTCATGAGCAGTATGGATGTGCTGCAGTATTACCCTGAAGAGCTTACTTAAGTGTCAGCTACTTAACTTCTCCTGAGATCTTTGCTTATACTCGATCTTTGGCTGATTTTCCTTCTTACAACCGTCATTTTTCTCTGTAATATCATCTGCCTCAGTGCATGGTCTGTGTCTGCCTGTGCGCAGGGGACTCAGTGGTTAGGTACTTTCTTCATCACCTGTCAGCCACCTCCCAGGGATACAGTATAGACTTCCAACTCTGAATGCCCCCAAGTGCACTCAAAATCCCTTTGTACCCACTCCACATACCCCTGAGTTTGTCCCTTTCCCAGAGAATGGGAACACCAATTCTCCAGAGTGCTGGAAACTTGTGAGAACTTATCCATGCGAAGTGTTTCTTTATAGGAAGTTACTTCTCTAAAGCCTCACTCATTGGGAATGCTAGACTAGATCCAACTACAATTTTAAGTTTATCTTGTAGAGTTCTTGTTGCAATCAATACATATCGAATTAAATGAGTAAACTAATGGTGAGAATTTCATGCACAGTAATGGGATTAGATGGAAGCTATTTTGGGGTGTAGTGAGGACTATTGATCTCTCTGAAATCGCATCATTCAGACAACTATACACGTTGTCATTCCTAAGCTGAAAGCTGGGACTTAATGAGATTGGCTCAAATTTGATTGATTGAATGGTTCATTCATTCATTTTTTTTGTCTGGCATATACATTTGAACACCCACTAATGTGTCAGACACTATTCTGGTTTCTGGGGTTAGTTACCAAGATGACCTGAATACAATACAAGGATCTTATTATCTGGTTGGAGGAAGACTCAAAAAACATAATTAAATGGATGTTCTGATGGATGGTTATAAGAAATGCTGTCTGAACAGTGAGGAGAAAGTGACAGCTTCTGCCTCTGAGAATCAGGGCAAGCTGTAGAGAGGCAGTCCTGTTTGTCTGGGGCTGTGTAATGAGGAGAGTTTGCCCGTGGGAAAAGAGTAGAGGCAGATGAGGAAATCCTGGTGGGATGGAACATCAGCTACACACAGTATGGCAACGGCACATGATGTGGCCCTTGGACCCTAATGGGAACTTCTCTTCTAATGTGTGTGGGTATTCAGGTGAGGAATGAGTCCAGGTGGTCTGGACACGCTCCAGGAGTCTTCAGGCCACACACTTGCACCTGACATTGTGGAAACAATGGCCCCATTCCGACCTGTGAAGGCATCACCTGTTGTCATTAGAGAGACATCTCCACAGGGGATTCCAAAGCACTTGGGCCTGGAGGTTTGATCAGTATGGTTCAGGGACCTGTTCTTGGCCCTGCAGAAAGTGGGAGAGGGGAGCGTCCCATGCATGGGGGGCGATTAGGGATACTGAGGTCTTGGGCTGTTGGTCCCAGCTGCCTTTGTGCTTGCTGCTGTCCACAAACTGTTACAAGTCCTGATTTTCTTCGAAGGGCAGCAATTTCCTTTTCCTGCCTTGAGGTAAAGGCTGCAGCAGTTTCCAGCAATAGCATTCCCCAGCCTTAACCGTCCTTAGATAATGACAAATCCTTTTCGCCTGCTCCCCATTATTTCACTGTAAATGAGAAAGTAATAAAGCAAGGCTGGGAGTGGACTAATTAAATCAGCCACTTCTAATCCCATCGATCCCGGGAAGACAGTGTGGAGGGCAGGAAGGGAAAGAGGTTTGATTCAGAGTAAGCCAAATCCATTTCTGTCACAATGCAGGGACAGAGGAGCGAGGGAACACACTTGGCTGGCCTGTGAGCCCTGTAGAGGAAGCTGGGCTTGCCTGGGGTCCCACCTCGAAGAGCAGGCTGGATGGGTCTGGCCACAGGTTTTCTTCTGAGAACAAAAAGCCTGAAGTAAAAAGAAAGATGGTTGGAGCAGGAATCTCAGGCTTTGTTGCTAGAGCGATTAGAGGCCTGAAAATCAGCACCAATGGTGACAAAATATGTATATGGATAAATAATAACTATTTTAAAAGGACCCTGAAGGATGTCAGCCTTGTGTCTTTATGGACTATCTACACAGCACATGCTAGCGCCGAGTTTAGAAGTGTATTTTCTTTCCTTTTCTGTGGAAGGTCATCTTTATCTGTCACATGGACCAGTCCAGGTCCTGCCGCCTGTGCCCCCACTTGCATGTCTCTGGCCACTGCATTCTGTATTACTGACAGTTCTTTGAAGGTGCCAGTGATCTACATTGCTTTCAGTTTTACTCAGGCTGCCCTCCTGCCTGGGCTGCCTGGCATGATTTCTCACAGTGTGATCTATTCTCCAGTTGCCTTGGAAGAACTTGGGGATTGTGCTGGAAGTGCCGCACCCCAGCCCCAGTGCAGCCCTTTAATTCAGTGAATGTTGCTTGAGCTGGATCAGTCCTGGAGGCCTGCGCCTCCATGGAGACCCATGATTCATAGCAGTGCCAGCTTTCAGAAGCATGGCACCGTTCTCTCCATGTGAGAACACCTCTTCATCTCCCATCCTCCCCCCCGCCCCCCCCACCTTCCAGCTCCAGCAAGTTGAAATATACACAGGACTCCTGTGGTTTTAGGTTTAGGAATGGTCAGAAACATTTTTATTTGATTCAAGCTTGTAAACTTCTGCAGAAATAAGACAATGAATTGTAACATCCAGCTCAAAAACGAGCAGCTTTTATGGAAGTTGGAGAGCAAACATTTAAAGAGAGGGAAAAAAAGAATTTATTTTAAAAGGGGTAAGTTTGAGTTCAGTTGTATCCAGAATGAATAACAGTCAGTAGAATTTATGAGCTATCATTACCTCCTACCTCAGAGATACTTTATGACTTTCCAAAGTAAGCTAAAACATATCAGAAAAGCCTTGACAACCATCTAAAGGTGGAGATTTACAAGCTAGGCGAGTAAAGACTAGTTCTGAAATAAAATAATTTCACTGAAAAAGTGCCTTTGATTTCTGGAGACTAATCCAGGGACCAGCTTGACCTGCCGCCATGTACTTTCCTGTCAGGCTCCTGGGACCTGGAGGCTGACCGGGTAGCACTTGCAGACCTTCTACTGCTGAGTATTCCATACTGTTTGCTTGAGGGAGAACAAAGGTCCGTAGCTTTAGACATAGCACAGATGGCAGCTTGGGGTAAAGGGCTCTACATCCTGTTTACTCTGGTCCAGGATCTGAGTGTTTTGCAAGGTAGCCATTCAGAAGCAGAGTGGGTGAATACTCTGTGCGCCGTCTACTGATAGAGAGAGATTCCTGTTCCACCTGACAGTGATTCTCCACCTTTAGCAGACTGCTGCCAGGGCTAGAATCCAGAAGTGCCAGGGCACTCGATGGAAGAAGGTGCTCCCTCTTGGGTCATGGACCATGTGTGCTTACCTCTTTAAGGACTATGTCATCCACACGACAGGACGAAAAGTGGATGTTGCGGAAGATGCATGCTAGCTGAAATTCTGTAATTTTACTTCTCCCAGTTATTCCCATTATTTGTCCTCTGTTTCCTCTTATTTCAATGTTAATTAACATTTCAGTAAACCTTGGTGCTTAACATTTAACCTTGTGATTTTAACTCTTTGGAAGAGTCTCTGTAGATGCTAGCATATGGTAGTTTGTAACTTTGTCAAGGTAAAGTTTGAATTTTAAGGGCTAGAACACTGGTTTGTCAGAGCGAGAACTTAGCTGGGGGGAAATTCCAGAGTCCTGATCGCTGTTAACCCTGACCATGTAGGATGCGAATGTCATCGTGAAACACTGAGTAGAGCTATAGAAAAGTTTTAAATGTGCGTCTGGACCAGATACACACTGCGCATATTCCATATCATTCATTCCTCCCAAACTCTGGTGGAATGCTGTGTCTCATTTCACATAGAAATAAAAGATTTCCTCAAGGATCACAGCCCGTAAGTGGCAGGGCCAGGATCTGAACCCAGCTGTTTTCTAAAGCCTTCCTTACCTAGTGCTTTTTTTTTTTTATTAGGATTAGGGAGGACCATCATTATGTACTAGACTGTCATGGATTACCTCTTTTTAATAAATATTGAGTGATAGATACTGTTCAATGATAGTTGTCACAGCAGTGAACAGAAAAGGGAACACAACTTGACCTCATGGCTTCCATTCAGCTTGGTAGAGACAGGCAACAGCACTACAAACACCAGGCACCTACTCTGTGGGGTGATGGCAGGAGCTACATCAACACATAGGGGCATGAGCAGTGCAGAGACAGTGAGGCAGGGCTCCTTGCCCATAATGACTCAGTTTTAAATAAGTATCAGGGCACAGTGATCCCCTGCAGAGAATGTGACAGATATACGAAGCTCAGCGGTGAGAGAATATGTCAAGAAATGTTTAGAATGTGCTAGACTTGGGACTTGGATGACACTTGGAAGGTGCAAGGATAATTCAGGAGGCCACTAAGGCTGGAGTGTGAGATGAGCAGAGAGAGTCAGGAGAAGAGCCCAGAGAGGTCACAGGAACAAGCCATGTCAGGCTGGTAGCTGGCCTATTGAACTCAGCTTCCATTTGGAGAGATAGGAGGCCTCGGAGACGTTTTCTGTGGGCAATGACTTGCTCTGGTTTGTGGTTTGAAGATATGGTTGGCACGTGGAGATTCTACTGAAAAGGTGTAGATGGGGAGCTAAGCTCAGTGCAGTAGAAGGTTCTGTTGGCATCTTCGCAAGAGATGCTGGCGACTGGGGTTCACAGGTCGCTTTGGAGCTTAGACTCAGTCAGGCTGTTGATAGATGCTGAAGGCAGAGACAGCAGAGTTCACTGGGTAACTGGATGTAGAGAGCAATGCTTACAATGTCCAGCAGCAGAGTCTACTTAACAGACTTCCTCAGCATTGTACTTGATGTTCCAGAAGTAATGCTAGAGGTATAATGGGGCTTTTATGTTTCTGCATCTGGATGAACACATACTTTGTTACCACAGGCATCAGGACTAGTGAGGATCTTGGGTCGCAATTGTCACCACTGTCTGTTACCTGGTCCTGCGCTTGGATCAGGGACAGGACCAGAAGGACACTATAAGGATCTGAAACTGAAGCAGCATCTCATCGCCGAGGGGTTGGAAGCAAAAAAATCACACCGGGAACAAGCCAAGGTGGTGACAGCACCTTCTGCGGCAGGGAAACTAGGAACTTGCTGTTCCACGAGGAAGATGCCTGTGCAACCGACTGCGGAGCTGGCGTCATGGAACAACAGATGTCTTCAAGCTTCAAGGCAGCAGATCCAAGAAGGATTTTATGGCTCTGAGCAGGAAGGGCAGAATAGGGAACCCTAGACCCTCTGTTCTGCTAGCCGAGCAGGTTAGGGCACTGGGACAGCCAGTTTTCTTAGAGTGGACAGCACAGAGATGTGGAGCTGCCACAGGAAGCGTGGAGCCCTCTTTAGGGCTGTAGCATTTCTAAGCCAGATTGTCACTAATCTTTATGTTGGAAAAAGTACTCTAAATTTACATTTTAAAAGTCCAAACTTTGCCGGGCGTGGTGGCGCACATCTTTAATCCCAGCACTCCAGAGGCAGAGGCAGATAAAGCTCCGTGAGTTCAAGGCCAGCCTGGTCTATATATAGCGAGCTCCAGGCCAGCTGGAAGTAAAGGGAGACCCTGTCTCAAAAAGACAAAAAAAAAAAAAAAAAGCCCAGACTTCAAGTCACTATTCTGACATCTTCTAGATGAATCTCTTTGAACAAATACTATAATCTCTTCAAACCTTTCATCTCATTGGTACAGTGGAATGATAGACTGTTTGTGCCCCCTTCCTACATGAAAGATCATATTTTAATCATGTAATTTGCTGTGAGTAATTGACACATGTGAATGTGGAGGTTATCATTTTGAGCAAGTGCTTAAGGAGTTGGAGATTTCTTCCCCTTGTCTCTGTGACCATGGGAATCTGGACCTAGATGGTGCCTCATCATCCTGAGGTCCCAAGAGGAATTGTGCAAAGCTCCTTGTTGACTTGTGGTGGATTTGTAGGTGTCACTGAGAAATAAACTTGCGTGACCGCTTTAGACTTTTTTTTAAATTTATTTTTGTATGTGTATGAATGTACTGTCTGCATGTGGGTTTGTGCACCTGTGTCGTGCAGTGCTGCAGAGGTCAGAAGAGGGCCTCAGATTCCCCTGGAACTGGAGTTCTCCTGGAATTGGAGTTACAGACGGTTCTCAGCCGCCATGTGGGTGCTGGGGCTTGAACCCGGGTCCTCGGCAAGAGCAGTCGGTGCTCTTGACCTCTAGGCTATCCCTCCAGACTCTTAAGGATTTAAGTTGTTACTGAAGCACAGCCTTGCATATTCTGATGGTACAAACAGAAGTTATCATCTATTTTTATGCATAGAGCACATGGTTGTCTTGAGGTTCAAATACAATTCTGTTTCTGGAACTTTCGAGTTCCTTTTCATTCCAGTCTAACCCTCGTTTACTCCCTAGGTGGGAATGGAAATGCTCCTTTATCAGAGACATTCTTTCTCTCCTTTGGCTGAGTTACTTCCTGCTCTGGTTTCAGTTTAATTGCTGTGACGAACACTCTTTGTCACATGCTGTGACCAACTTGGGGTCAGAGTGTTTGTGACAGCAATTAAACCTGTAGCCCCAGCTGGCCTGGAACTCACTCTGTAGACCAGGCTGACCTTGAACTCATAGAGATCTGCCTGCCTCTACTTCCTTAGTGCTGGGATTAGAGGCATGCGCCACCATGCCCACCTTAAATGTGGGTGCTGGGAATTGAACCCAGATCCTCTGCAAGAGCAGTCAGTGCTCTTAACCACTGAGATGTCTCTCCGGCCCTTCTAGAAAGACTTCTGACAACTACTCTTTCGTTTTCTGGGTGGCCCTCATGAGACTTAAGGTTGCTTGGCTACGGCCCAGGGGCTGCCCGTTTCAAAGGTAAGCATTAACTCTACCTAGCCTCTATCTTACTCTTTTTATTTTTTGAGGCAGAGTCTATCTTACTCTTTTAAAAAGACCCTTCTTGGGGGCCAGGCATGGTGGCATGTGCCTTTAATCTCAGCACTTGGGAGGCAGAGGCAGGAGGATCTCTGTGAGTTCAAGGTCAGCCTGGTCTACATAGTGAACTCCAGGCCAGCTGTGACTAAAGGGAGACTCTGTCTCAAAAGACAAAAAAAAAGACCCTTCTCTGGGGGCAGGAGAGATGGTTTAGCAGTTAAGAGCACTGCCTGGTCTTGCAGAAGACTCATGTTCAAATCCCAGCATCCATATGGTGCCTAACAACTGTCCATAACTCCAGTTTCAGGGGATCTGATGTCCTCTTCCGTCTTCCTTGGGCACTGCCCAACTCCGATGCACCTACACACATGCAGGCAATACACTCATTCACATCAAATAAAAGTAAATAAGTAAAAACTCTATTTAGAGGGGGTCTCACAATGTCCCAGAATTCATTTATATTCTCTTATGTATAACAATTCAACGGAAAGTGTTTTAGGTTTATGAGCAGCCTAGAAAAACCCACGCGAATGGGAAAACTCCGAGGTCCACTAGTCTGCTGCCATGATGGCAAATCATTGCAGACAATTAGTTCATAAAGAGAAATTATTTGTTTTGGTTCCTGGTTTTGGAGGTTCCAGTCCACGAGTGGCAGACCCATTGAGTTTAGTTGTGTGGTGGGAATGCAGAATGGTCAAGGCAGGGAGAGTGTGCCAGAAAACAGTGAAAGAAAGCAGATCTGGGGCTTTGCAACACTCTTCAAAGGCAATTCACAAATGAACCATGGACTTCACACTAGGTAACATCACTCTCCAACAGTACCCCCTGGGGACTATGCTATTAACACGTGGCCCTTTGGGAGACATTCAACACTCAGGCTATTGCAAGATGTGTAGAGTATCTGCACTAAATCCCTGTTCCAGAAGCTGGTGGCGTGCTTCCGTGGTGAAGCCTGAGTCCTGGTTACAGTTTTCTGTCCACCACCACGCTGCTGTGTAGCCCTGGGAAACTAACTTCCTTCCTTCCTTCCTTCCTTCCTTCCTTCCTTCCTTCCTTCCTTCCTTCCTTCCTTCCTTCCTTCCTTCCTTCCTTCCTTCCTTCCTTCCTTCCTCCCTCCCTCCCTCCCTCCCTCCCTTCCTTCCTTCCTCTAGTCCTGATTGTATCCAGTGTTCAACAGACAGCTAGTTGAGAAGAGTGGTTAGATTCTTTCCTCTCACTGAAAACTGAATGAATCAGACATTTGTGTCTTCTAAGAGCCCCAGGCTGACCAGAAAGAGCATATTCTATGAGCTACAAGCTGCATGCATGGCTTCCTCCTTAGAACTAAAAAGAATGTTCTAGCTTATTCCTGCAAGACCCCATACTCCACTGATGGATGTCACTTCTGGCATTTATTAGAGTGCCAGTAAATCTTGTAAACAATAAATAACTCATTACTTTGCTGATGATGTGTCTGTAAGTGCGACTTCAAAATATCTGCCAGGCCTTGTTTGATTTGTAACATGAATTCATTTTAATCTTGTAATACTTCATTCTCTCCAGAACTTTGTTGGACACTCATCGGGAACTATAAGTTCCCTAGAGCACCTGGCCAGGACAGGATAGCTCAGCAGTTTCCTGGACAGCTGGGTAGTCCTAGAAAACCGACTTACCGGCTCTGAGCTTTGTTTACTTTAAAATGAGGTGTAAGGACTTCATGGCAGAGCCAAGGTTAAGAGAAAATGGGGTGACAAATGTGAAGCCTTTGTCCCAATGTGGAGAGTGTCTGTCCCGGAAGTGAGGATGCTCAGCAAATGCTGAACTAATAAAATGATTATGACCCTGAAGAAAGAATCCAGAGGTCCTCCTCAGAAAGCCCTGGAGGCCCATGTCAGGGGTTGTAAATCAAGCCATCTTCTGTTTTAATACTGAATTAACAACCAGGCAGGGGGAAAAATGGAACATTTAAATATTTAAACCAAACATTTAATTTTTAAACACGGTCATTCTTTTTATAACTTGGGCTGCTCTTCAAGGCCTGTGGAAATTCCCCATGCTGCCTCTCTGCCCTCATTCATGGTGCATGCTAAAGAGCACTGTTACTGTGGATGCCCTGAGCAGGGCAGGGTAATACACTTGCTGTATTCAGAAGGCACATTTGTGTCCTAATAAAGACGTTACTGACAAGTTTCTATAAAGGGGACTAAATCCCTGTATAATAAAAAGGAAAGTCAATTTAAGAAAAAGAAATGATTTCACACGTCTCTCCTGATTCTGGCTTCTTGCCAGGCACCGTTCTAACTTTTTATGTATTATCTTGTTCATGTCTCACTAACAAAACTCTGGATGGCCTCCATTACCGTCATCTCTGTGCCTGTGAGGAAAGAAGCTCCAGAAGGCTGACGATATGAGCCGAGGTCACGTGGTTTGGACAGTGGGCGCTTATGCTCTGTCGTCTTAGTATCTGCACCTTCTTCCTGAAACAACCTCTGACTTTTGTTCGGATCCACTGTCTTCATCTGTCTCCTGCTCTTGGTGGTGTTTGTGGGACTAAACATACATATAGGTCAGGTGTGTTCTGGGTCTCATGATGTAGAACAGTGGCCACATTGATTGGTTCTGGGATGGACATGTGAACAATCAGAGCTGAGCAAAGGCATTGGATGTCACTGGATGTTAGAAGAGGACGTGTATACTGCTCTTAGCCTTTTATTTTTTTTATTATTTATTTTTGCATGTGTATGAATGTATTGTCTGCATGTAGATCTGTGCACCCGTGTCGTGCAATGCCGCGGAGGTCAGAAGAGGGTCTCGGATTCCCCTGGAACTGGAGTTCTCCTGGAATTGGAGTTACAGACGGTTCTTAGCCGCCATGTGGGTGCTCGGGATCGAACCCGGGTCCTCTGCAAGAGCGTCGGTGCTCTTAACCGCTAGGCTATCTCTCCAGCCCCTGCTCTTAGCCTTTTAAAAAAATTTATTTTATCGTTACTTACATGCCTGTGTGTATCTGTCTGGGATAAGTGCAAATGTAGGTGCACATAGAGACCAGAAGAGGGCACTGCATCCCCTGGAGCTGGAATCGTGAGCCTCCCAATGTGACCATTGCTGCTGAGAACCATACTGGGGTCCTCTGCAAGAGCAGTACACACTCTTAACATTGAAGACATCTTTCCATCCCCTTTTCTTGGCGTTTTTGATTCTAGGAAGGGAAAACTTTCCAAAGAAGATGCTTATAAGATAAAAACTAAAAGAAAAGAGATATAGCTTATAGCTAGTCTTGCTGCATATCTGAGATCATCACATTCCTTTAAGAAAATAAGTTGTTGTTTCCTCTTACCGACTTCTTAGTTTTCACATATGACTTTTGCTTACTAACGATGAAGTGTGGAACACCGATAAAGTTCTGAGGTGCTCTGCTAGCACCGTATGTATGCAATCATTCCTTGGTTTCACCAATGTTCAACTACAAAACATCAGGCCACTGTGGTTATTATTGATTATTATTTGTTTATAATCAAATTTCTTCAGGGCCTCATCATCCTTTCAGTATCATTGCTGTCTAAGCCAAGGACCCACAAGACTCTGCTCTCCTTGGAGGTACACAGTTCCTCTCTGGCCACTCATGTGGTTACCGTCTTGGCCTTAACGGGTGTACATCTATCCCTGGATATCCTTTCTAAGTGTGGCACATGACTTCCAGCACTGCTACAGGTGACTGTTCTTGAAGTTCAAAGGCTGAAACTCTGTGTCATGGAACCTCGTGCAGCTGCTGTCTTCCCACAAGCTCTGACCTACCAAGCTCGGTGGCAGAACCCCCCACCCCCACCCCAACTTCCATTCAGCTTCCTCTCAGGAGCTCTAGGCCCTCTGAGTCATAGGCCTTCCTAGCTAAGTTCTGGACCTTGAAATGGTTAGGCACTGTTTTCCCAAGAATGATGGCAAGCAGGTATCGACATGAATGAATCTATGCACATCCTTATAGAACCAGGGAACAGATGCCTTGAAGACAAACAGCTGTCCAATCAATTGTGGCTTGATTGTATGATGTCTCTGATAAGCTCATGGGTGGAGTGCTTGTTTCCCAGATGGTGGTGCCATTTTGGGAGGTTTTGGAAACTTAGGCGGCAGAGCTGAGCTGGAGGAAGTAGTTTAATGGAGGGAGCCTTTGGGAGTATGCCATCCAGAACTGCTCCCTTTTGCAGTCTTCTTCCTAGCTGATCATGAAGTGAGGAGCTTCCCCCATCACATCTTCCTGCTGCCATGATGCCCCATTCAAGTTCATGGGGCAAGAGATCCTCTGAAAGTGAGTCAAAAGCAGGCTTTCCTTTTTGTTTCTGTCAAGTATTTTGTCACACAGATGAGAAAAGTAAACTAATTTCCTAACCTGGAAGCTAGGAGTCACTTCTAAATCTTAAGATAGTTTCAAAACAAATTCTAAAAAACCCCCCCAAATTCTAAAATCAAACAGAAAAAGCAGCAGGTATAAAATAATAACAATGGTCCAAACAGATTCCATTGTGTGGGGAGGGGTGTAAAAAGGAAAGAGAGTGAGGCGTGTGGAAATACACCCCGAGTGCATTATGAACTTGCATGGAAATGGTCTTATGTGACATGAAAGAATCATAAAAAAATAACCATGACAACATAGTTGTCCACCCATTTCCTACTGAGCTCCTCTGGATTGACATGTGGATGTGCTTGAGATTGTGGCTTCCTTCTCTCCCATGATGTCTGTCAAACTGCCCCATGGGAAGGCTTGGACACCCATGCACCACACCATTTTCCATGAGGATATAGTTCTGGAAGTGAGTGATACCCACATCTTGTTATAAGTATGATATTACCGCAGAGCATCTTCTGTGTCTGCCTCCACAGTGAGTTGTGACACTTCCTTCTAAACTTTTAAGCACACTGGACCTTACTTAGTCTTCTTGGCTTTTCTCCTATTGTTTATGAGTATCTGAGGGACATTCAACCTTATTACCCATAGAGATCGTCCTCAAGGCTGAGAAAGCTCTTTGGACCAATTATCATCTCTGAAGTGAGAGATCTGGGATTTTTTTTTGAGGAAGGCTCTCTCTAGCCCCAGGTGGCCTGGAGCTTCCTATGTAAACCAGGCTGGGCTAGGTCTCACAGAGATTGACCCGCCTGTGCCTCCAGAGTTCTGGAATTAAAGGCATGCACCACCATGCCTGGCTTGGAGTTAGAGATTTGTTATCTGAGATGCGATATCAAATCTACTTTTTCTTAGATGATTGTATTAAATGAGATAATGTGCGAAAGGCTCAATAAACTTCACCATCTTTTCCTCCTCACTCCCAAGTACCCACCTCACATCAGTAGATTCATATCCCCTCCTTCATTAGCACTAGAGAACATCTCTGAACAGGAGGAGAATTGGCCTGTGTGGTTCTGTTGCCTTCTTCCTCTGATGCTTAGATCCTACTTCTCCACCCAATGGAATTTCAGACATTCTGTCAATCTGGACTCCAGGAGTTGCTAGATCTTCAATATCTGTTTTGTTGGGCTGATTTCTCCCACATTCTTTCCTGTTCTTATTTATTGATAACTACATAGAATGAAAATATCATAGGATAGTCCAAAGAAGTTTGTTCAAGCTTGCAAGTTTGTCTTAGTAAGCAGCCTAGGCCCTTGGAGGGCACTCGCAGGCTGCTTCCTCCTGGACAAGCAGGGAGCTGAGCCTGGTGTTCATCTCACAGCAGAGCCTCAGAGTCCTTTGATAATCCTGCACTTCCCAACTATGAAGCTTCCACAGACTCGTAGTGTTGATCCTTTCCATAAATATTTATTGGTAGAGGCTGTCTCTAGGCAGAGCACTAAGCACATAGTGATCACTGCCCTTATAAAGTCATTATCTGGACTTGCTCAGTACTTCTTTGGTGTGCTGCCTCAATATTTTTCACCCAACCTTACCTTTTCCTTAGAATGACTGACTTAGGAATCAGACCCAAAACACAGGCCCTAAGTGTGTATGAGTGATTAAGATTTAACATACGCAAGGCTAATGGTAAAAGAGGAACCAAGGCAAGCAAGGAGGGAAAGCAAACCCAAGCTGAGGCGCAGGGTCATCCACAGCTTCAGTAGGTGTCTAGCCATTTGCTGGGCCATGCACAACATCTTTGGAGAGGGCAAGTGGTAGTGACTGCATTGTGGAAGAGTCAGGCAAGGACAGGAACTCAGTGCTTCTCTCCAGTCTTTCCCCAGTTACTGGTCACAGGTCACCCAACAAAAGTGAATATTCCCATAATTCCTGCTCATCAGAGCAGTGGCCATGCTAGTGGGCCCCATTGGTCAATCGGAGGACAAAAGAACACAACCAAATTTCTTGCACTATTTGTTCATGAGGAAGTTGTGTACAGAAGGTGGAATTTGACGAGGCCGGGTATTGGGCAGGGTATTATTGGGTCATGCCACATGGAATGGGGTACTGTGTAGCTCTAGGAGTCAAACCCGGGAGTCATCATCAACGGTAAAACTATTGTTTAGCTGGTGAGGAGTTGTTTAGCTCTTGAGAGATGATGGAATCATGTCCAGGAATTCAATTGTGTCAGATGATCTTACAGGCAAAACATGGGTGGCCCAACTGGGGAAGGGTATGGGGGGGGTCTAGGGTGCCTTTAAGGACCCATTTGAACAGAAAGGCACAATACCTGGTGTAACAGGAAGAATGGCTGTGAGCCACAGGCCCTGGATCCTAATCTTTAGCCAACTTGCTTTGTAACTTTCAGAGAGATTGACTTAGGCTTGACCCTTTGCAGATCTGCTGCTTAGCTCTGCATACCTTTGGATAGGTATAAAACTATCCTGCCTTGGCCTCCCATGTACCTCTTGTTCTGTATACCTAGGGAGTGAAGTAGGCTAAAGGAGATACAGGCTCCTGGAAAGAGTCACTGAGGTAATGAATAGTCAAGGTCAAGGGCAAGTTCTCCCCTGCAGGAATTGAAGCAGTACAAGTTAAATATAGCCATTGAAAACTTCCATCTAATGCTGGCCAACTGCAAATATTTAGCACATCCTGGGGTGGAAGAAATAGTCACCAATCACCAGCAGTCGTCATAGCGACTCTGAAGAAAGCTGAAGGCAAAATTCAATGGTATCAACATTCTCAGTCGGCACCTGTAATGACCAAGACAAGCCTCAAGCCCCTGCTGACTATGTGCTTAAAGGTGACTATTTATTTATGAGGCTGTTGAGTCCTTTACTTTTTGAACTTTTTGATGGGTTAAGCCTGCCAAAATGTGACTCCAAAAGAACTTTCAGTACATATTTTTCCAGCAGAACTAATATCATGGATGGACTCTCATGGGATCATTCTGGGCATTTCTGGCTCCCTTCCCCCTTCAACACCTGATAAAGTGGGTTCTAATTTGTCGTCATTTTTCAAATGAGGAACCTGAGAAGAGACACTTGGAATACAGAATCCAGGCTTTTGACACTCTTCTGCTACTGTGTCTCTTCCTCAAAACCTTGACTCTGATACTAGATGAGGGAGCTGAAAGAAAGTAAGAGCCAGGGGGTGGGGAGATGCTCAGCCACAAGGCGTCTTCTGACATGGCTGCTGGCTATCGCACAAGATCTGCACAAACTGCACCCCAAGGGAGGAGGGACCATCAGGATCCACCCCTTCCTGAGGGACTATTTTCAGTCACTGTTGCCAGGGGAGGGGGAGGGATCATTTTCTTCAGTGGTATAGTCATTGTTAAGTTGGTGAGGGTCCAGTAAATAAACTCCCACCTACTCTTCTGCAAGCAACTCTAATGAAAAGCAGCGGGTGAAGTACAGAAAGAAGATATGAAAGTAGAAGGACCTGACAGGAAAGAGAAGGGTTGGAAGATAGGGCTGAGTGGGAAAATGAGGCATAAGAATGACTAAAAGTTATTATTTATATGTATTAAACTGTCAATGAATAAGAAAATGAGGAAAAAAGTCCCCTGACTCCTGGACTGCCTCTCAGTAGAGTAATTTTGTCCATGACACAGATCCATGCGCCCTTGTGAGCAGGAGGAGGGAATATTAAATTTTTACCCCAGCTGGAGTAACCAACATTGTTCTCAGCAAACAGAGACTGCTGGCCACTCTAGAACTGGGGCACAGGAAAGCAGACAAAGCTGCAGTCAGCCTTAGCAACCTTCTCCATCTCTGTATGTCAGCTGGGATTAGTCCCAGGCCAGCCAAAGCTGCCTCTTCCCTAAACCATCAAAGTGACAGAGACGTGAAGACCAAATGCAAACTGTAAGACACTCTACAAATCTATGTTTATTAACTTTGGTCATAGGCACAGCCACCACACTTTTCCTAGGTTATTTCATTTAGTTTTCATGAGAACCGGCTGCTGCATTTGTCAGCTAATGAAGCCACAGCTAGGACAAGTTAAAGTGGATGAGGCGGTGGCACTGCCAGTTTGGGCACAGGGTTTTCTGTGTGAACATGGCGTGCATATGGACTGTAACTGCCTTTTCTTTCAGGATGATGGAGAGTGGTTCTGCCATGTTCCATCTAGAATCTCACTTCCTGGAGCACTGCTTCCATGTTGCGACCTGTTCCCACCAACATGCCAATGCTCACTTTTCTGTCATGTCTGAGCTTTTGGGAGTGGGAGTTTGGGGTGGAGGGAACTGGCTGAAGCTCAATCTCCTCACCAATAGGATCTGTGGGCTTTCTCCCAGGCCCGGGGCACAGGATGGCCTGCTTTTACACAGTGTGGGCTGTGGTTGTAAAAATGATCATGAACTTTGTCTCCCTCATATGTTTTTTTGAGAGGTTGCCCCAAGGAGACCATATAAGCGGTTTCCTTTCAGAGGAGAGTAGAGGTCCCAGTGATATGAATGAGAGGGCCCTGGTGCAGGGATGCCGGGGGGCTGGGATCAGACAGATGCGTGACTGAAGCTCCTTCACCACCTCTAGCACTTGGGAGAGCTCAGCAGGTCAATTCTCTTCCCTGAGATGATTTACTTACTTATAAAACAGAGCTAATGATACTTTTCTTCTGGGGTCATTGAAGGGATGGGCGGATGACTGAGGGGTGGGTAAGGGGTGGGTGGGATGATTGATTGATTGATTCCTATTTTACTGCAGAGTATGTGGGTTAGCTTATCAGAATTCATACAACAAAAAAGAAAGAGCAAACGCACAGAGATAAATAAGGTTGAAAGATGGAGAGGGAATAATTACGGAAACCTAGGGATCACAAGTTATCACCGAAGGAGGGCTGTGAGTCGGGTCACTGCTTCCTGCAGGATGATACAGCCAAGGAATCTTCATCATTAGAAATAATAGCCTTGTTCCTCTTATCCATGCTCTGGAGAGTGGGAGGCATCACATATAAGAATGTCCTTAGCACCCAAAGGGTGTCCATTAGCACAAACTTTCCTTCGCTTTTCCTACCTGACTCATAACTACCTGTGACCATTTGTTTATTTGTAGTAGATCAGGTGGGTTCTGTGTCTCAGAGCTTCCATGGCAGCAGATGGAAGGGGCCTTAGGGGAGTTCCTGGGGCCTGTTTTCATAGAGGGGCTCCCCAGAGATGCCTGGAAGAAAACCTAGCCTTACCTCCCATCCAGGGAGACTAGGACAGAGGGTTGTGTGGATTTCTGCTCCACAGCTCCCACAGACAGGCACTCACTGTGTGTTAGCTGAGCGCTGAACAGGGGCATGTCTCCTTTGCTAGATGTTGCATTTTTATTACCCTCATTACGTTAATGTAGAACAGAGGTGTGAGGAAGTTCACACATGTAAGGCTACATAGCCCATATGTGACAGAGCTGGACTTCCAACCTAGGACTCTCTGGTCTGAGGCCTTTACCTGCCTCTTTGAAGCTCTAATCTCATGAAAGAGGGAAGGGATGGCTTTAGTGACTGGAGCTCTTTTGAGTTTCTCTTTTTCCAGAAATAAATGAACTTGTATAATTATATAAGCAGTACTTGTATAATTCACTATTCAATGATCTGAGAAGCACATATTGTATCTGCCCATCCAATAAGTGGACATTATCCTCCTGTCCAGGATCCTAAAATGAAAACAGGCCATGCTCCTGCTGCGCCTGGAGCTCGTGCTTCACAGGAAGACCTCGTGGATGTCAGGAAAAGCCACTGTTGTCCATTTGTACTTAGAAAATACCCATGTGCCTTCCTTCCTTCCAGTGTCTCCCCACTCACATATCTGCTCAACACTTGTGTTCTAGGAAGCTGGTAGGTGCTATGTGCTGCCTCTCTTGAATACCACGGTGACCCTATAAGAAAATTCAACAATGAATTTAAAAAAATTTTTAAAGTTTATTATTTTTTTATGTGTATGAGTGTACTGTTTGCATGTAGGTTGGTGCACCTGTGACGTGCAATGCTGCAGAGATCAGAAGAGGGTGTCAGATTACCCTGCAACTGGAGTTAAAGGCGGTTCTTAGCTGCCATGTGGGTGCTAGGAATCGAACCCAGGTCCTCTTCAAGAGGAGTCGGTGCTCTTAACCACTGAGCCATCTCTCTAGCCCCTCAACAATGTGTTTTTAATGCATGAGCAATCTAAGATTCAGAGAAATTGGATTCATAACTTATATCACAGAAGTCTAACTGGAATAGGATGACTGGGACTTAAATCTGGCTGGTGACCTAGGCGTCTCTGTTCTACCATGGTGTCTTCAGTGAGGTTCATTTGTAAGTTTTTTATTAATTTTTTAATTTATTTTGTATGTGTATGAATGTACTGTCTGCATGCAGGTCTGTGCAATGCCGCAGAGGTCAGCAGAAGGTGTCAGATTCCCCTGGAACTGGAGTTAAAGATGGCTTTCAGCCTCCATGTGGGTACTGGGGATCGAACCTGGGTCCTCTGCAAGAGCAGTTGGCACTCTTAACTGCTAGGCCATCTCTCCAGCTCCAAGGTTCATTTGTTGTGTAACCTTGGATACATAACCTTGCTTCATGTGATCTTTATCATCTATCCCTTCAATTAAGGGGTAGAACTTAAAAGGATAGCTTTTGGGGTCTTCTGAGCCAGATATTTATTGTTTGGCAGTAAGTCTTTGGGGAGGAAAAAGCCAGGACCCTCAGGATGCCCAAAGCTTCTAGAGAGGCTGATCTCTGCCTCTGTGAACCTGGGCTACCCCTTCTCAGAAGTGAAGGAAGTTAACACTCTCTATGTGAAGAGGCCTGAGGCCTACAAGATGCTCAGAGTTTCTACCTTCCTGCCAGATCACCCACGTTTGGAGTTCAGTCAGCTACCTGACAACTCAGATGGAGATGGAATAGCTATTACCCGGGCAACCATGAAGCTGGCTTCATGTAACTGACTTGTGAAGCCTTCAATTACACAACTTTGGGGCTGTTGTGACCTAACCTGAACCATGAAACTAATTAGAACTAATTTAGGAGGTGACTCCATGTCTAAAGAACCAAACATTGGAAGCAGCAAAATCAAGCTGTCGGCAGCCCTTCAGCAGCCTTGCAGCTGTCGTAGATAATGAGGGAGAAAAAAGGGAGAGGGGACACTTCCACCCATGGCAGGTGTCAGGAGGTTTGCCAAAGGATGCTTTCACTGCTTTCATGAGATCTGCTTTGGTTTTTCTTCAGGTACTAATGTGGTATCTTAAAAAGGTTCCAGTCTTGGGCTGGAGAGATGGCCTAGCAGTTAAGAGTGCCGACCGCTCTTGCAGAGGACCCGGGTTCGATCCCCAGCACCCACATGGCAGCCGAGAACCATCTGAAGCTCCAATTCCAGGAGAACTCTAGTTCCAGGGGAATCCAACGCCCTCTTCTGACCTCTGTGGCATTGCACGACACGGGTGCACAGACCTACATGCAGACAGTACATTCATACACATACAGAAATAAATAAAATGAAAAAAAAAAGGTTCCAGTCTTGATATTAGTTGGGGGTGGGGCTGGATCCTGTCATTCCAAGCTGTGGTGATGCAATGGGTTAAGATGACGACAGCTGCCAAGGAGTAGGATAATTGAATACATGACCCCAATTACTGACCTCTCACAGTGTGATCTGGTTCTTCCAGTTGAAGTGGACTCTGTTTCCTCACCTCATAAATGTGGTTGACTGGATAATGTGCTTTGGCTAATAGAATGTGTTGGTTGATTCTAAGCCTAACCATCAAGAAGCCACGGCTATTTCCGTTGTGTTTTTGGACTGTAGCCATTGGCATGAGGACCAGCTTGGGTTAGAATGTGAAAGTATCAGAAGCCCAACATGAAGGATTCCAGGGTGACCATAGTCACTGAGGACAGAAGATGGCAAGGGACAGAAGGTATAGATCATCTGGAAGCTTCTGGTGGACAGCACCTGTGTGGGAAATCCCAGGCTAGGAGCCTCTAGAGCATCAGCCCACAGCCCCAAGAAATGGACTGCAGCTGAAGGGCTAAGCCCCGCTGAGGTCAAATAAAGCTGAGCCGAGATAAACAAAATGTGACCACATGATCCAGACATTTATGGGAGGTCATAAATTGTCATCTTAATCCACTATCTAGTCATCTGGGGCTTCCATAGTAAGAAAACATAGACTAGGTGACCTCAACTCAAGAATTTTGGACTACACAGTCCAAGTTTAGGTACCAAGTGGCTGGGTCCTGGTGAGGGCCTCTCCCTGGTCTCTTCTGGATAGGTCCTGGTGAGGGCCTCTCCCTGGTCTCTTCTGGCTGGGTCCTGGTGAGGGTCTCTCCCTGGTCTCTTCTGGCTGGATCCTGGGAAGGGCCTCCCTGGTCTCTTCTGGCTGGGTCCTGGGGAGGGTCTCTCTCTGGTCTCTTCTGGCTGGGTCCTGGGAAGGGCCTCCCTGGTCTCTTCTGGCTGGGTCCTGGTGAGGGCCTCTCCCTGGTCTCTTCTGGCCGGGTCCTGGGGAGGGTCTCTTCCTGGTCTCTTCTGGCTGGGTCCTGGGAAGGGCCTCCCTGGTCTCTTCTGCTGGGTCCTGGGGAGGGTCTCTTCCTGGTCTCTTCTGGCTGGGTCCTGGGGAGGGCCTCCCTGGTCTCTTCTGGCTGGGTCCTGGTGAGGGCCTCCTCATGACTATCTTCTTGCCATGTCCGCATGCAGCAGCATAGAGAGCAGAGTACCTTGTCTTTTATTATAAGAACACCAACCCCCGGTAGAAAGACTTCCTTCATCGTCATGATCTAGTTATCTCCCAAATGTGCATATCGCAACTAAAGAGCATCACCCCAGGGACTAGGGCTTCAATCTATGCATTTAGGAGAGGACACAGACATCTAATTTGTAATAGCCACTAAGCCTAGAGAGAGTGTATTTGCAGAAGTAATTTATAATTGTTAAAAGAAGTAAAGTACCATTAGGTGTCTACAGAGTGTGGGTCCTTAGACATGTCACCTATATTAAGCTTCAATTACCCAGGGCTCAGGGACCATTGCAGAAGGGGGTGGAAATACTATAAGAGCCATGGAGGAGATGCATGACTGTATGGAAATATAGTAATTATAGTCCTACAAGCTCCTGGGACCATGCTCATATGAACCTACAGCACTGATGTCGGCATGCAACAAGACCCATGCAAAGTCAACCTGACAAAAACTCAGCATGGAACTGCGGAGATGGGCAGGAGACCCCAATCTTAGCTGAAGAACTATATTGACAGCTTATTACTGCTGGGTGAGGGAGAGCTGGTCTTTTTAAAGTGAGGGACTCTGGATAGGCTGACTAGACCTTGGTGGATGAACTTGTACTGAGGCAAAGGTTCCAAAGCTTGACATGAGGACTCCCTAATCAACACTTGACCAGGTTTTATTCTCTATTCTGAATATATCAGAGGGGAAAAAGATATTCTTGTATCCATCCTAGAGACAGATAAAGAGGAGCTGTCTGAATTCTGTTCACAAGACAATGAAACTTTGAATCTGACGTTGACAAGCTACAGAGGGCAAAATGTTCTCATCAGTCATGCCCCATGCAACCAGTGAGGTGAGCTCGGCACTACCTGAAAGGTCGTCTCTTACAATGGCTGCCCTGGGGTTCAGAGTCACTGTGGCCTGCTTTCTCCAGTCTTCTGTGATTCTTAACCTGAGGAATACATGAATGATGGGAATGACACTTGAGAAGAGTTGCTACTGGTTTTTAGAATGTGCTGGCAATCCTTAGAAAATGGCTTGAAAGTTGGAGGAATTTGGGTTGCTCAGTAATGGAGAGGAGCCATGTCCTCTGTGGCAAGGATCTGGACAATCGTGTGCTTCAAGAATTTGGAAATATAGCCTGTTTTTCTTTTTCTCTTCTCTTTTCTTACTTTTCTTTTTCCAGAATCTTCTGCCAGAGAGCAGGCTCTTCTACCACAGGCAGTTGGGGCTGGAGGTAAGAGTGGGTGGAATAAACTCGAATATTTATCTTCAGGTGTTGTCCTAAATTTAGTCTTACCTGTACTTCCTAGCCTCCGGTAATGTTCCTAGCACAAGGAATACACGAAAAACTTTAACAACTACCAGTAAGAGGATGTACTGGTTTGGAAAGCATTGCTTAGAGCTAGTTAGCGATATGATTTTTCTTCCAAACAGGAACTCTTTGGAAAGTGAAAGAGAACATTCCCATTTAATAAACTAGAATGTAAGTGTAACTGGGACTGATGTGGGTGAAACAGGACTTACGCCAGCATATTCACCATTGGCTCACATGGGGCCAGAGCTGGGCAGACCTGTTGAGAAGCAGAAATATATCCTTAGATTGTGAGTCGTCTCTTTCAGAGTGGATGGGAAAATGCTCAGGATTTGAGTCAGACACAATGACCACCTAGACAAATGACAAGTCCCTTGTCTCCTATGAGACTTGGTTTCTTTACCTGTAAAATGGAAGTTATAATAATCCCTATGAAGAGGTGACAGTCACTTGGGAGGCAAAGGCAGGTTGAAACCTGTAAGTTTGAGGCCAGTGTGGTCTACACAGGGAATTCCAGGTTGGTCAGGGCTACACAGTGAGACCCTGTCTCAGAAAACAAAAACAAAGAGTAGGTGACAGTAACTAAGACATTTTATAAATGCAGTCTCCTCGTTTTTATACCACTTCTTTCCACAGTACTGTTGCTGTTTTCTCCTCTAAATCCCTTTGGTATTCTCCATCTTGATCAGAGCACATGATCAGAATATGCACCAGATTATAGCATGTTCAATTTGTTATCTTTTGGCTTTAATAATAAGCAAATATACATGACATACCTTTTCCAAAGTTTAGGGTAGCATTTTAAACTCTATCATTTTGGTTACATTTTGATTAATTAACAGTGGAGTGGCTTTCAAAAATAATTTGAATTTACCATGCCTTAGTTTCTTCACAATTGGTACAGCAATGGAATTTAAGGTCACTGAATTCTGGTGGAGATATAAGCATCAATGTCTGTGACTCATTACACTTGACCCAGTGTTTAGTACAGTCTATACTCCAGAAACTCTAGATTTGGAGATTAGTGTTAAAATGAATTCTTTTTAGAAAGTTTATATCCTCTGGTTTCTAGGAGCCCCTAGGAAGATTTCCGATATGTCCAGGGTCCCTAGGTTGAGATCATTCTTTCCTGGGTCTTAGCACTGGATACTTAGTTATTGTATTGCATGCATCCCAGGATAAAGCCACTTCTCAGGAAATAGGTTTTTGAAATTGACTGGCAGAGCCTGCCATTTTGAGAGACATCACACTTTCCAATGAGGGAGGCTGAGTTGATGAAGGAGGTGGCCTAGGGAGGCTCACAGGGGTGATTGGCTCACTGACAGTTGGGGTGTATGTGATTATTTTGGCACCACGCGTGAGCAAAGGATGCCCATGGGCTGGTTAATTACGCCTGAAGGACTATGAAGGTCAGGGCAGGAAATGTGTGACAAAGTTCATTGAGCTTTCTGGATGGAGGCCAAATTCAATCCATGCTGACCTCTTCTTTCTCCTCTGGAAATGGCCATAGTTGCTCAGGGGCTGAGCCCCAGGCAAACAATACAATGCACCAGAGATGGCTGGTCTTCAGAGCAGGATGCCTGGTGCAATACATTCTACATTTCAATGTGTAACCACAAGAAAACCTGTTCCTGTGGCAGAGAAACAGGGACAGCCTTATCCTTTTTTCTTCCTCAAATGTAGGGTTCATGTATGATGAGGGTGGGGAAACGTCATGTTCCAACATGCCTTGGCTGTTAATTTGGTGTTTGCTCCTTGTCACAAGTGTGAGGAAAGTTCTGAACTGTGGTATAGGCTGGCCCCATGGATCTAAGGTAACCCATCATAGCCAAAGCCCTGGAGATGGAATGAGTTTGGCCAAGACTAGGAAAAACAGTTGCCCTGAGCTTGCAGGCCTACAGGATGCTAAGCTGAATGATTCAAAGCACACGTTTCAGGGTGATTTATTCTGCAAATATTCCAATATATCAGATCCTTCAGTCTCCTTGCCTCCTTGGATATGTCCATTTATGCTTCACAATATTTTTGGCATTTTAAACCATCCATTTTCTTGGAACATTCTAAATTACTTAGTGCTTGGCACAAGTAGCTTATTCTGTCTGTTCCTGCCTTCTTCCTACTAAATTCAAACCATATGGCATGCAAGTACAGATAAATGTCCAAAAAATCTTTAGAGCTTCTTTGGAAACTTAAAAAAATCCCACCCAAGTCTTTTCCAGGAAAATCGTGCTTGGCCGTCGAGAAGGGAGCTTGAACAGCTTGAGCCTTGGCTTGGCTTCCTGTGGAGGGTTAGTGCTTCTACACTTAGGGGATTTCTGTTCTTGATTTGAATTAGTAAGGTGGCCTCTGCATGACATCCAATTGGTCTGCATATTATTTAGGAACTGAAATAAGTCTCAGATTTTCTTTGCTCTAATTCTATCAGCTGACACATAAAGAATATATGATGGTAATTTCCTATGGTGGAAAAATCCCAGGTTCCCTGACTCAAAGATGAGTATTTACACTGGTAATATTTGCATTTCTCTAGACAAGGCCTTGAGTTCTAAGGTTTCAGATTCGTGTTTGTGTGCACGTGTGTGCATGCATGCGTGTGTGTGTGTGTGTGTGTGTGTGTGTGTGTGTGTGTGTGTGTATGTAGGGTCTGATAATGTAGACATCAAAGAAAAGAGTGAGATGAGTCTTTGGCATCCTGTTGGCTGTACAGGAAGCCTCTAGGCCCAATCACATGCTGTTTGGAAGCAGGGATGTGGTTTGGAGTTTGATGCATCTTCAGGCTTAGGATGGTGTTTGGCATACTAAAGACATGCCATAGGTCACAGGCCCAGTTTCCAGGCTCAGAATCTTGCACACCTCTTAGAAATCATTAGATCAAGCCTTACTTTTTATTTTTCTGTTTTAAGCCATCTGTAAGGCAAACAGAGACTTATTTTGAGTGCAGTTATAAACGCCAAGGTGAATAAGACCTGGCGTTGGCTGCGAGGAGCACATAATCTATCATGTTGACTGGAACATGGTTGAAGATACGTCAACATATTATGAACATGAGAGGGCCATGGCTATATGTTCATGCTCAAGAAAGAGAAAAAGAACTGGAAGGATTGAGACATAGAAGGTCAGTGCACATCAAATAGTCATGAGCTGCTCTATATGCCTAAAAGTTGGAGCCATATAATGAGCTTCTGATGACTGAAAGTGAGCAGAGAATTGAAAGCCAATCTTGAACCTTTTCTTGCTAAAACCCTACATGTGTTCCTTCTGTGAAAAGCCTGCATGTCACATGCTTCTAAGGATACAGATTGTCCTAGTTTGTCTTCCATTGCTGTGACAAAACACTCTGACAGACACCCACTTGTGGAGGAAAGGGTTTATTCAGCTTACATCTCCTGGGTTACAGTTCATCACTCAGGGAGCCCAAGGCGGGAACTCAGGGCAGGAACCTGGAGGCAGGAGCTGAAGCACAGGCCATGGAGGAATGCTGTTCACTGGCTTGCTCCCTGGCTCATGCCCAGCCCGCCTTCTTATACAGTACACAACAACCTGCCCAGGGTGGCACCACTCCTGTGGGCTGGGCCCTCCCACACTGCTCGACCATCAAGATAATACTCCACAGATGTGGCCACAGGCCGATCCAATGGAGCCAATTCCCCAGTTGAGGCTCCCTCAACCCAGGTGTGTCAAGTTGACACTAAAGCTATCCAGCACACAGATGAACTGTATGTGAAGCCAGTCTCTCTCATATCAGGTAACGAACTGAATTAGAATATTCCACTTACTGTGTCTGTTGCCTGTGATCTAGAATTTTTGTTGGTGCAGCAGAGCCTCTCCTAACCTGACTATCTCAGGGGACAAAACTGGAGGCAGCCAGTTAAGAAGCTAGTAGAAGAGCAGAGGGCAGTGATAACGATAACTTGGACTGTGGCAGAGATTCTGGGGAGAATGAGGCAGGCACAAGTTCTAAAGTTGTTGTGGAAGTGCTGCAGTTGTCCACTGTCCTGTCAACTTTCCCACATTAGTATAATAGCTCTTGGCCCACAGCCTTGCTTCTACCTTACAGACTACTTTTATTTTGAGACAGGGTCTCACTATGTAGCCCTTGTTAGCCTGGAACTTTCTATTTAGACCAGGCTGGCCTCAAACTCACAAAAGTCTGCCTGCTTCCACCTCCTAAGCGCTGTGATTAAAGAACTTCTCTACCATATCTAGTTTACAAACTATTTTTAATCAACAATATGAATTTCTTGGCTAAAGCACTTTAGATTATGGCCTCCTTCTGCACAAAACTTGCTGATTGCTTCTCATCTCTCCTTGTTCACATAAAGCCAGCATGGTTATCCCTCTGACGCCCTTCTGACCCATCTTCCATGTCCCTTTTTCCATGAACTGCAACCTGTCCATATAGATCTCTTTGTTTCGTAAAACTACTCATGTTCGTGTCTTCAGTTTTATACACGTTTTCTTTTGTCTTTTCACAGTGCTAGACTTAAGGGTTCCTATGATTTTCCTTTTCACATCTTTTCTTTGTTTTTGTGTGTATGAACAAGTTCAGGTGCAGGATCATGGTTGTGTATGCTTGCAGAGGCCAGAAGTTGACCTCAAGAGTCGTTCTTCATGAACTATCAGCCTTGTTTTTTGAAATGGTATTTCATCGGGATCTGAAGCTCATTGATTAGGTTAGGCTGGCTGACTGGTGAGCCCCTGGGCACTGCTGTCTCTGCTTCCCAGTGCCAGGATTACAAGTGTGTCCCTTGGCTTTTACATGACTGCTACGCATATAACACATGAACTTGCACTCACATGACAAGCACTTTATCGTTGAGCCATCTCAGTGCCTTCACCCTTTCCTAAGTGTCCACTCTGGATCCATGACTCCCAACTTTCATCTATTGCTCTGTCTCCCTCATAACACATAACACTTCCTAGAAGCATACATTTCATTATTATTTTGTATAACATCATCTGACACTTCTTGAATATAAGCATGGGTAAATTTTTTGTCTTTGTTTTGTATACTACTCTCTAAATTCCTAATGCTCACAACTAAAGAAAGAAATTAAACTTGAGGAAAATTATGGGCATTGTGGCAGTTTGATTGAGGTGTGCCTCACTAGGTTCAAGTATTTAAATTTTTTCTATTTCCTTTAAGAATATTTTATTATTTTTATTTTATGTGTACAAGTGCATTGTTTGCATGTGCATAGGTGCACCCATGTCCTGCATTGCCCATGGAGCTCAAAAGATGGTTCCCTGGAACTGGAGTTACAGATAGTTGTTAGCTGCCACGTGGGTGCTGGGAATTGAACCTGGGGCCTCTGCAAGAACAGTCAGTGGTCTTAGCTGCTAAGCCATCTCTCCAGCCCCCCAATTTCCTTTTTTATTGTTCAAGAATTTCATACATGTAAACAATGTGTTTTTCTCAAATCCACCCTGTTCCCCTCCTCCTAGTCCTCCCACAGCTTCCCTCAACATCTCCCTCCCAACTTCACATGGTCTTTTGAGCTCACTGCATCACTGAGCGCCATGTCATTTAGCGACACTGTTTGGGGAGGTCATGGAACCTTGAGAAGATGTGTCCTTGCCAGAGGAAGCCTCCCCAACGGCTGGTTTGAGAGTTCACAGCCTTGTACTTCCAGTTGTTCTCTCTGCTTCTGCCTGCATGCGTGTGAAGGTGTGTGCTCGGTGAGGAGCCCTGGGACCTCTGGCACCATGCCATGATGGACTCTTATCCTCTGGAACTGTAAGACTGAAGAGAAGTAGTGAACACAGGCATTTAAGCATGGGGAGAAGAAATATGCTTTGTAAACTGCAACTTCAGTTCTGAGATCATGGGGCAGAGCCAGCCTAGTTTAAGTGGCCTTGAGGACACTGAAGCAACATCTTCCCTTGGCCATTTTGGGCCAAGTAGACGAGAGATCAACTCTGTTCATATTAACTGTCTCGATTTTTCCTTACTGTAACATTTCCAGAAATACCACAGTGATTGTGGAGCAGGTCTTAAGAGTACTTGAGAGCTATGTGAAAGGATGTGGACAAAGCTGTGCCTACAATAGTGAAATCACATGGCAGTTGGTCAGTTAACCTTCATGTCTTCTTCCATCCTTTTCCTTCATCTTTCCTTTTTTCTTCATCAATCATTTTTATTCCTTCCCCTTTGATTATTTAGTCACCTCAATAGCCAATGGATGGAGCACTTAAACTCCAGATTAAGAATGGACATGGAGAAAAAGTAAGGCTAAGAAGGAGGGGGACATGCTGCTTTTATCCCTGATCAGAAAAGCTTCTTTTGCAGTGGGCAATGGTTAGCCCAGAGACTCAGAACTGCTCAAAGTGAGAACAAGTGACTGTTGAATGCTCAGCCCTGAATGGAATATTCTTAGTGCAAACCCCTCTCCCAGGCTCCAGGCACATGCAAGATCCAAGGCTGTTACACCCTGTCCTGTTAAATATGGACATGATGTGGCTATCACACTCATGAACTGACTTGCAGTTGTTACCTACACAAGGCATGCACAGATTCAAGCCCATCAGCATAAATGGGGAGCGGCTCCCCAGGCCCCATTTTTCTCCCTGAGGGCTGAGAGACAATAAATAGCTGTAGAGAGAGGGAGAGTCATTTTTTAATTCAGGGATACAGGTACTGGTAAGGGGCCCAAGTACCAGTAAACAGTCCTACACTCTCAAACAATCTTAATTAATTAAATTCAGTAGGTCATTAAGAAGCCATGAAAGTGGGAGAGGGCTTATGGTGAAGGTTCCAGAAGCAGTGGAAGGGGATAAGAGAGAGTAAGGGGGGGGTGGATATGATGAAATGCATCATGTACAGGTCATAGACAAGTATGAACCTATCAAAAATAAATTTTATTTATTTATTTTTTATTTATTTATTTATTTTTATTTTTATTTATTTTTGTATGTGTATGAATGTACTATCTGCATGTAGGTTTGTGTACCCGTGTCATGCAATGCTGTGGCGGTCAGAAGGGGGCATTGGTTTCCCCTGGAATTGGAGTTACAGATGGTTCTCAGCCACCATGTGGGTGCTGGGGATTGAACCCGGGTCCTCTGCAAGAGCAGTTGGTGCCCTTAACTGCTAGGCCATCTCTCCAGTCCCCAAAATAAAATTTAAAAAACAAAAAACTCTGCACAGCAATGGAAACTATCAGCAATGTGAAGAGACAGCCTACAGAATGGAAGAAAAGTCTTTACCACCTATACGTCAAATAGGAGATTCACACCTAGAATATATAAAGAATTGTAAAAATTTAAATCTAAACCTCCCAACCATCCAATAAACAAATAGACTCATATAAATGGGATACACAGATCTTAAAATAAGAAACACAAATGGCCAATAAGGACTCAAAAAGGTGTTCAATATCCTTAGCCAGCAGGAAGATGAAAATTAAAACTACTAAAAAATTCCATCTCACTTCAGTCAGAATGGTTGGCATCAAGAAGACAAATGACAATAAATTCTGGCAAGGATGGAGAGAAAGAGCAGCACTTCATTGCTGATGGATATTTAAAGAAGTACAGCCATTATAGAAGTCCATGGGGGTTGCTAAAAACAACTAAAATTAGAGCTACTATATGCCCCAGGTATAATACACACATACACGCACACAAATACATATGTATACACACACGCACACATTCATAGGACTCTGAGTCAATAAATCACTTACATATTTTTTGCTGCACTAAAAAATCCAGCCTGCTTAGATATCTATTAACGGATGCTTGGGTAAAGGAAATAGGGAATATATACACAATAAATTTTTATTGAGCCCCAAAGAAAGGTGGAATTATGATATTTTCAGGATAATGGATGGAATTGGAGAACATTATGTTAAGCAAAATAAGTCAGGCTATGTGGAATACAGATTTGTATGTGTGTGTGTGTGTGTGTGTGTGTGTGTGTGTGTGTTAATGCCACGAAAGTACAAAGGAGACCATGAGAGGTGAGATCTTAAGAAAGGGTGAGAGAGGAAAAAGAGAAAGAAATGGAGTTCATGTATCTTGGAAGCAGAAGGAGAAACGTTGTAGGGAGGAAGGAGGCCATCAGGAGTGACTGAGCGAGGTTGCGGAGAGAGGACAGTGTCAGAGGAACAAAGTGTGTGACTTCTATGTGTGAAAATGCCATAATGAAGCCCCTCATTTGCATGCCAACTTAAAAAAAATGTTTACTGAATGAAACTTTATTTACCTAGTGCATACTCTTGCACAGATTCTCAATACAGTGGATAAGTGAAACGGTGTTTCCCATAGCTCTCTCTGCTTCTGCTCAATGTCCAAGTTCTCCTGACATCACTCATGTGCGTCTCTCACCCAAAATAACCAAAGATTGACCAATATAATGTCCAGCCATCGAAGCATGGATCCGTTGTGATTTGTCCACAGGAGAGTCACATATGGCTGGGGTCTGAAGATGTCACCTCCATAAGTGGCTACGGGTGCCCATGTTGAAGAGAGCAAGTGCCAGGAAGTGCAGGAGGAGGCTGAAAGGTGGATTATTATGGTTTCATGAATGACGTTGCCTAAATGGACTTCACCTCAACAGTTTGAACAAGATCAGTACAAGACATGCTGATATGTCCAAACATACAAATGTGGCTACACATTCATACACACATAAACCCCTGATACATGAAGTCAAAAGCCATACCACTTACTTACAAAGAAGACAAGTCCTTTTCAGTGAGAAAATGGAATGTCTTTACCCAGAGTTGTGTGGTGTGTTGCATTATGGGATGTGCTCCCTCAATCTAAAGCCACTAGTGCTCTCTTCCTTCAATGCAGTGGGACTGAGAATTAAGCCTGATTTTTAAGTCTAGACGTCATAAGTCTAGAATTCCTGTCTTCATGCACACTCGCCTAAGCTCATGTAGTTGACAAGCAGAAGCTTTGGCTCATGAATCCACATTTGTCTGGCTCTGAAGCATTGGCTCCTGGTTCTGTCACTGTACCAACTCTCTAGTGACGAGTGGTCAGTGTCTCTGTCTGCTGCAGGGTGAGGCATGCCCAAGTGAAGAACTTCCTTTCCCAGTTTCTGTCCTGCATCCCATGTTTAAACATTGCCAGTCAAGGCACAATTGAGTAACATTTTTGTCATGCACTTAGTAGATGAATTGTCTTTTCCTGTATTCCTTTTCTTAATTCTTAGAGGATATATTAGCTGATATTTTTTTGATGTAAATAAGAGAAGACACAAATCCTGCTGAGAGTTTTCAGTACTTAGCTGAAAAACATAGCTTAGTCCGTCTGTCAAGAGGATCATTCAGTAACTCAGCGACGTGTCACCTAGTTCTTCGTCTTGTTCTAGTGCTCCATTCTGCCTTTGAGGTCTCTACTTCGTCTAATGTTGGCCGTCCTTATAGTCCAGAAATGACTGTTCCCACCTGCTAGGACTTTTGTTGTTTCTTATTTATGTCCAGTAGGAAAGTGAGATTGTTACTAATGACAGAGTAAAGGAAAAGCTGTGTGGTCAAACTGGCCTGAATCAGTGAAAAGCCCATCCTGTTTCCAGGGGAAGGAAATGCTCTGGTTAGCTTAGCTAGCTTTATTTTTTGCATCTCTGAGGGAATCAGCTTTTTAGGGGGAGGAGCAGGAGGGAGGGAGGGAGGGAGAGAGAGAGACAAGATGCTAGGGAGAGGTGTTAGAACACTCCCTCATTCCTATGCACCTAGCCAGAGTATGGAGACAATGGCTTCCCGCCTCCTTTCTCCATCCTCACTCAGCTTACACGCTTCCTTTCTGCAGCACAGACCAACAGTAGCTCCAGACCACAGTGCTATGGAGATTCAGGGATCAGCTGCATAGACCACTCAACAGACTTATTGGCACTCTTGCTCAGAGTGGAGTTTGGTTAGTAGAACCCAGAAAGGAAGTTGTGGGAGGGAGAATGAAGCTGGGCATTTCTCTGTGGAATCTCCATGTTTGGTAGTATGGCGATCTTTCTTTATGAAGATCCTGGCTTCTCTTGAAAGAGCCCTTCTGTTGATGGGCTTAGTCTTTTTTATTTTCTTTTGAGATAAATCTCATGTTGTAGTTGGCCACAAACTCACATGTTGATGGTTAATATTGACTGTGAATTTAATTGGATTGAGAGACACTTAGGAAATTAATAAAGTATATTTCTGACTGTGTCCATGATGGGATTTCAGAAGATAATAGGATCATGAAGACACTAAAATAATCAATGGATTAAAAATTGGCACAGATTGTTGTGAATGATAGAGCTGTGGAAGGTGGGGTCTGGTCAGAAGAGTAGGTTATCAGGGCTTGTTTTAGAAGTATACCCCTTGTCTCTGGCTCCTCCGTTATCTCTGTTTCCTGCCCATCCTGAGGTGAGCACCCTTGTTCCATGCTTTTGTTGTTACAGAGTCCTGAGGTGAGCAACCTCTGTTCCATGCTTCTGTTGTTATACAGTCCTGCATCCCACAGGCAGAACAATGTAGCCAGTGAGCCCTGTGACCTCAGACACTGTTATCTCTGCTTCCTGCCCACCCTGAGATGAGCAGCCTCTGTCCGTGCTTCTGTTGTTATACAGTCCTGCATCCCACAGGCAGAACAATGTAGCCAGTGAGTCGTGTGACCGCCAACACTTCGAGGCAGGTCAAATCTTTCCTTCTTTTCAGTTGTTCTCTCAGGTATTTGTCCAGCAATGACAAGCTTGACACACACTCTCTCTGCAGCTCCTGTCTGGATTCTGGTCCTTCCTCTCAGCCCTCCCCAGCCTGCTTCCTTGGACTCAGAGGTGGAAGCTGCTCCTTCTGTATTCTTCCCGTGCTTTGGAACCATTTCTTATTAGTTAGCTTCTTGCCTACAGCTCTTCTAATGAATTCGCACACCTACAGCTTGCAAGAGCTATTGGTTCTCTGTCAGGTTCCAGATGGCACCACCATCATTTTCCCAGGGTTATTTGGGGATAGATTAAACACATCATCTTTTGTCTGTATGTCTCACGGTGTTGCTTTCTTTTAAAATTATTTGTTATTTTTATTTTATGGGTATGAATGTATCACCTGGATGTGTGTAATGCCAGCAGAGGACGGCACTGGATTCTCCTGGAACTGGAGTTATGGATATTAGCTGCCATGTAGGTGCTGGGAATTGAACTCAGGTTTTCTGCAAGAGCTATCAGTGTTCTTAATTGCTGAGCCATTTTTCCAGCCCCCTGGCTCTTGCTTACTTATCCTTCATGATGATAACACTATTGTAGGCACCAACACTGCAATCTTGACTACCTACATAGTTCTTCAATTAACTGCAAGGACACCATCTTCAGACAGCACACTCCTCTGCTGTGGCATCCATTCAGTTATCCGTGGCCAATAATAGGCAGGAGCCGTGATGACTAAGCTCAGAGGACGAGTGGCCAGGCGGCCCAAGAAAACAGGTGTTTTGATGCTCTACGAGTTGAGACAATGCTAAATCTCCTGCTAAAGGCAAAGCCAGGTAGCTTGAGTCACAGATAGAGCCTCCAATTAGCACCTCGGAGGCCTCTTGTTTAAAATACAAAATGCATTTTTTAAATGAATGGGGCTGGTGGGGTTGGGAGAGGAAGGACAGAGTGATAGCTGGGAAGCTGTCAAACGCACTCAGCCTCACCCCACAGAGGGGAGCAGGAATGCTGTAGGCTTCAGTCCTGGGAGAGCTGACATGTCTGCCTTTGACACTCGGTCCCTTGTGAACAGAGCTCATTATCTGCTCAGTGTGAGTCATAGTGTCCCACTTGTTCCTTCAGTAACCTGCACAGCCCTGGGTTTCAGGAAGCTCTGTAAGCCTTCCTGGTGGGAGGAATTGAGCAGGCAGGCCTCAGGCCAGAGCCTCCTGGGATGCACATGTAGCTTTGGGTTTCTCTTTGCTCATCCTTGGGTAGACTGTGGGGCAAAGGAGGGATTGGAAGGAGTGGGAGGGGAAGAGCTGCCTGTTAAGCACCTGGAACATTTGAGTCATGATGTGTCAGAACATAGGGGCCTGGAAGATCACAAGGCCCGGCTTAAACCCTGTTCACACTACTCACACACCCACCCTAGCCTGGTCCTTGCCTGGGTTTCGTTGAGCTTGTCTCATCCCCAGTCGCTGTTCCCCACCCAGCCTCATTCCTGCCCATTCTCCAGCTAGTCCTGGACACCTTCTGTTCCTCATCTCTTCTACAGCCCTCATCCTCTACTCCTCTCATCCATGCGTATCCCTATAGTGAAAACACTCTGTCTGGTACTTGATAACCCCAGTTGTCACTGTCTCCAACTCTCATGGCTGCCTAAGGGAACACTGGTCCCCATATCTGTGTCACAGTCTGAGGTCATCTTTCTGTCCTAGTACCTGACTGACACAGTGCCTAGTCAGTGGTTTTCACTTGAAGATTGTGTGCTCAGGGACACAGGGCAATGCCTTGATTTGGTGCCAGAGCTTGAGTGGTGTTACTGGAATCTAGTGGGTGAAGGCCGAAGATGCTGTTAAACATCTAATAACACAAGAGGATCCCACAACAGAGAATAATATGACTTAAATGTCTGTGTCACCCAAGTGGAGAAATTGTTCAAACCTATAGGACTTGATCAATATCTGCTGAGTGAATTCATGATGAAGACCACTATGAAGCTGGAAACTAATACTTCTTGCAATATTTTATGGGGCCCTTCCCCAGTCTTACCTTGAGTCTTCCTTCAGGCTAGGAAGCTTTAGTTACTGTAGGGGGGCCGTGAGGTATATCTTCCCTACAGCTTGGTACTCTTGCATCTAGGAATGTGCTTTACACATCAAAGGATGGATTAGATATTTGAGGCAGAGAGGTCATCCAACCTCGAAGGATCTAGATGCCACTCAGACCTCAGAAATTTTGTTAGTTCACTGAGTACAAGAATAGTTGCTTTTAATAATTGGAATGGTTGTGACTCACTGGCTCCCAAATCTTAGGAACTTCTGATAAAGCAAGTTTTATTAGGCTACCTTTAGAGTTGAGGGAGCTGGAATTTGAGGAAGAGCCCCATTGACTGGATCAAGTATTTCAAGAGGTGAGGGTACGCTGTACATCTCAGTCTTCCCAGAAGAGCTGAAGGGTGGGCTCTGGGTTCAAATATAGTTCTCCCTATAGCTTGATTCTCAGTGTAATGGTACTGAGAGAGAGAGAGAGAGAGAGAGACCTTTGTCTCTCTTCTGCACATACCCAGCTCCCCTTAGGCTCTTCTAACATGCCTAGAGGACAGGAGACTGGCAGATGTTGGCACCTAGAATTGTCATGACCAGAAGCCTGGCAGATGTTGGCACCCAGTGTTGTCATGACCAGGAGCCTGGCAGATGTTGGCACCCAGTATTGTCATGACCAGAAGCCTGTCACATGTTGGCATCTAGATTTGTCATGACCAGAGCTTGGCAGATATTGGCACCTAGAGTTGTCATGACCAGAAGCCCAGCAGATGTTGGCACCCAGTGTTGTCATGACCAGGAGCCTAGAAGATGTTGGCACCTAGTGTTGTCATGACCAGAAGCCTGGCAGATGTTGGCACCTAGAGTTGTCATGACCAGGAGCCTGGCAGATGTTGGCACCTAGTGTTGTCATGACCAGAAGCCTGGCAGATGTTGGCACCTAGTGTTGTCATGACCAGGAGCCTGGCAGATGTTGGCACCTAGTGTTGTCATGACCAGGAGCCTGGCAGATGTCGGCACCTAGTGTTGGATCGCCAGGTTCATGAGCCTAAAATAAATATCTTTCTTTATGAATTATCCAGCTCTAGGTATTACAGCAATAGAAATGAACTAGATGATGGGTAATAGGAATGGTTTATGATCCATTTTCTCCAATGCTGAGGTGAAAATTACTTCCCTTTGGCAGCCAGCATTCCTTGACTAGAATTAAAGTAGCTGTGTCAGGGTCCTGTGTTAATGTAGGTGGTGGTTTGGGTGGCTTTGCTGGTCTGACTACAGAGTACCAGTAGAGGCTTGAGGTTTTTCCGGTGGCCTGAGGCTTTCTTAGTTATTCCAAATTTCAGGAGTGCATTACAAAGACCTTTGGACATGGGCTAGAAAATCTGTCGATAGAAGCTCCGCTTCTGTCGCTATCTGGAGGACTTTGATAAAGTCACTCAAACTTGTCTCATCTCACTTTTCTTCCCTGGTTAAGGGGGAGATAATGTCTAGTTTGGTGATGCATAAAGAAGCTTTGTCTACAGAGTGAATTCCAGGACAACTGGAGACCCTGTTTCAAAAAGACAGAAGAAGGAGAAGAAGAAGAAGAAGAAGAAGAAGGAGGAGGAGGAGGAGGAGGAGGAGGAGGAGGAGGAGGAGGAGGAAGAGGAGGAGGAGGAGGAGGAAGAGGAGGAGGAGGAGCTATACTTACATCCTACAGAGCTGTCCCAGTGGGATTTTTATAACAAAAAGCAACTCTTGGTTATGCTTTGTGAAATAAGTCAGACACAGGATAAAAACTGTTTGATGATGCAACTTTTAAAAGCTACCTATGACAGTTAAATTAGTACAGACATTAGAATCATAGTTACCAGGACTTGGAAAATAGGAGGTGGTGCTGAATGAACACAGAGTTTCAAACTGGGATGCTAGATGAATTTTGGAGATGGGTGGTGGTGATGGTTGAGCAATAATGTGAATATATTTAACACAATTAAATTGTATTCTTAACATTATTAAACTTTAAGTTATATACATATCACAACAATACAAACATCAAATTAAAAAAGTGATTTTTGATTGTACAGAAGGGTTTGTGTATCCAGATTTTCAAATAAAATTCTCTGTTTTAGTTTCATTTTTGGTGCTTTGTCGAAATACTCTTATTAAAAGTAAGTTAAGGGAGAAAGGGCTAATTTCAGGTCACAGTTCAAGCATAGTCCATTGAGACGTCAAGGAGGCCCTAGTCAGCTGGACACATCCCATCTACATTACAGAGCAATGAACAAAGGCGCTCAGCTCGCTTTCTCCATTTTACTCACCAAGGCCTCTAAGCCTAGGGGATTGTGCTGCCCATTTTTATGTAGGTCTTCACACCCCAATGAACTCAACTAATAGAACCCCTCAGAAGCATAGTCAGAAGCTCATCTCTCAGATGCTTCTAGAGTCTTTCAAGTTGGTAATTAATGCTAATCATCATGGTCTCTATTCAGCTTTTCATTTCACAAGCAAGGGCAGAAGCCAAATGGAGGGTTTAAAGACACGAATGTCAAAGCGGGATCACAAGAGTAGGACCCAGGCTATGTGGACTCCGGGAGGCTGTGATCCTGATTGTTCTGTGCAAAGCCTCTTATCTACTAGTGTGTGCTGACTGCCAGAAAAGGTGCTTGGACATGCTTTTCACTAAAGGCGGTTTAAGGACAAAGGAAATAAATGTTTACAAAATCAGGAGCCAAGGAGACCTTGTCTGTGGCCATCAGTGCTGGCCATCTACATAGATATGTGGCTGCATCTTCACAGGGATATCTGGATCAGATGAATGACAGCTGGACAGTGCACTGCCCACCATCAGCCACATATCTGCCCACCCCAGTGCTGTTTAGGGCTTGGCAGAAGGTTTTTGACTGTAGGAATCTCCTCTCTCTCTCTCTCTCTCTGTCTCTCTCTCTCTCTCTCTCTCTCTGTCTCTCTCTCTCTCTCTCTTTCTCTCTCTCTTCTTGGTCTTTTTGATACAGGGTTTCCCTGTAGCTCCAGCTGGCCTGGAACTCACTATGTAGACCAGGCTGGCCTTGAACTCACAGAGATCTGCCTGCTTCTGCCTCCCCAGTGCGGGGACTAAAGGTGTGTGCCACCACACCTTGAGGAACTTTCTCTTGCTATGAGCAGGTACAGCACAGTCCTGCTAAGGGAAGGGAAGCAGTGGACACCGACAGTCACTGCTGGGGAGCTGACCCCTCAAAGCAGAGGTCAGCTGGTTACTTTTGTAACCCCACCTGAGTGACTACTGTCCCTCTCAGGTCCTTAGCCTGGGGAGCAGAATGCTTCCTGTCTGACCATGCTGTCCTACCTGCCCAGAGACTGCTGGCCTCTGGACAGGAATTTCGGTTGACAGCTGATGGCCAATCTTCAGCCTACACCCACTTACAATCCACTCCACAGGTTGGTGACCTGATTAGTCTCCTTCCAATCCTGTGCTAGTTTACCAGGTTTTGATTGATCCCCATCTAACCCACTAGCCCCCAATACGTGAAATCCATGCCTGCTCTGGCCTGTATACGTGCAAAATAATGGTTCTGGGAATTTGATGTGATGATGGTAATGGAGAATTCACTTTATTGCATGCTGTGAGTCACTTTTATAAGCAAAATGATGTCATCTCTCAGAGCCAATCAGACCCCAGTCTCACACCCCTGTATGCTGCTGCCCCTCCTGGCATCATGTGCCTGGGCCACGAGTTGCTCCCTCTTGGGATGGGGTCAGAGGAACCCCATGACTTGTGCCCTGAGGGATACTAGCTGACAACTAGCCCCTAATTCAAACTGGATCTTCCCACATTTTTCTATTAAATATATAAGCAAGCAATGGAGTGGTGTGGGGAAGGGACGTTGTCACATCTGGAGTTGAATCTCAGTTTGTAAGGGTTGCCACTTGGTTCCTGCATTTAAACCATACATTCTTTCCAAGACTCTGTTTCCTCAGCTCTAGCATGGGAATAATTATAGTGCTTAGCTCACAGTTTAGCCAAAAGAAATAGACATAAATGATAAGCTTATAGCAACTTACCTGCATATGGATAGAACCAAAACATTAGACATATTTGCCAGCTGAAGACACCTCCCTGTTAAACTAGCTGCAGAAAGTCCAGGCGTTGGAGGCCCATCAGGATAACTAGGAGCTTCACTGTCTGTCCCCAGATGACACAGTTGAAGGACCACAAGAACACCTGTGACTGTGGTGACTGATGTAGGGCTGAGAATGTGGAGCAGGGTTTGGGTTCGATTTCTGGCTTTCTTCCTCATTTTACTGACTTTCACAGTGACCTCAGCTGTCACAGGACCACATGGTCCTTCTCGATGCCTTTCTGACCCCTTAGAGTATCAGCGATTCCCACAGGGGATGGCGCCTACAAGAGGGACTCCTGAGCTGCCGAGTGCTCTGACTCGTGAGTGCTCATCATTTTGGGTGTTTAATGAGGAAGTCAGGCTACCACCAATATCTTTTGGGTCCCTGTCTTGCCACATTTGTAACAGGAAATAGGGGTCCATTTCCCCAATGCCTGGGGTTTTGGGTGAGATTATTTTTCCTGATTTCTGTCCCAGGAACAGCAATTCTGCTGAGGTTCTCAGAATGGCTCCTCCTGCTTGCAAGACAAGTCTATAATTATAATTTTTGATTTAGAAAATAGCATGACTCAAGCTTGAAGCAGCGGGTGATGTGGGCTGATATGCCTTGGTTTTCTTCCCAGAAAGCCCTCCGCTAGGTACAACACACCTTTGATGAATGTACAGTAGAGTTTTTTTCTATTTGATTTTGAAGACCTCATTAATTCATTGAGAATATTAATTAAGGCTATTTTCAGATCTGAAACATGAACTCAAAGTAGACCCTTTCTAGAGTGTTTCTACCCCATGGGACTTCACTGGCCAGCTGTCCCCAGTTTAGACCATATCAACACAGGCAAAGCGATAACCATGGAGGGGAAGATGACTGAGGAATAAGCACTCATTGTCCATACAGAGCTGTGGAAATGCTACTTCTCAAATTCACAGATTCTGGAAGATTAACTTACATATCAGTGATTTGGATCAGGTAACCAGAACTCACAGAAAGAAAGTGACTTGACCAAGGTTATGTGGACAATGACTCAGCAGCCTGCGAGCCGGGTGTGTGGAGGCCCATGTCCTTCCCAGTGCACTTCTGCAGCTGGCATGGGGGTTGGTGAGGACACATGCGGTAGATGATCTAAATGAATAGCTGGCAGCGGAGACAAAGTGGGAAAGCACCCCAGACAGTCTGGGTTCAGCTGCTTAAAATAGGCGAAGAAATTCTTTGGCTAATGCATAATCACCACAGGGATTAATGCAGCTCTGCTCCTTGGGGTTAATTTATGCTCCATGAACCCCTATTAGATAAAATTTCTAAAATGCATAATAGCATCAGGCTTGTTAGAGACCTTCATAAAAACCCTGTATAAGGAGCAAAAAGGAAGCCTGGTGCCATGATGCCGGCCCAGAATAACCTGGGCGAGGCGGCCTCTGCAGCAGGTGGAAGAGATGGCTCCTGACCTGCTCTTGCTGCCGGCGGAATCATCTGTGCTCTGGGCCCATTTAGCACAGAAGGGAAGCAGCGGGGTGAGAAGCACAGAGGGTGGGCTCTCATCAAATCCCAGAGTGGCAGAGCCAGATGGGACTCTGGAGGTCATTTGTCTGACTCTTCTCTGTTACCTGCTGCTGGACAACTGGAGAGACTGAGGCCTGGACAGAAAAAGCTGGTTGTTGATTCTCCTTTTCCTCCTTGTTCTGGATAGAACCCAGCCGTCTCTTGCTGCTACCTGCTTCTGTTGGTGCTGAGCCTCTTACGTTTTGTCCCTTGGGAAGACATTGTTAATCCGATGCACTGGCTGACTTACTTGTTCCTCCAGAATGAGCGCTCTGACCAGAGGCCAGCGATGCCTTGACTTTTCTCCAACCACCCAACTTTTCTGTAACAGACATTCTTGCCATCACAGGCCATGGAACTCCCATTTTCCACCATCCTCCCTCCCATCTCCAACTCTTCCATGCCCTCCAGAGCTCAGCTGAGCAGGATTCCGTATCCCCCACAGAGTTTTGTCTGGACTGTGAGGCAAAAGTTCCCAGTGGTGCTGTTTTCTGTTTCCCTTATCTCTGTCTATCCAGTATGTCTCTGCAGAACAATTATGATGTCTCCCCATGGGCTTGCAGGCTCTGCCCTTTCTGTTCAGCAAACATGCACCATTGTATTCACCTTCAAGAAAGCAGCTCTGATCACTCAAGAATTCTGCAACCGCCCATGGCCTCTAACACAGTCCAGACTCTTCCTTCCCTTTAAACTCCCATATCCCTTCTGGTATGGGCAGTGCACATGTACATGTGTGTATGCACACATGTCTGTGGATGTCAGAGGTTGATGCTGGCTATCTTACTTCAGCACTATGTATCTTAGTTTTGGAGACAAGGTCTCAGTGAGCCCAGTGCTTTGGCTACACTGCCCATTGAGTTTCAGGAGTCTGCTGTCTCTACCTGTTACTCTCCCAGAACTGGGGTTACAGACATGCATTGTCATGCCTGGCTTTTATGTGTGTGCTGGGATATGAACTCAGGTCCTCATGTCTATGTGGCAGGCTCTTTACTGACTGAGCCATTTCCCTAGTCATAACATGGGTGCTCTTACCTGGCCCTGGAGCATGAAGTCCTGTCTTAGCAGGGGAGCAGTTTCTGTTGTTAATACCTAACTAGTTTCCTTCTCATGTCCACTTGTACAAATCAGAGCCCATCTTTAAGGCTTATGTATATGTCTCCTTCCACAAGGATCTTTCTGAACAGTTTCAGGAGGGGAGATCCGTCACACCTCTGAGCCCTTCTTAGAAATTATCTCATTTTGCTACCAGAATTTCTAGAGTTCTGGGCTAATACTTAAGATTACACATCTCAGTTTCTTTATCTATGAATGGGGAAACTAAATATGTCATTTCATCACTGCGGAGATGATGTGTGTGTCTGTGAGGCATGGCAGTCACACCGGCTCAGTAATTGTGTTCTTGTCATAACTCTCGTTGGTGTCATAGAACTTCTGATACATGGTCATGCTTGCTGCCATTGATGGGGTGTCCCTTCCTATAGGTGAGGCCTGGTGTCTGATTGCTAATTGAACTTTAGCACTTAAGATATTTATTGAAGAAACTATATGTTTTTTACAATGTATTAGGTGCTGATGGAAGGCTAAACAGAGATGCTGAGGAATGAGGACCAGAGATGGCACAAAGTAAGATCTCAAGTTTTATACCTGTCCTAGTTTGTTTTCCATTGCTGTGACAAAACACTGTGACCAACACCAACTTGGGGAGGAAAAGGTTTATTCAGCTTACATCTCCTGGGTGACAGTTCTCAGGGAGCCCAAGGCAGGAACTCAGGGCAGGAACCTGGAGGCAGGAGCTGAAGCACAGGCCATGGAGGAGTACTTTTCACTGGCTTGCTCCTTTGGCCCATGCCCAGTCTGACCTCTTATACACTACACAACAACCTGCCCAGGGTGGCACCACCCATAGTGGGCTGGGTCCTCCCACATTGCTCAACAATCAAGACAATACTCCACAGATGTGGCCACAGGCCAGTCCAATGGAGCCAATTCACCAGTTGAGCTCCCTCAACCCAGGTGTGTCAAGTTGACACTAAAACTTATCCAGCACAATTGACCCCTTGTCAACTTGACACACAAAACACATCACTATTAAACCACCACCTTTCCAGTTCTTATCCCCAAAGTATGATGTTAACATTAATCACAACCTAAGACAGTACAACCTTAAAAGCCCCACAGTCCTTAAAATGTCCAAATGCTTAAAAGTTCAGTCTATTAAAAGTCTCTTAACTGTGGGCTGCTGTAAAATTCAAAACAAGTACTGTCTTATTTCAAAGGGAAGAATCAGGCACTCTCAAACAAAACCTAAGTCCAGCAAAGTAGCTCAAGGCTGGACACCTGGGATTCATTCATGATCTTCTGGGCTCCCAAAGGGTTTTGGCAGCTCCCCTTCTCTGACTCTGCTGTCCTTGGCACACACAGCTCATCTCGAAGGCCCAGGCCAACTCCATTCCACACCTGCCGCTGCTCTTGGTGGTCGTCCCATGGTCCCAGCATCTCCAAAAAGCTGGGGTCGCCACTGAAACTGAGGCAGCACCTTCACCAATGGTCTCTTCTGACCTCTCCTGGTGCAAAGCCTCAGCTTCTCTCCATGACCCCTGCAATTCTGGGGTCTTCACTGCAACCGAGGTGCACTTCCACCAATGGTCTTTCCTGACCTCTCACTGTGCCAAGCCTCAGCTGCTCTCTGATCCCCTCAAATTTCAACACCAGAACCATTTAGGAGACTCTTACACACTACCAAGTCCTGCTTCTGGCTTGAGATGGAGGCTCAGGCCCCTTCTGGAACACAGCTTGTGTGTGCTGACCCTGAAGAAATTCTTCCCAGAAGATTTCACCACAGTGATGCTGGTCTCTTGTTACTTACAGCTGATTTTTCAGCCCCAGCTAACCAGCATCAATTGTCCCAGTACAACAAAGATTTCGCTTCAGGTTCTGGTCTCTTGTTACTTACAGCTGATTCTTCAGCCCCAGCTGACCAGAACCCACAGATTACACAGTCCTGATGATCTCTGCTCCCCTTTGAAACTAGAAACTTCACAAGCCAGGAGTTCACAAACTCCATCTTCTACAACTCCTTCAGCAAAACTGCTCCAAGCTCCACAACAACGATCTTTAGGCATTCAATGATTTTTCTAGCCCAAAGTTCCAAACGCCTCCACAATCCTTCCCCAAAACACCAAGGTCAGGTCTGTCACAGCAATAGCCCACTCTCTGGTACCAATTTCTGTCCTAGTTTGTTTTCCATTGCTGTGACAAAACACTGTGACCAACACCAACTTGGGGAGGAAAGGGTTTATTCAGCTTACATCTCCTGGGTGACAGTTCTCAGGGAGCCCAAGGTAGGAACTCAGGGCAGGAACCTGGAGGCAGGAGCTGAAGCACAGGCCATGGAGGAGTACTTTTCACTGGCTTGCTCCCTTGGCCCATGCCCAGCCTGACCTCTTATACTCTACACAACAACCTGCCCAGGGTGGCACCACCCATATTGGGCTGGGCCCTCCCACATTGCTCAACAATCAAGACAATACTCCACAGATGTGGCCACAGGCCAGTCCAATGGAGCCAATTCACCAGTTGAGCTCCCTCAACCCAGGTGTGTCAAGTTGACACTAAAACTTATCCAGCACAATACCTAAAGTACAATTTCTCAGGCCTTACTGATTATTTCTGGTTATATTTTCCTTTTGGATGTTTAAGGCCACATAGTTAGCCCAGGTTAACCAACATTTTTGTTTTCTCAAGGTCAGTTGAGGATCTGGTCCTCGGGGTCACTCAGTTTTTTTTGGGGGGGAGGGGGGTTAGGGAGCCCCTGGCTCCTTTTGGATTTTTTTTTTACCAGTTCCATCCACTCAAGGACAAAGTCAGTTCTTGCTAGACCAGAACTTCCGTTTTTGAAGCATGAACCAACTTTCCTCTTTATAGACTGGACACTGGCTGAAGTCCAATTTCATTCTTCTACAGGTGGAGATCCAATTTTGACAACACCATTTATTGAAGTTGTCTTTCCTTAAATGAGTGTTCTTGGCATCTTTTTCATATATCAGGTGGTTGAAGTTGTAAGTACTCATGTTTGGGTCTTCTATTGTGTTCTATTGATCTACATGTCTCTTTTTGTGCCAATACTATACTGTTTTGATGACTATAGCTCTGTAATATTATCTGAGATCTGGTATAGTGATCCCCAGTGTTGTTCTTTTTTTCCAAGATTGTGTTGGCTATCTGGGTCTTTTGTGACTCCATATGAATTTTTGGATGGCTTTTTCTAGCTCTGTGAAAAATGTTGTGGGTTTGATTGACATTGCATTGAATCTATAGAATTTTTGGTAAGATGGTGATTTTCACAATATATTGATTCTGCCAATCCATGAGCATGGTAGATTCTTCCATCTCCTAGTGTCTTCCTCTATTTCTTTCTTTGAAGATATGAAGTTTTCAGTGTAAAGATCTTTAATGTTTTTGTCTAGGCCCTACTGCTCAAGACAGGACATGCTTCTGAAACAGGACTTAGACTAATGGAGCAAGAACTGCCCTGGAAGCCTTCTATGCAAAGTTGAGCTCTCATAATTCTAGATGATAATATGCACACTGCTAAAAGATAAAAATCAGTCAATGGTCTAACCCATCCCTAAAGCCTAACAACCATGAGGACCTCCACAGCAAACTGCCTCTATTGGTGGAGCAGTGGAACTGCTATTTTGGGTAATCCACAGCTATCTAATTGGACTTAAAGCCTTCTCAGTGGGTGGGAACTCATGGGTGGCACTGTAAACTCAGTCAAATCCACATGGCTAGAGAGGACATAGATCCTAGAGAAAACCCTCTCTGTCATATCTCTAGACATAAAATGTCTTACCATACACTAAGCATGGAATCTAATATGTACAGACAAGTATACAGTATGCCACTCATCAAAGAAGCTTCTCTTTGCAACAGATGGAGGCTACTGCAGAATCCCACAACTGGTAGACACAGAGAGTATACTTATGAAAGCCGCCCAGGCCTAGGTGACACATCTACACCTAAGTCTTGTGGAACATAGCATAAGAAGGGACATTCCTCAGTTCTCACTAGTGCAGCTTCCTTGTACGGCACTCAGAAAGCCACAACTGGCAAAGTTTAAAAGAACGGGAGCCTCTTGAATGTGTGTCCTTGGATAGCACTCCTATATTAAATCTCACCCACCCCTGGCTCAGGGATCAGGGCAGAACAGGGGGAAGACAGATTGTATGAGCCAGGCTGGCTCATGAACCTAGGGAAGAAGAGGCTTCCAGGGCACTAAAAGCGTGTACATGTGACCTTGTGGTGATGCTGGCATTGGACGCAGGACCCATGCTGACTCAGTCAGACAAGGTCCTGGAGTGAAGGGAGAGAAATGGGTCTCAGGCCGGCCCTGGACTGAGAACTACTGGAGACTGATTACTGCTGGGTGAGAGTGAGTTTGCCTTATTTAAGTACTCATAAATTAATACCTATTGCTAAAAAATGGAAAAAAAAACTGAGAGAAAGATGCAGGACAGTCATGGTAGAATGCATGATCTGGGATGGGGTGGGGTGGGATGGGGGGAAGGGAAAGGGAAATATGCCTGTACTGAATTGGATAATGATGTATGAAATACACAAAGCATCAATAAAAAATAAAATAAAAAAAAAAGAGTTCTACATGTGCCAACTAGACTCCAGTGGACGGATTTACATGAAAGGATGGGTTCAAGGGCTTGACTGGATAGGACTTAATGTGGATGGTGCAACACATGAGTTCTGATAGGAGGTTGGGGGCAGGGATGGAGGTTCTAACTTTGATTAAGAACTGTTGTATGAAAGGTACAAATGCTCAATAAAAACCTTAAAAAAAGTGAAGATGGGTAATCTGGGAAGAGCTTGCTAATGTGTGGCTTTCAAATCGGGCCAGAGGTCCTGGCCCATTATGGTGCTATAGGGAAGGAAAGGGCTTACTGGAAGGCTGATAAGCAGGGGGTGGCAGAGGCCCATGCTCAGGGAGAGTGCTGGGGTTCATTCTGTGGGGATGGCCCAAAGGCTGGCTTGCCCGTGCCAGTGATGGAGTGTAGGCCTGCCTGGTAAAGTGTAGAGATATGGGTCTCTGTGCTTGGGGATACAGGGTTCCAGGGAATGAAAGAGGGGCATCAGCATACCACCTGGGATAGTCAAATTCAAGGAAGCCAGGAGCTAAGTCCCTGCAAGCTAGTAGTCAGAAACGTCATCACTGTGGTCAAGGGCACCCAGTGAATGAATCTTAAGTTCATCAAAGAGTTCCATGGGAGTCTGAGCACCCCACATCAGCATCCCCAGTGCTGATATCAACTCCAGTAGAAGAAGAAGTGTATATACCATCGCTCGGTCCAGAGTCTCTGTTCTTTCTTCTGTCAGCCCTGCAGTATCCAGAGGAAGTAGAGGAGGAGGAGGAAGAGGAGGAGGAGGAGGAAGAGGAGGAGGAGGAGGAGGAGGAGGAAGAAGAAGAAGAGGAGGAGGAGGAGGTAAAGGAGGCTTCAAGAGATGGTGATGAAGCCTATTCTCTTCCACAGAATGGACAAGGGGGTGCTGGGGATGTTCTAAGTCAGATGAGGCTTCAATACAGCAATGTTAGACTGGACTAGGAATGTTAATAACTGCAAAATGGCAGAAGCTACTTGTTACCAAGAGTTATTTGGAAGGTCAGAGTTGTTTCTTCCCCAAAATAGGCAAAGTGGGTCAGCGCAGAGGTGAGAGCCAGTGAGGAGGAGGGCCACACCGCATTGAGCCCTGCTGCTACCAGTGGGGAGGAGGGCCACACCGCATTGAGGTCTGCTACCAGTGAGGAGGAGGGCCACAGGGCATTGAGCCCTGCTGCTACCAGTGGGGACGAGGGCCACACCGCATTGAGCTCTGCTGCTACCAGTGGGCGTGTCCCCCCCCCCCAACTACCTCCAGTGCCACTCAGCAGTTGAGAATGGTAGCAGTTCACTGGCTAAGGTCATGCTTAGCCTGTAACATCAGAGCTGAGGACAGAGAAGGACGAGGCAGAGGCAGTGCAGCCTGCAGGAAAGGGTGGGAGACAATGCGAGCTTGGAAAGCTAGTTGCTCTTTTCATCAGCTTCAGGGAAAAAAAAACTCAAGAGTTGTCCAGAGAAGCTAGGCAGTCAGGATAGTGCTCCAGCAATTGCACTGGAGAGTCAGATGTTTCATTTTTGGCCCAGGATCAGAGAGATGCTAGCACCTGCAGTGTCTCTGGATGGCCCAGGAACAGAGAGATGCTAGCACCTGCAGTATCTCTAGATGGCCCAGGAACAGAGAGATGCTAGCACCTGCAGCGTCTCTGTATGGCCCAAGCATCCTGCTGATTCATCACTCCTCCAAACGGTCAAGCTAGCCATTCCCTTCTGGCTTAAAGGAGAAAGGAACCTTAGGAAGGGTAGGAGACAATCTTAGGAGGACACAGATATTGAGAGACAGAGCCCAGGTTTGAGTTCTATCTGAATCCAAAGCCAGACAGTTTTCTGTCCTTGGGATGAACAGTGATAGTTGTGAGCTGCTGTTGGTTCAGCTCAAGCTGACCATCGTTATTGCTGTTAGAGCGGGATGCCTCCACCAGAGTTACTGAGTAGAACGAGGAGAGATGGGTTCTCGGCCCTCATTCTTCCTGCTGTGATCCCCCACTCTGGCTCAGGCACTGGGATCCAAGCTTGTAATGCATACTCAGTCCTAGTCCAGCCTGACGTACTGTTGCCTCGGCTGGCATATCGTTCACTTGTCCCCCCTTGGCCACTCCTTTTTCCTTGGTGACTCCTCCAAGGTTCTGACTGGGGGCCTCTCTCTGGAACCCCATGACTGCAGTATCTCTGCCTTCTGTTCTGATTAGAAGCCCTACTTTGGGTTCCAACAGCTGCCTGGGCATTCCACTACCTTGACCCTTGTAGCTGTCTCCTCCTTACCCCTCAGCATCCTTATTCTACTTGAGACTTCGGGATTATCTCATGCTTTCCCAGCCTGGTGCACCACTCCAGCCTGCACAGCACATTAGCTAGTGATGGTGATGGGATCTTTGTGTTTATTGTTATTCTAATCTTGGAGGTTAAGTTATCCCATGTCACATAGCTAGAAAGGGGCCATGCTGAAATGTGTGAATCTCTGGGTGACCTTTATTTATCTGTAAAGCAAGGGTGAGAATCCCCTTTATGGTGAAATCAAAAGTGGGAATGTTGGGAAGAGCGACTTTCAGGGACTTTCTAGCTCTTCACTGAAGAGCTTTTAAGCAAAGCAGCTGCTGTTGACACCGACTCTGCAAGTGCTCAAGAGCCTGTGCGCCAACGCCTGTGAGAATAGAGACAGAAGTGAACATTCCAGAGACACAGGCAGCCAGAGAGGCAGTCGTCTCTGAGCACAGGGTCAAGAGCTGTGTTAGAAGTGATTGGAACATGCAGCTTCGTGAAGCACAGCCGGGTGGAGTGAAGAAATGAAGCGGTGGTGTGGGGACTTGCAGCGGAGTCAAGCTCTGGGCATTCAAGATGGAAAAGATGTACAAATCCCCATCCCCAGGAGCTCGTACATGAGTCAGGAAGTCAAAGATGTGAACTGGGAAGTATACAGTGATAAGCACGAGGACCCGAAGGAAGCGCAGTTAAAACAGGAGTGCAAATAGCTCTCATCCAGGGCTTCGGATTAAAGGCAACTGGGGAACCATTAAAGATACTGTTGTCCAGTTCCCTTCCCAGACCAATTAATGGTGCATCCCCCTTAGGGGGACCAAAGGATCGGATTTTCTTAAAGTTCACATGAGACTCTATTTTACAGCAGACCGAGAACAGTACTGAGGGACTGGGGCTGCTCTGAGGGAAAGTATAGCGGGCTCAGCAGGTCCTGGCAGTGGGCATGAGATGGAAGAGGATGGGCTTCTATGGAGCAAGGCCAGGTATGCACAGAGCTGCAGGGCAGAGCGATAGGGTGCTGTGGAGAAGGACAGCTTCTTGTGAGCAGGGAGAGGATGCATGTCCAGAGGAAGGACTGGGGCTATGTGATGCCCCAGAATGCACAAGTGCTAAGAATCCATGTTGGGATGACGCCATCAGACTTTTGCTTTAGAAGGCCAGTCCAGCAGAAATGTGGGCCATCATGTTGCAGAGATAAGACAGTCCAGAGGCAGCAGAGTCTGAGTGGGGAGGGACGATGCAGGCACGGAGTGAGGGCATGAAGGCAAACAGGAGACTAGGTTCAGGATATGGAGAACTTAGACTAAGCTTGCTGCAGTATCTAGCCTAGATTTCAGTAGCTCCTGACAATGACAGTTTATTTCCAGATTAGTTAATGTCCATTGTAGCTCAACTGAAGTTTCCTTCTGGAAGGAAGGCTGGAATCACAGCCTCTTCTTAACCAGCACTACAGGTGCAACGCTATGGCTGAGGCTGGGAGAAATGGCAGTGGCACAGTGCACTAAATCAAGTCTGTTTTGGAGAGCAGGCCAATCCTACACCAACATTCCAGGAAGTGTGGTTCACAGGGAGGGGCAGCAAACACCTGAACAAAGAAGTAATCTGCTAGGAGGTCGGGGGCAGGGGAACGTAGCACACGGACTCCTGGCTGTCACCTTTGGTGGCTACGATGTCTTCTCCCTCTGCTGGACTCAGAGTCCTCACAGGAAGAACTATTCTTCTGTATCTATGATACTACGAACAGCAGAGCTCCCCAGATTCCATGGATCATCTCTGCCTCAGGCTGCACCAGGTTGTTCTGTCTGTTATGTCTTCTTTCCCCAGTACCAGAAGCTAGCTGTGGATCTTCCTCTCATGGAAGGTGGCAAAAGAATCCTGTGACACTTCTTACATCTTGGGCTCAGTTCTGGGGTTCTGCAACCTCTGCATTGATCAGACCAAGTGGAATAGTAGAGACCAAAGTAAGAAGGTGGGGAGGTCCACCCTTCACACAGTGAGGGCAAGGGGAGGCTGTGTGTGGATGAAGATGGTGAGACAGAAGCCAGTGGTCAGGCTCCCAAAGGTTAAAGTCTCCTTCAGGCAGTAGGCCTTTACATATCAGAGTGTGGCTCCATCACACCTTCTTGAGTCCCTTCAGGTATTCCTGTTATATAGGCAACTTGTAGCTGCAGACCAAGACCAGAAAGCCATCAGGGATGACACTTACTGCTAACTATTCCTGATGTATGACATTTTATTAAACAAGTATCACTACCTTTGTACACTGTAATTTCTGAACCTATGAAAGGAGAATCTAACATGGGCCTTGTATTCTATAGGATTGTAAATCAGAACAAGTGAAGAGATCCTTGTATTATTCTGGGGTAAATTGCAGTGGGCCGTGCACATGTCCCTTGGGCTTCCATAGCATAAGGTGTAGTATTTGACCATCTCAGACACTATTGGAATACATGGCCCTTCACGCTTACACTAAATGTGGCTTCCTCTGGGTGGCATTCCTCTCTTGTCAGGAGTGAGCTATGCCTACCTGCTGTGCTGCCCTATGCTCAGTTATGCTCTACCTCCAGACGCTCAGAAAGGCAGATGTGCTCAGGGACCTGAACTGGGAAAGGAAGATGCCGATAGCAGAGGAATGTGCAGCAGCCACAAGTTTGAGATGAAAATCAAAGACCGTTCTTGCCCTGGTACAAGTAGAGACCTCATCTGCACTGGGCTCTTTTTCTTGAGACTGAGGTATCATAGTTTGTAATTTTCAAAGAATTTTCTAATAACTGGCTTCATCTGCTTAATAAATTACTGGGGATTATAGCCAGAAAGAATCAGAATATCCTAAGTGGAAGGTTGGGAAGTTGAAGGTGCAGCCTGGAAATAAACTCCACAGGGCGATCTGCCTGGAGTCAGGGTTCTACTGAGGGCCCTTATGTCCCTCTTGATGAGTTCAGTGTTCAGTGACTATGCTTGTTTCTAACACATCTACCCAGAAATCTAAGCATATTCAACAAAGAAACATCTTCGATTTAATATTCAAGCCGTGGCAGTATTGATGAAAGCCGCAGGAAGTTTGGTTTATAGTCCCAACTGTGCCATTATTTTCCATAACACACCACACACACACACACACACACACACACACACACACACCCCAATGGTTCAATCTCACTGCAGTTCATCATTATAATTTCTAACACAAAGGTACTATGTTAGGCTCAGTGATCTATGCTGGTCCTACTTTAGGGCAAGACACGACACTGAGGGCCAGAGAATGATCAGAAGCCGACCACAATCAGAAGTTGGCCTCAGAAAATGGCCCCCAGTTTCCAGCTCCTGCAGAGTCAGCTTCATCTGAGAACATCTTTCTCAGAGAGGCACTTTGTGTCACTGATGGAGGCATGGTGTAACTGGCCCCATGGGCCCGACGCTGGGAAATTCAAATGCACTAATTGTTCCAGAGGTTGTTGCTAGCTTGGCTGAAGCCATCTTCACTTAAGCTTGCCTCTGCTACCCAACCTTGTCACCCTCCCTCGGTTTCCTTTCACAGTGTGACTCTTACTAAGCATCTTGCATCCTGACTTCCATCTCAGAATCTGCCTCTGAAGGGATTCTGTGACAGTGTTTCAGGAGGACAGGAAGTAAGATGGGGCCTGGGAACTTGGGTTCTCACTTCTCTGGTCATGGCCTCTTGGCTGCTGAGGATCAAGTTTGGTGAGCATATCCATTTCTTATCATGACTATAACAAGTTTGGTGAGTGTATCCATTTCTTATCATGGCTATAACAAGTTTGGTGAGTGTATCCATTTCTTATTATGGCTATAACAAGTTTGGTGAGTGTATCCATTTCTTATCATGGCTATACCAAGTTGCTGCTAAAAACTTAAACACAGACTTAGCGTCTTACCACTTCTGTAGGCCAGAGATTCATTGTACCTCTTTCTGGGCTAAAATCAAGTTGCCAGCCTGCTACCAGTGGTTCTAGGCTGAATCTGTTTTCCTTTCATTTACTATGTTGGCAAAAGTTGGACCCTGTGTTTTAGGGATCAAGGTTTCCATTTCCCAATGCATTGTAATCTGAACCACACGTGGCTTCTAGAAGCCACTGCGGTCTTTCAGTTATATCCCACTTTCCATTATTTCCAAAGCAGCACTAGCTGGTTGTTCTAGTCTGTCTTCCATTGCTGTGACAAAACACTCTGAGCAACACCAACTTGGGGGAGGAAAAGGTTCATTCAGCTTACATCTCCTGGGTCACATTTCATCACTTAGGGAGCCCAAGGCAGAAATTCAGTGCAAGAACCTGGAGGCAGGAACTGAAGCACAGGCCATGGAGGAATGCTGTTCACTGGCTTGCTCCCCTGGCTCATGCCCAGCCTGTCCTCTTATACCGTACACAACAACCTGCCCAGAGTGGCACCACTCATTGTGGGCTGGGCCCTCCCACACTGCTTGACCATCAAGACAATACTCCACAGATGTGGCCACAGGCCAATCCAATGGAGCCAATTCCCCAATTGAGGCTCCCTCAACCCAGATGTGTCAAGTTGACACTAAAGCTATCTAGCACAATTGACCCCTTGTCAACTTGACACACAAAACACATCACTATTAAACCACCACCTTTCCAGTTCTTATCCCCAAAGTATGATGTTAACATTAATGACAACCTAAGACAGTACATCTGTAAAAGCCCCACAGTCCTTAAAATGTCCAAATGCATAAAAGTTCAGTCTATTAAAAGTCTCTTAAATGTGGGCTGCTGTAAAAACCAAAACAAGTACTGTCTTATTTCAAAGGGAAGAATCAGGCACTCTCAAACAAAACCTAAGTCCAGCAAAGTAGCTCAAGGCTGGACACCTGGGATTTACTCATGACCTTCTGGGCTCCAGAGGGTTTCAGAGCTCCCTCTCTCTGACTCTGCCATCCGTGGCACACACAGCTCATCTCAAAGGCCCAAGCCAACTCCATTTCACACCTGCCGCTGCTCTTGGTGGTCGTCCCATGGTCCTGGCATCTCCAAAAAGCTGGGGTCGCCACTGAAACTGAGGCAGCACCTTCACCAATGGTCTCTTCTGACCTCTCCTGGTGCAAAGCCTCAGCTGCTTTCTGTGACCCCCTCAAATTTTAACACCAGAACCATATAGGAGACTCTTATACACTACCAAGTCCTGCTTCTGGCTCGAGATGGAGGCTCAGGCCCCTTCGGGATCACAGCTTCTGTGTGTTGACCCTGAAGAAATTCTTCCCAGAAGATTTCACCACAGTGATGCTGGTCTCTTGTTACTTACAGCTGATTTTTCAGCCCCAGCTAACCAGAATCAATTGTCCCAGTACAACAAAGATTTCGCTTCAGGTTCTGGTCTCTTGTTACTTACAGCTGATTCTTCAGCCCCAGCTGACCAGAACCCACAGATTACACAGTCCTGATGATCTCTGCTTCCCTTTGAAACTAGAAACTTCACAAGCCAGGCCTCCATCTTCTACAACTCCTTCAGCAAAACTGCTCCAAGCTCCACAGCAACAATCTTTAGGCATTCAATGATCTTCCCAGCCCAAAGTTCCAAACGCCTCCACAATCCTTCCCCAAAACACCAAGGTGAGGTCTGTCACAGCAATACCCCACTCGTCTGGTACCAATTTCTGTCCTGGTTTATCTTTCATTGCTGTGACAAAACACTCTGACCGATACCAACTTGGGGAGGAAAGGGTTTATTCAGCTTACATCTCCTGGGTCACATTTCATCACTTAGGAGCCCAAGGCAGGAACTCAGGGCAGGAACCTGGAGGCAGGAGCTGAAGCACAGGTCATGGGGGAATGCTGTTCACTGGTTTGCTCCCCTGGCTCATGCCCAGCCTGCCCTCTTATACCGTACACAACAACCTGCCCAGGGTGGCACCACTCATTGTGGGCCGGGCCCTCCCACACTGCTTGACCATCAAGACAATACTCCACAGATGTGGCCACAGGCCCATCCAATGGAGCCAGTTCCCCAATTGAGGCTCCCTCAACCCAGGTGTGTCAAGTTGACACTCAAGCTCTCCAGCACACTGGTGGTGTTCTCTTCATACCCTAATATCTCCTATCTCCTTTTATACTTTCAGTGACTCAAGACAACAGTTGATCTGCTAAAATAAACCAGGACAGACTTAAGTCTCAAGGACTTTGACTTTTGGTTATGGGTAGTGGGAATACAAAAAATTAACAGACAGCCTTTGGGGCAAGGCCCAGATAAAGAATGAATCACAATTCAGAACTTGTGCCCAGGAACCAAGTCATGAATCTCCAGCAGAGAGTGTTTCATATCATGGAAACAATTTCTGTCCCCAATGAGCTGAAACATCACTGTGAGACCTCGGGTTGCCAGGTAGCTAGGACTGGACTCATCAAATTCTAGTACCGTGGAAACTCAGCAATAATCCATGATGAGAAGGGAGTTACCCCTCTGAGACTAGGCCCAGGTAGATAGAGACAGGGGAGTAAGGAACAAGAGAAGACAGGTTGGAACCACTGGCAACTACCCAGATCCCATCGGCATCTCTCGCTCAGCTCATGGCTTTGACTAGGGACTGTGGTGGACAGTGTGTGAGCTTGACACACTTAGGAAGAGGCAGGTGGTCCTGAGTTGTAGAAGGCAGGCCGAGCACAGGTAGAGGACATCCCTCCATGGTCTGTTTTTTTGGTTCCTGCCTCTAGGGTCCTGCCTTGACTTTCCTCAGTGATGGATTGTGACTTGGATGTGTAAGATGAAATCAACCCTTTCCTCCCTGAGGTAATTTTAGGATTTTATCCCAGCAACAGATTTTACACTAAGACACGGAGGAGGCCGTGCTAGTCCAAAGAAGAGGACAAGGGTGAGCTTTTGGTAGATGTGGTTGGGGTGACTCATTGGTGGCTGCTAACTGGATCGATTGCCATGTTCCAAGCTGTTCTTGGAGGACAGTGGTGAGGGAGAGAACTTCCAGTTAGCATGGATCTTAGCGGTACGCGGTCATGCAGCTAATGTGGAAAAAGGAGCATCCTGGGATGAGGTTCTTGGGCAGTGACAGAGGCCTACTCAGGGTTTGGAGAATAGTGATTGGGAAATAACAGCAACTGAGACTTAGTTAGAAACAGGTGGGAGGAGATATAGGATCGGGTCAAATTTTTGGAGATCTTTGTCTTACAGGTGAATGCTCCCAGGAAGCACCCATCTTAGAAGTGCTGCTGAGCTGCAATTGGACTGAGTAACTTGGCCACTTGATATTAGCCTTCCCCTGCACATCAGAGATGACAGGATGGAAACATGAATAAAGTAGCCATGGTATCTGAGATGTATATTATGCATGGAAAAGTGTGTGTGAGAGATGCAAGCAGGGCCTGGCAAGACTTGGAGATGACCCCATGTGCTGCTTCCGGAGAGAGCCTGATGCACAAGGGGGCTCTGAGGTCAGTGGGCAAGCTTTAGCTGTGAGCTCCTTCAGCTGCAGCAGGCTGCCCCACTCCAGGTTACGCTCTCCCTGCAGGCCCACATCTGTGATGAGTGAGCCAGGACCATGATCCAGCCTTCCTGCTTGATGCAGCGTAACCGGGTGGTCATTAGCCACTTTAGAACTGACCACATAACTGGGATGACTCGGATGGCCAACATCACAGCATGGCTGCTTCTGTCTAGCCTGCTTCAATTATCAGGATATGAGTCTTTAAATAGCTCACATTCAAAACCCTGCTTCATTAGACCCAAAGAACGGAGATTTAGATCTAGATAATAAATATATTAAGCTAAGTGATAAAAGATAAAAGGAAAAATAATTCTCTATCATAAACTTCTTTTTCTTCTTCTTTTTTTTTTTTTTTGGTCTTTTTGAGACAGGGTCTCCCTGTAGCCCCAGCTGTCCTGGAACTCACTCTGTAGACCAGGCTGGCATTGAACTCACAAAGATCTACCTGCCACCACACCCGGCTATTTTTTTTTTTTTGGTCTTTTTGCTTTTTCCTCTTTAGAGAAATGGCTGGCCATAAGTTGAGACTCCTCCAGGACTTGAGCTAAAATAAGTTACCCAGGGCTGGAGAGATGGCCTAGTGGTTAAGAGCACCAACAGCTCTTGCAGAGAACCCGGGTTCGATCCCCAGCACCCACATGGCGGCTGAGAAATGTCTTTAACTCCAGTTCCAGGGGAATCTGACACCCTCTTCTGACCTCTGAGGCATTGCACCACATGGGTGCACAAACCTACATGCAGACAGTACATTCATATACATACAAAAATAAATAAAATAAAAAATAAGTTACCCAGAGTCCATATCCTTGGGTCCAAATGTGCCAAGGAGACAGGTTCCTTCACCTCCAGGAATGGAGGGCCATCCTAGTTGGGAGTGTCAGTGAAGGAGCTGTGCAGCTTTCCCTCATCCATGTCCTATTTTGCAGAAAGGATGCCATCCAGTGCACTTGAGATATTGTCTGAAAAGGCTCATTGGTGAAAGCTTGGGTCACTGTCAGGAGATGGCGGGACCTTTTCAGGGAAAATTGAGAGGTTTCATGTTTTCAAGGATGTGAGCCTAAATGAGTCTCAAGCCTTGATATGGTCCTCTCTCTAGTGCCATCCATGAGCTGTACAGCCTTCACAAACTCTTGGCATCATGTGCTGCCTCTCCAGTGTAGTAAGGTCAACTGTGCATGTAGTAAGATCTCCTGAACTGTGAGCCAAAGCAAACACTTACTTTTTACAAGTTATCTTATAGCTCAGGAATCTTATTACAGTGATAAAAATTGACAGGGCGTGCTTAGTTCATTTTATAGAGGGCAAATGGAGGCTTCTTAGGATGTTGAGGTTTGGGTGTTTTATAATTGAGAAAAAGTTTCCTGGAAGCTCTCCAACTGGGTCCTCCACTAGCCTTGCTCCATTGTGGCCAAATAAATCTTTTCCATTTGGAAGGATCTTTTTGATGTTAACAAGTGAGTGGTCCATGGAGCAGCTGGGTACAGAGATCCAAGCAGGGTAGTGAATTCTCCATTTGCCTTTGAGGCACAGCCTTGTCCCTCACTCCCTTAACTCCTTTGACCTTGACTTCATCATCTGTCTGATGAAGTACTATGTCTGATACCTTTCCACAATGGGTGTAGTGTGGAGCCTTGTTCTAGAAGCTGGAGCTGTGTGGACCCCCAGCAGTATTGACAGCACAGCCTGTGCTGAGAGCTGACAGAGGGCAGAGAATATTCCATGTCTGCCTGAGGACAACATGACACTGATGGGGAGCAGCCAAGAGCCTGGAAAGTAGAAGCAAGGGTATCAGTAGCCATGAGGGGAGACACTGCTGTAGCAGAGATGGCAGCTGGCTCATGGATGCCTTTCCTGGTCACTGTAACCTGACTGACATCAGAGTCTACTGAAAGGGTTGGCCTCACAGGTGGGAGTTCCAGACCCTAGAGCAGAGATTGCCTAATAATGCAAAACTTATTGCCCATTTGCCTTGAGAATAGTTCTTTTCCTTGGCTTCAAATGCATGCTTCTCCCTTCAATAGAGGAGTGACTTTGAGAACATTTCTTAAGTGTTTTTTTTTCATCAGTTTGCCCATCTATTAAATGGGAGTGATAATGTTTCCTGCTTCCTGCAAAAATCACTAAGAACAGAACTAGGAGCAGAGGCAATCATGAACATTAGCTTATTCTCTCCTCTTTCTCCCTGTCCTCTCTTCTTCCTCTGTCCACTTCTCTGTCCCTAGAACAGAAGAGTAGTATAGAATGCCATGTTCTAGATGCTGGAGGGGTTGTGGGGAAAGGGAAACACTCATCCACTGCTGATGGGAATGTAAACTTGTACAGCTACTATGGAAAGCAGTGTGGAGAACCCTTAAAAGACTCAAAATCAGCCTACCACCTGACCCAATCATACCACTCCTGGGTATATATACCAAAGACTCATCCTACCGCAAAGATACATGCACATCCATGTTTATTGCAGCTTTCTTCACAATAGCGAAGAGCTGGAACCAACCCATATGCCCCTCAACAGATGAGTGGATGACAAAAATGTGGTACATATACACAATGGAGTTCTATGCAGCAGTAAAGAAGGATGGCATTATGAACTTTGCAGGTAAATGGATGGAGCTCAGAGCCATTATGCTGAGTGAGGTGACACGATCCCAGAAAGACAAATAGTGAATGGTTTCCCTCATTTGTGGATGCTAACACCAAATCCTCAGATGAAAGGCAAGCTGAATGACAGTATAGTTATATTTTTGCTTATCTGAAAGCAACTATGTTGTTATAATGTGAATCTCTCAATGGGCTCTAGAATCCACCCATCAACTATTTTCAGACTCTGTAATTACTGTATATGGGTGGAGAGTAAGTATCCATATTTTAGAATAATATGAAATTAACGGAGGAAAATGTGAATTCCTAAGCACTCTTTCTTTTATAAGTTCCCTTGGTCATGGTGGTTTGTCACAGCAACAGAAAAGTGACTAATACAGGAGGTGACTGGGATACTTGTCCGTAAATATAAGGATCCATATTTTTCATACAGTAAAAACTACATTTGTCTAGGGATGTGACAGATTTGGGTTTTCTCTAAGATCTATGACCTCTCCAGCCATGTGTATTTGGCTAGGTTTACAGTACCACCATGGATTTCCACCCATTGAGTGGGCTTTAAGTTCAATCAGGTAGCTGTTGATTAGCCTCAAGTTAAAAGTGCCACTACTGCATAAGTATTGTTTGATGTACTGGACATTGATGTATTTATTAGGTCATGAATCTGGGGTTGAACCATCAATAGATGTTCTCCCTTAGCAGACTATGTAGTGTTCTCCAAAGCTATGAGAGCTAGCCTTCAGGGGAGGTGACTTCCAGGTCAGTTCCAGCTTCACTGTTCAAGATCCAGTCTCTGAAGTATGTCCTTGTCTTCAGCAATAGGGTTTTACTTTCAGGTTCTGGGAGGCAGTCAAGAGCTGTGGCAATAGCCTGTGTAATTCTGGGAGTCTCTTGAACTACCCTGGCCAACAACTCAAAGGAAGGTTTCTCCTCCCTGGCACTGTTTCTTGTTATATAGCCTTCAGCTATACACTGGACTCATGCAGAGATATTGTATATGTAATTTGTCAGTAGGTTTTTTGACTAATAGGATTCCTTGGGTTTTTTTTTTTATACTAACTAGGCATTAGTTCTCTCTCTCTCTCTCTCTCTCTCTCTTTCTCTCTCTCTCTCTCTCCCTCTCTCTCTAATTTGTACTTCACACTCTCCCCATGTTAAGTATCCTCCTTTTTCCTATTATCTCCCTTGATAATTCCTGTCTGCTATGGTCCCACCTCTCTTGAGCTCCTTCTTCCCCTTAATTCCCATGGTTTGCCCTGCAGGTTTTTGGTGTTGTTTTGGTCCAGTATTTCCTCACTATGCCTCTATTCCTCCCTTTTGGAATGGGAATGTGTATTCAGTTCCACTGTACATTGGGAGTATGTAATTTGTCTTTTGATTTTATAGGAGCTTACAGTTTAGGAGATTGGCCTGAGTCTCAGAAGAGACTTTGGACTGTAGACTTTTGAATGGCATTAAAACCGGTAAAGACTATGGGGACTTTTAAGGTTGGACTAAATGCATTTTGCATTTTATATGGTCAGGAACCTATGGAGGCCAGGGAGTGGAATGTGGTGGTTTGAATGAGTGTCCTCCATAGGCTTTAAGTATTCAGACATTTTGTCTCCAGTTGGTGGCACTGTTCTTGGAGGTCTTAGAAGGTGCGGCCATGCTGGAGGAAGTACGTCATTGGGGGCAGGCTTGGTGAGTTTAACAAGCCTTGCAGTCTTCAGTCTCTCTCTCTCTGCTCATTGCGAGGTGTGACCCTTGGCTTGCTGCTCCAGCCCCGGCCACCATGCTTCCTGCCACAATGGACTCTGATTCCCTGGAACTGTCAATCATAAGCTCAAATAAACTCTTCCTTTTATAAGTTCCCTTGTCATGGTGGATTTATCACAGCAACAGAAAAGTGACTAATACACTCTCCCTCCCACCCTTCCCTGTAAATACCCCCATTTTACCCATCGCTCCCTTAGTAACACCTGTATCCTATTATTCTTATCTCAGGCTTCTACTTACCTTCACCTCCCTGGATATTTTCCATTTTCCTGGTTCCTGCAGTTATAGCAGGTTGTATACTCACTTATAAGGATTTGGTGTTAGGATCCACAAATGAGGGAATACATGTGCAATTTGTTTTTCTGAGTCTGTTATTTAACTTAGTACAACAGTTTCTAGTTCCATCCATTTACCTGCAGATTTCATGATGTCATCTTTCTTTAATGCTGCATAGAACTCCATGGTGTAAATGTACACATTTTCATTATCTACTCATCAGTTGAGGGACACTTAGGTTGCTTCTATCTCTTAGGTACAGTGAAAAGAGCAGCAAGAAACATGGACGTACAGGTATGTCCGCAATTAGCTGGATCCTTTGGGTTCATACCAAGGGGTGGTATGACCAGGTCAAATGGTAGGTTCATCTTTATTTTTTTGAGTTCTCCACATTGCTTTCCATAGGGGTTGCACAGTTTGCAATCCCACCAGCAGTGAATGAGTGTTCTCCTTTCCCTATCTCCTCTCAAGCATTTGGTCTTATTTGTTCTCTTGATCTTTGCCAGTCTGACTGGGATAAGATGAAATCATGAAGTTTTAATTAGCATTTCCCTAATTACTAATGTTGTTGAACACTTTTTTTTATTAATTTTTATTTATTTCTGTATGTGTATGAATGTACTGTCTGCATGCAAGTTTGTGCACCCGTGTCGTGCAACACCGCGGAGGTCAGAAGAGGGTATCGGATTCCCCTGGAACTGGAGTTCTCCTGGAATTGGAGTTTCAGACGGTTCTTAGCCGCCATGTGGGTGCTGGGGATAGAACCGGCGTCCTCTGTAAGAGCGGTCGGCGCTCTTAACCGCTAGGCTATCTCTCCAGCCCTGTTGTTGAACACTTTTAAAGATGTTTCTTAGCCATCATTATTTCTTCTTTTGAGAACTCTCTGTTCATATCCTTAGCCCATATTTTAGTTGGGTCACTTTTTTTCTTGATTCTTTGTTTTTTTGAGTCTTTTATATATTCTGGATGTTAAATTTTTTCAGATGTGTTACTAGTAAGGATTTTCTCCCACTCTGTGGTTTTCCTCTTCACTTCCTTGGTTGTTTCTTTTGCTATACAGAAGATTTTTAGTTTAATGAATGCCCACTTGTTGATTGCTGACCTTAATTCCTGAGCAACTGATGTCTGATGTAGAAAGTCCTTTCCTATACCTATATTTTTTAGGTGATTGCCAATATTTTCTTCTAATAGTTTCATAGCTTCATGTTTCATATTGAGGTCTTTGAACCATTTGGAATTGACTTTTGTGCAAGGTGAATGTAAGGGTCTAGTTTTATTCTTCTACAGGTGGAGATCCAGTTTTGTCAGTATTATTTGTTGAAGATGCTATCTTTCCTCTACTGTGTGTTTTGGCACCTTTGTCAAATAGCAGGTGACTGAAATTGTGTGTACTCATGTTTGGGTCTTTAATTATGTTCCATTGATCTATGTGTCCATTTTTGCATCAGTACCATGCTGTCTTTATGACTATAGCTCTGTAATATAGTTTGAGATCTGGTGTAGTAATCACCTGAGCATTGCTCTTTGTGCTTAGGATTGCTTTGACTATCTGGGGTCTTTTGTGTTTCCATATGAATTTTAGGACTTTTTTTCTAATTTTGTGAAGTACACCATGGGGATTTTGATTAAGATTACATTGAATCTATATACTGCCTTTTGTTGCATGGTCAATTTCACAATCTTTATTCTTGTAATCCATGAGCATGGGAGGTCCTTCCATCTTCTTGTCTCTTCCTCAGTCTGTTTCTTTAAAGATTTAGAATTTTCATTGTGATGTCTTTGGTCAGGTTTATTCTGAGATATTTTATTTTTTAAGGCTATTGTGAATGAGAGGGTTTCCATGTACTCTTTTTCTGATTGTTTGTTATTGGCATAAAGAAAGGCTACTGATTTTTGTAGGTTAATTTTGTAACCTGCCACTTAACTGAAAGTGTTAATCATTTTTAGGAATTTGTGGTATATCTTAGGTGTAGTATCATATCATCTGTGAAAAGGGATAATTTGAACCACTTCTTTTCCAATTAGCACTCTTTTAATTTCTTTCTCTTGTCTTACTGCTCTAGCAAGATTTCCAAGCACTGTATTACAAAGGAGTGGAAATGGTGGTCATCTTTATCTGGTTCTTGATTTTATGGGAATGCTTCCATTCTTCCCTCCATTTAGAATGATCTTGGCTGTGGGTTTGTTGTATATAACTCTAAGTATGTTGAGGAAAGTTCCCTCCAGTCCAATTCCCTCTAGGATTTCTATCATAAATGCACCCTGAATTTTGTCAAAGGCCTTCTCTGCATCTATTGAGATGACCAAGTGATTTATTGAACCATCCATGCACCTCTGGAATAAAGCTGACTTGATCATGGTGGATAATATTTTTGATGTGTTTCTGGATGGTGTTTTCAATAATTTTGTTGAGAATTTTTACATCTGTATTCATTAATGATATGGCTCTATAGTTTTCTTTGTTGGTTGTATTTTACCTGGTTTTGGTATTAGAGTGATGCTGGCTTCATAGAAGGAATTTGGGAGTTCTCCATCTGTTTGTATCTTTTTGAATAATTTAAGTAATATTGGTTGTAGATCATCTTTAAATGTTTGTTAGAATTCTGCTGTGAATCCACCCTGGCTGGGGATTTTTTTATTTGTGAGGTTTGTATTACTATTTCAATTTTCTTATATTTTATGGGTGTATTTCAACTGTTGATCTCATCTCTAGCATTGTGGTAGTTCCCATTATTTTTTTATTTATTATTTTTTATATGTATGAGTGTACTGTCTGCATGTAGGTTGGTGCACACCCGTGTCATGCAATGCTGTAGAGGTCAGAACGGGGCATTGGATCCCCTTGGAACTGGAGTTAAAGACAGTTCTTAGCCACCATGTGTGTGCTGGGAATTGGACCTGGATCCTCTGCAAGAACAGTCAGTGCTCTTAACCACTGAGCCATCTCTCTAGCTCCCCCATGATTTTTTGATATTCATCAATTTCCTTTAGGCTTTTATTTTTAATAAAGTATAAGTTTTTTTTTTAATATTCTTTTATAATGTTCTGTATCTTTTTGTTGTCCATTGTGATGTTTCCCTTCTCATCTCTGATTTTGTTGATTTGGAGTTGTTCTTTCTTTTGGCTACCTGGGATCTGTCTATCTTTTTAACTTTTATTTATTTTTTTAATTTTATTTATTTTATTATGTGTATGAATGTACTGTCTGCATGTAGGTCTGTGCACCCCTGTTGCTCAATGCCGCGGAGGTCAGAAGAGGGTGTCGGATTCCCCTGGAGCTGGAGTTAAAGACTCAGCCGCCATATGGGTGCTGGGAATTGAACCCGGGTCCTCTGCAAGAGCAGTTGGCACTCTTAACTGCTAGGCCATCTCTACAGCCCTTGTTTAACTTTTAAAGAACCAGCTCTTAGAATCACTGATTCTTTTTTTTTTTTTTTTTTGTTTGGTCTTTCGAGACAGGGTCTCCCTGTACCCAATCACTGATTCTTTGTACTGTGTTTTCTTTGTTCCTATTTCAATTTCTGCCTTGATTTTGTAATTTCTTCTTATTCACTGGATTGGGTTTCATTTGTTGTTGCCTTTCCAGAGTCTGGGAGTTTTAACTTGTTAAGTCATTTATGTTGTGTTTTTTTTTTTTTCTGATTTTTTTTTAAATTTTTTTTTTTATTTTAACTTATTTCTGTACGTGTATGAATGTACTGTCGGCATGCAATTGTGCACCGTGTCGTGCAATGCCGCGGAGGTCAGAAGATGGTGTCGGATTCCCCTGGAACTGAGTTTCTCTGGAATGGAGTTTCAGACGGTTCTCGGCCGCCATGTGGGCTGGGATCGAACCCGGGTCCTCTGTAAGACGGACCGGCGCTCTTAAACGCTAGCCATCTCTCCAGCCGTGCTGATGAATTTTTTTTTTTTTTTTTTTATGTAGGCTCTTAGAACTGTAAACTTCCCTCTTAGAGCTGATTTTAAAGTGTCCCAGAGGATTTGTTGTATTGTATTGTCTTTTTGTTTTAATTCCAGAAATAATTTTATTTCTTTCTTAATTTCTTCTTTAGCTTACTAATCATTCAGGAGTGTGTCATTTAATCTCCATGAGTTTGTGTAGTTACTAGGACTTTTTTTTGGTGTTGAGTGTAAGCTTTATTGCATTGTGTTCTGATAGAATACATGGAATGGTTCCAGTTTTTTGTATGTGTTGAGTTTTGTTTTGTGGTTGATTTTAGAATTTTAGACATTTTGTAGGTTTTTAGTCATTTTAGAGAATGTGTATATAAAGGGTATTCTTTGGTGCTTGGGTGGAATATTCAGTAGATGTCTGTTAGGACCATTTGATGTATCATAGCAGTTAATTCAGTTGTCTGTTTATTCTTTGTCTGGTTAACCTGTCTAGTGGAGACAGTGGCATATTGAAGTTCCCTACTTATTACTGAGTTGGAGTTTATCTCTGTCTTAAAATCATGTGTTACTATTTTTATGAAATTGGATGCACCAGAGTTTGGTGTATATATGTTCATGATTGTAATATCTTCTTGGTTAATTATTCCTTTGATCAGAATGAAGTGACTGACTTTATCTCTTCTTATTAGTTTTAGCTTAAAGTTTAGTTTGTCAAATATTAGAACTTGAACCTCTGCTTACTTCTTAGTGCCATTTGTTGGAATATTTTTTGCACTCTTTGACCTTAAGATAGTGTGCTGGATAGCTTTAGTGTCAACTTGACACACCTGGGTTGACGGAGCCTCAATTGGGGAATTGGCTCCATTGGATTGGCCTGTGGCCACATCTTTGGAGTATTGTCTTGATTGTTGGGCAATGTGGGAGGGCCCAGACCACTATGGGTGGTGCCACTCTGGACAGGTTGTTTTGTACAGTATAAGAAGGCAAGCTGGGCATGAGCCAGGGGAGCAAGCCAGTGAACAGCATTCCTCCATGGCTTGTGCTTCAGCTCCTGCCTCCAGGTTCCTGCCCTGAGTTCCTGCCTTGGGCTCCCTGAGTGATGAACTATGATCCAGGAGATGTAAGCTGAATAAACCCTTTCCTCCCCAAGTTGGTGTCAGTCAGAGTAAACACAGCAATTGAAGAGAAACTAAAACAGGTAGTCCTTGTCCTTGAAGGTGAGATGAGTTTCTTACAGACAACAAAAAGATAGATTTTTTTGTTTCTTAGTCCAGTGAACTAGCCTGCATCTTTTGACTGAGGAGTTTAGTCCATTGATATTTCATGCTAATAATCAAAGATGTGTATTGGTTTCCACCATTTTAATTTCTGTTTGCATTCTTGGTCTAATTTTATGTTTCCACAATTATACCTTCATTTAGTTCCTTTCTGTTCCCCTTGGGTATAGTTATTTCTCTGTTTCATTCTTTGTATTGCTTCAAGCATTCTCTGAAGGGCTGGTTTTGTGGACATGCATTCTTTTAGTCTGTTTGTATCAAGATTTTTCTTTCCTCAACTATAATAGGCACTTTTTTTCTGGGTAAAGTATGTAGTGTATCTATGGTCATTTAGAACAGGGACTACTCTGATCCATGCTCTTTTGGGTTTCATAATTGGTATTGAAAAGTCAGCTTGAAGGCATACTCTTTCTCACCCAGCAGTACTCAATCTCTTGTAGTTCTCAGTCCAGAGCCAGTCCACTGCCCATTTCTCTTCCTCTACTTTGAGACTTGGTCCCAGTTAGCATGGGTCCCATACCTGATGTTGACATTGCCGGAAGTGCATGTGTGAAAGCTTACAGTGGGCTTCAAGCCACGACTTCTCTAAGTTCATGCATCAGCCCTGGCTCTTATAATCTTTCTGCCCCTTTTTCTGCACTTATCCCTGAGCCATATACAGATGAGGTTCAATATAGGGGCCCCATCCAGGGATACACACACTTTGGGCTCCTATCCTTCCATTTGCATCACACTATGTGTAAGGAAGCCTCACCTGTGAGAATTGAGGGGTGAATACACAGAAGGGACTGGGCCTGCACTGCTTGGAGAAGGGGTTGGAGCAGAAGGAGCAGACTGCGAGTCCACGGAAGGGCTGGGACCATCTTCCCTGCTTCACTGAGAAAGCTGCTTACCAAGGCAGAGCAGGCGGAGGGAGCCGCCAAGTCAGCCCATTGTCTTCTACGTGCTACCTACACCCAGACTTACTCTGTGACCCATAACAGAGGGAAAGAAACTAACTGTAGCCAGGTTCTTACCATGCTCATTTGTCTGCTTAGAGCTACATGCTTCATGACCGTGGGAAGATGCATGTCCTTCTATCCAACTGTGGTCCTGGGGGGGGGGTGGTCAGGTCCGTAAATGAGCGAGCTAAGCTGGGTCGGTGGGGTGGCTGAGCTGCTAGACGCTGCACAGTTTCATCTTTGGTTCTTCATAACTTGAAGGTTGTCTCCTTGCCTGTTCTCCCTGCACGAGGACAAAATGCAGTAGCAAAGCCAGGCTTCTCCTGTGCAGCCATTCCATGAGGCTCATTAGCAGCTTCTGCATCACAGCTCTGTCACATGCATTACTGTAAATTTCAAAAGGTCCCAGGTTTCTTTATCTCCTTTGTATTCACCTGTTATTGTCTTCTTTCACCTCTGATAACTACTTCTTCTGTGGTCCTCAAGAGTCAGTACTGGGCAGCAGGGTAAGGTGTTGCGTGATGAAAGATCATAGAGACAATCACTGTGTCCTGTAGAGAGTCTGCCCTGAGCCACTTGAGCAGTTCTTTCTGAATCCTCAAAGAATCTAGGTGAGAAGTTATTAACCCCAAGTGTCAGCTTTATCTCCTTCTACATGTAGTAGAAATAATATCAGACAATTTAAACTCTAGAAAATGTGTGTGTGTGTGTGTGTGTGTGTGTTTTGCTAACTAAAAAGAGTGTCTTGTACAACAAATGAAACATGGTCATCAAAGTTCAGGGAAGTCCTTCCTCCTGGTGTCCCTGTCTGTGCTCCTCAGAGCATTGAAGTGCATACTTCAGTGTCCTTCTCCACATGAACAAGCCCGAATTTCACTAAAACTACATTTCTGTGCCAAGTTACCTGTCAGATTCAGTTACTTCGAAGACTATCTCTCTATCCATCTCTCTCTATCTATCTATCTATCTATCTATCTATCTATCTATTTATCTATCATCTATCTATCTATAATCTCTATCATCTATCTTTCTGATGTGCATGTATGTGTGTGTCATGTATCCATGTATATGCACGTGCATGTATGTGTGTGTCATTTATCCATGTATATGCATGTGTATGTGTGTGATGTATCCATGTATATGCATGTGCATGTATGTGTGTCATGTATCCATGCATATGCATGTGTGTATGTGTGTGTCATGTATCCATGTATATGCATGTGTATGTGTGTGATGTATCCATGTATATGCATATGCATGTATGTGTGTCATGTATCCATGCATATGCATGTGTGTATGTGTGTGTCATGTATCCATGTATATGCACGTGCATGTATGTGTGTGTCATTTATCCATGTATATGCATGTGTATGTGTGTGATGCATCCATGTATATGCATGTACATGCATGTGTGTCATGTATCCATGTGTATGCATGTACATGTATGTGTGTGTCATGTATCCATGTGTATGCATGTGCATGTATGTGTGTGTCATGTATCCATGTGTATGTATGTGTACATGGGTGCACATGCCATTGTGTGTGCATATGGAAGCCAGAAGCTGAAGTCAGGAGTCTCCGATGGTTTCTACTTTATTTTTTGAGTCAGACTCTCCCAGTGAACCCAGGGTTTTGGCAATGACGGCTGGCCAGTGAGTCCTGGGATCTGCTCGTCTCTGCTCTCCTAGAGCTGGGGTTCATCTATGCACACCACACCTGGCTCTTATTCATGCCAAGACCCTGAACTCGGGTCCTCGTGCTTGCAGAGCAGTGCTTACCCATTGAGTCATCTCCTCGGCCCTTCTTTTTAAAGTCGCCTTAATGCTCCCTTTTCTTGATCTCCTTGCATTGTCTTCTTTGTTCACCTAGACAGTTTCACTTCTAATTTCCTTTAAAATATGCCTATGTGTTTTTATGTAATTATATAAAACCAGGAATTACAAATGAATGAGAGCTTATGATATTTGCCTTTCTGAGTCTGGCTTAATAGGACTCATCCATTGAGCCAATGGTATAACTTTGTTCCTCTTTATGATAGAAAAATTCCATTGTTTATGTACACTACACTTTCTTATCTATTCCTCCATTATCAGACGCCTTACTTAATGTAGCTATTGTGACTAGTATTGCAACAAATGTGGATATGTAAGTGTCTCTGTGATTTGTTGAGTGAGAGTCCTTCAAGTAAATACCCAGAAGTGGTTTATCTGGGTAATATGGTAGATGTCCTTGTGATTTTTCATATATATGATATATGAATTTTAGCAAGGCTGTGGATGAAAGAGCACACCCATACACTGCTGGTGGGAAAGAAAACTAGTTCAACCACTTTGGAAAATAAATTTCTTTTTGGGCTAATTTAAAATAGCCATAAAAGTGACAGTTCAGTTTCAGCTGGAGACAAGAGGTTTCCAACACAAATAGGACTGCTCTAGATCCCATTGTGCAGGAAGAGGCACATGTCCTGGGCTAGAGAGTAGAGGAGAGCCAGGCAGGAGTGTTAACAGATGCCCCCTGTAGCCCACTATATAGGTAAGAAAGCAGCTGTCAAGAGTTCAGATTTGTCACATCACACAGCTTGTCTGCATCAAGCAGAGGTTGTGCACTGTCCATCTGTATCTGTAGCCTGGTTCCCTTGAGCCACCTCCATGCTAAGTGTGGGACACACGCCACAGTCAATATTTGAGATGTATTTAGATGCTTTACAAATGGATGTTTTAAACATAATGGATAGCAGAAAATAATAAGCACCATGTGAAACCTGTACTATAGATTCTTGACAAAGGAGTAAAGGCAATAGAAAGGATAGAAGATAATCCTTTCATTTCTCAGCCCTGGGACAGCTGGGTAGATACTTGTGAAAAACAGCAGTGTGTAACTTATGCCCTTCTGAGAAAAGAATTCAAAATGAAGCAGAGATCTCAATGTAAGAATGCAATTTTAAAATATTTTATTATTTTCAGTTTATGTATGAGTATATTGTCTTCATACATGTAAGTTCATTGGTGTCATCAAATGCTAGCAGAGGTCAGAAGAGAGCATCATATTTCCTGGAACTGGAGTTTTGGATGGTTGTTAGCTGCCATGTGCATGCTGAGAATTGAACCTGGGTCCTCTGCAAGAACAGCCAGTCCTCTTATCTAATGACCCATCTTGCTAGCCCCCAAAATACAATTTTAAAAAGAGAACATAGGAGAAAACAAAATAACCTTGATTTCAGTAACATTTTAGCTACAACACCAAATTTATAGCCCATGAAATAAAGGATTGGAAAGATAAACTTCATGAAAATTAAAAATATCTGCTGTGTGAGAGACTGTCAGGAGAGTGAAAAGAAGAACCAGAGATGGAAAGAAAATCTGTACAGAAAACATATCAGATAAAGACTTGTTACCCTAACCTCATGAAGAAGTCTCAAACTTAACGATAAGAACACACCCAGTTAAAAACTAAAATAAGAACAATCCAATTAAAAACGTGCCAAACACCTTTAAAGGGCACTTTACCAAAGAAGAAATAAAGATGACAAGCATATGAAAATGCACTTCTAGGCATCCGGGGACGCCAGGTTCAGCGGGGATGTAGAGCAAAAGGAACGCTCATCCAGGGCTGCTAGGAATGCAAAGTGGTATCGCCACTTTGGAAGACAGTTTGGCAATTTATTACAAGACTGAACATAGTCTTATCATCTGATCCAGCAATTGTTCCCCTCAGTATTTACCCTCAAAAGAATCAAAAACTTATATACACACAAAAACCTGTTTATAGCAGTGTATTAGTCAGGGTTCTCTAAAGAAACAGAAGCAACAGGACGAATCTATAGCTATATACAATTTATTGATTTGCTCACGTGACAGAGCTCAAGTAGTCCAACAGTAGCCGCACTGCACTGGAGAGGCTGAGAATCCAGGGAACTGCTCAGTCCGCAAGGCTGGATGTCTCAGTAGTCCCAATCTGGTGCTGAAGGCCCGGTGGATTCCAGGAGATCTGCCGGTCTCAGAACATGCTGGGATCTGAAGTGTTGATCACAGCAGCAAGACAAACTCACCAGTGAGAGAGAGGCAAGCTACAGGAAAAAAGGGACCAGCTCCCTCTGCCATGGCCTTTTATACTGCCTGCCGGCAGAAGGTAATGCCCACATTTGGGGTGGGCCATCCAGGTTGAGGTGGTCCAATCTGAAGATCCTTTTCTCTTATTTGTTCCTTAGTCCAGTCAAGTTGACACCCAGGATTAACCATCACAAGTCCACCCCTTGTCAACTTGACACCCAATAAATAGCCTCTCCTTATGTTATGCTTAAATGTCAATTGCAAACAATGGCAAGGTCATAATTCCACCTAATATGTTATAAGTGTCTCATGTGCAATAGCAAAACATTATATCTTAGAGTAGCTGGTAATGTCCTTGAGGAACACTTAGTCCTTCAGCATCTAATAACCTAAATATGACATCACTTAACACTTATCTCAGTTGCATATTCAAAAGGGAATAACACAAGTATCTGTTTAATACACACACACACACACACACACACACACACACACACACACATATATATATATATATATATGAACAAGCACATTCTTAACCAAATAGGACAAAAGTTAATACCTATTATAATCCATGTTTATGCAACTGGTCCCATGGCCTCAGCTGATATTTATGATTACCTTCTTCTACTACCCATTCTGTATTTCCTCCACCATCAGCAAGCACCTCTGCAGGTCTTGGCTCTTTTTATTTTGTTTATTTATTTATATGTATGAATGTATTGTCTGCATGTAGGTTTGTGCACCCATGTCGTGCAATGCTGCGGAGGTCAGAAGAGGGTGTCAGATTCCCCTGGAACTGGAGTTCTCCTGGAATTGGAGTTACAGATGGTTCTCAGCCACCATGTGGGTGCTCGGGATCGAACCCGGGTCCTCTGCAAGAGCAGTTGGCGCTCTTAACTGCTAGGCCATCAATCCAGCCCCAGGTCTTGGCTCTTTCCTTGGAGGAGTGACCCATACCTTTATCCCTGAAGGGTCTGGGCCATTTGTTGTCCTGTCTGGTTTGGGTTGTCGGAGTTTCCCATTGACCTTAATCATAGGACATGGTAGCACCAGAAGGCACCCTACAGCATCTCCTGCCTTCCAGACATAATCTTCCTTGCCCCCATTGTGGAGAAAAAGTCCAATTTCCCCCTGGTAGTCTGGATCAATCACTTCTCCTACTACTATTATTCTTCCTTAGCATCTTGGCTTAAGGGCAATAGAAGCCCAAAGTGGCCAGGGGGAAGTCTTAGCTTCCAGTTCAATGGAACATGTGCTGTATCTCCTGGCAAAAGCACTCCCCCCTTTGGAGCCAAAACATCTAAACCAGCAGAATGCAAAGTTGTGGGTACAGGAAGCCAAAATTTTCCTACTGGGTCACTAGGGGTGATAGTGAGTGGAATCACTCCCACTTCCACCCCTTGGCTCCTGGACCCATGAATTCTGGCTATAGGAGAAACAGTACCATATAGTGTGTGCTGATTCAAAGCATATACTGCCTGCTGGAGAAACTTGCCCCAGCCTTCCAGGGTATTGCTCCTTAATTGGCGCTGTAACTGTGTCTTCAAGAGGCCATTCCATCGTTCTATCAAGCCAGCTGCTTCTGGGTGGTGGAGAACATGGTAAGACCAGTGGATACCATGACCATGGGCCCACTGTCGCACTTCTTTGACTATGAAGTGAGTTCCTTGGTCAGAGCGATGCTGTGAAGAATACAATGATGGTGGATAAGGCATTCTGTAAGTCCCTGGATGGTAGCTTTGGCAGAAGCATTATGTGCAGGAAAGGCAAATCCATAACCAGAATAAGTATCTATTCCTGTAAGGACAAAACCCTGTGCCCTCCATGATGGAAGTGGTCCAATGTAGTCAACCTGCCACCAGGTTGCTGGCTGGTCACCCCGGGGAATAGCACCATATTGGGGGCTCAATGTTGGTCTCTGCTGTTGGCAAATCTGACACTCAGCAGCAGCTGTAGCCAGATCAGCCTTGGTGAGTGGAAATCCATGCTGTTGAGCCCATGCATAACCTCCATCTCTGCCACCATGACCACTTTGTTCATGGGCCCATTGAGCAGCAACATGGATAGCTGGAGAAAGAGGCTGACTATCCACAGAATGAGTCATCCAATCTACTTGATTATTAAACTCATCCTCTGCTGAGATCACCTTTTGATAAGCATTTACACGAGACACAAGTATCTTCACATCCTTTGGCCATTCAGAGAGCTCTATCCACATACTTCTTCCCCAAATGTCTTTGTCACCAATTTTCCAGTCATGCTCCTTCCAAGTCCCTGACCATCCTGCCAAACCATTGGCTACCGCCCATGAATCAGTATATAATTGAACCTCTGGCCATTTCTCCTTCTAGGCAAAATGCACAACCATGTGCACTGCCCGAAGTTCTGCCCACTGTGAAGACTTTCCTTCACCAGTGTCCTTTAGGGTTGTTTCAGAAATAGGCTGTAATGCTGCAGCTGTCCACCTCTGGGTGGTGCCTGCATAGTGTGCAGAACCATCAGGAAACCAGTCCCTAGTCTTCTCTTCCTCAGTCAACTGATCATAGGGCAAACCCCATGATGCCATAGGTTCCTGCTTAAGCACAGGAGGCATTGTAACAGGAGTGGGAACCATAGGCATTTGGACAACTTCTTCATGTAGCTTTCTTGTGCCCTCAGGGCCTGCCCGGGTCCTGTCACGTATGTACTACTTCCATTTGATAATGGACTGTTGCTGCGCATGTCCCACTTTATGGTCTGGTGGGTCAGATAACACCCAGCTCATGATGGGCAGCTCAGGTCACATGGTGACTTGGTGGCCCATAGTCAAATGTTCAGTTTCCACTAAGGCCCAATAGCAGGCTAAGAGCTGTCTCTCAAAAGGAGAATAGTTGTTTGAAGATGAAGGTAGAGCCTTACTCCAAAATCCCAAGGGCCTCTGCTGCGATTCCCCATGGGAGCCTGCCACAGACTCCAGACAGCATCTCTATCTGCCACTGATATACCTCAAGCACCATTGGGTCTGCTGGATCATATGGCCCTAGGGGCAGAGTGGCCTGCACTACAGCCTGGACCTGTTGAAGAGCCTTTTCCTGTTCCAAGCCCCACTCAAAGTTTGCTGCCTTCTGAGTCACCTGATATATGGGTCATAGTAACACACCCAGATGAGGAATGTGCTGCCTCCAGAATACAAAAAGGCCCACTAAACGTTGTGCTTCTTTCTTGGTGGAGGGAGGGGCCAGATGCAACAACTTATTCTTTACCTTAGAAGGAATGTCTCTGCATGCTCCACACCACTGAACTCCTAGAAACTTCACCGAGGTAGATGGCCCTTGAATTTTAGTTGGATTTATTTCCCATCCTCTCATGCGCATATGCTTTACCAACAAGTCTAGACTAGCTGCTACCTCCTGTTCTGGGTCCAATCAGCATAACATCATCAATATAGTGGACCAGTGTGATATTTTGTGGAAGAGTCAGGCGATCAAGATCCCTTCTAACTAAGTTATGGCACAACGCTGGAGAGTTAACATACCCCTGAGGTAAGACAGTAAAGGTATACTGTTGGCCTTGCCAGCTGAAAGCAAATTGCTTCTGGTGGTCCTTATGAACCGGTATTGAGAAGAAAGCATTGGCCAGATCAATAGCTGCATACCAGGTACCAGGAGACATATTAATCTGCTCAAGTAAGGACACCACATCTGGTACAGCGGCTGCAATTGGTGTCACTACTTGGTTGAGTTTTCGATAGTCAACTGTCATTCTCCATGATCCATCTGTCTTTTGCACAGGCCAAATTGGAGAGTTAAATGGAGATGTGGTAGGAATCACCACCCCTGCATCTTTCAAATCCTTGATAGTGGCATTAATCTCCGCAATCCCTCCAGGGATACGATACTGTTTTTGGTTCACTATTTTCCCTGGTAGAGGCAACACCAATGGTTTCCATTTGGCCTTTCCAACCATAATAGCCCTCACTCCACAGATCAGGGAACCAATGTGGGGATTCTGCCAATTTCTAATTATATCTATCCCAATTATACATTCTGGGACTGGGGAAATAACTACGGGATGCGTTCTGGGACCCACTGGGCCCACCGTGAGTCGGACTTCAGCCAAAACTCCATTTATCACCTGACCTCCATAGGCCCCTACTTTAACCGGAGGGCCACAATGCTTTTTAGGGTCTCCTGGGATCAGTGTCAACTCAGAACCAGTATCCAATAGGCCTCGAAAAGTCTGATTATTTCCTTTTCCCCAGTGTACAGTTACCCTAGTAAAAGGCCTCAGGTCCCTCTGGGGAAGGACAGGAGGAAGGCAAACAGCATAACTCTTTGGTATTGTGACAAGGTCCTTCCTCACTGGAACCCGGCCACCCCTTCATTCAAGGGGTTCTGGGTCTGTGAACTGTCTCAAGTCTGGAAACCGGTCAACTGGGCGGGATTCGCTACTCCTAAAATCAAATGTTGACTTCCTGTCATTCGTTCTAGAGCTTTTCTGCTTATACAGATCAAATAAAAACTTAGTAGGCTTCTTATGTATTTGGTTCCTGGGAACACCATGATTAATTAGCCAGTTCCAAAGATCATTTCGGGTCATGCCATTATAGGTATTGTTTTGCCTTTGCCACCCATTATGATAATTACTGTAACTACGCTCATCTGGCCTTCTGCGATTCAGTGCTGCCACCTGACGCCTACCCTGAGGTCCTGTTAGACCTACTACGTGTACATTTAATTTATGCAAACGAGCCACAACTTCTCTAACTGTAAGATCTGGCATAAGAAATAGAGCAAAAACAAAGCTCTTCAAATGTTCTGGTGTCTCTCTCAGTACTTTCCATCTTATAAATTCAGTGAGTGGCATGTCCTCTGGGTCCTCATATTGTGGAGAATGTGGTTTTACACTTCGAATCCACTCGAGCATGCCCATCTGCCTGACCCTCACAATCCCTTCATCAATACTAAGCCAAGGAATATCAGGCATCTCTAACTCGCTGTTAGTAGGCCATGTTTTAATAAATACATCAGCCAACCATTCAAATAAACTTTTAACACCTTTTTTAACTGCTCGAGCTTCCATGTTAAACCTAGAATCTCTACTCAGTGGGCTCATATCGATAAACTCAGTATGATCCAATTTTATATTCCTTCCACCATTATCCCACACCCTTAAAATCCATTCCCACACATATTCCTTAGGCTTCTGCCGGAATGAATCAGCAAACTCATTAATTTCTTTAGTAGTATATTGCACCTCCTCGTGGACCACACTTTCTATCTCACCTTTAAGGGCTTGCTTAGACTTCAATCTGGTTATAGGTCTAGAGGCAACAATTGTTGGGCCCTGAGGGACATTAGCTCCCACTGGGAGGGGGAGATTAGTTTCCTCAGGCAAGGGTGGGGAGGAGGGATCTGCAGGGTGTGGATTCTCTGCTGAGGGTGGGGAGATTAATTCCTCAGATAAAGAAAATCCCTCAGAATCTGAGGGTTCAAAATCCTCATCATTATGGTTCTCCCACATATCTCCATCCCAAGTTTCAGGGTTCCACCCTTTCCCCACCAGTGCTCTCACTTTAACTGCTGACACTTTTCGTGGCTGGGAATTAAATTTGCGTTGTAAATCAGCCAAACGTATTAATAAGGGCTCCAGCTTGATTTTCTTCTGCTTTAGCTCTTTGGCTTCTGGAGAGAAGATTCTCTTCCAGAGCACACTTGGAAACCTTTAAACTGTTGTTTTGAATCCGGAGGTGGTCATTTTTATCGCTGAGCTCCTTATTTTCCTCTATCACTTTATCCAGAGATGCTAGGAGCAACCAGGCAACATCATTATTTTCCTTATTTTTCCACAATTTCTCAAACATTTTATATATAGAGTCGCTAAATTCCTTGCTCCTCACAAGAGGTGAGTTAGATGAGTCAAATGGATCTAGCTTCATAATTACATCAAATAGTCTGCACCAAGGATCATCATTCCTCTTCATGCCACCAGGAGAGCCTTCTTATTCACAATTACTAAAACTTAGATGGAATTAAGATGTCTTTCAGCCAGTGAACAGATAAATACAATGTGGTCTATGTAAACAGTAAAATGTTATTTTATGATGAAAATAAATGAGCTATGAAGCCATGAAGAATGAGACATTGAAAATGCATGCTCCGGAGTGAAGGAGTCCAAGTTGAGAAGTCTGCATGCTATATCAGGATGAGGTAACCTCTTGAAATATGCAAACTAGGGCAGTAATAATGACTGCCAGGTGTTAGGCAGGAAGGAGGGTGAAGGAGTGGAGCAGGGGGAGGACAGGGCAGTGTAATGGCTGTTCGTGATATAACGGGGGGGCATGCCATGGCACACTTCCCAACCCTTTAGGATGTGGGCCACCGACATAAACTCTAATGTAAACTATGGATTGTAGATTACAATTCTTTGTTGACAAGGTTTGTGGACTGAAGCATTCTGGATATCAATAGTGAGTCTGTGCATGGGTGGGCATGAGCTTTATGAGAACATCCTTACTTCTTCTTGATCTTGCTGTGACTATAAAAAGTTAAGTCTAATAAAATAGCAAATGGTTAACAACAATCTAATTTAAAATGCATTAAGTAACAGTATAGGAGATACAGTAAGATGTGATAGAGAACCCTGTTAATTTGCAAAGGACTGTAGCTTGGTAAAGATAAGCAAGGCCCTTGCCATTTGCCACTGAACATTTTCTCCTCGAGGTCCAGGAATCTTATTGTATCTATTCTCTTGTTAGTTTACTTATGGCCCTAGCTGAGGCGTAAATATGTACTTAACCTCAGTTTTAGAGATAAATTTAGGATTTTCTGAAAACTTCCTTAAAAGGTAATGTTCCTTTTGGGGTACTCCAGAATTAACCTTGGGGCCCAGAACCCTCTGACATTCAGTTCTCCAACAGCTTTCCTATGACGTCCAGATGGGTTTTCTCACCACAAATCCCATCTACTGTTGTGATGGCTGCTTGAATGGTCCAGATCTCCCAGAGTCACTGGGCTTGTGTATCTGAAAGTTGGAGGCTGTGAAGTCTGATGATGCAGAGGGGGGATGGAATGGTTTCCTCTGAGTCAGAAAATACCTCTCATACTCTACCTTGGGCTTTGTAGAGCATTAGTTTAGTCCTCTTTGTGTTCATTTGCAGACAGACTGCCTGATCTAGGGTTGGGAGACATTGTCTAAGTGTGGTGGTTTGAACCAGAATGTCCCACATAGACTCCAGATATTTGAACACTTTGTCCTAGTCGGTGGCACTGTCTGGGGAGAACCCTGAAACCTTCAGGAGATGCACTCTGAGCCGGGGGAAGCAGGTTACTAGGGGTGGGCTTTGAGAGTGTAGCTTATCCCCCTTAGTCTGCCATTCTCTGATTCCTGCCTCTGTGTGAAGACATGAGCTCTGGCCACCTCTTGCCATGTCCCCCCTGCATGGCAGACTCTTAATCCCTCTGGAACCATAATCTAAATCAATTCTTCCTTCTATAAGCTGCCTTGGTCATGATGTTTTACCACAGCAACAGAGTAAGTTTCCTGTTAACACACCAAGCCCATCCCATTCCAACCCAATGAGTTTGTTACATATTCTTTGCTAGACAGTTTTGAATGTGAGGTGTTTGTCTCTAGGAATCTTTCCAGACCTTTGTAAATTGATCAAACTCCAAAATCTTCATAAGACCTTGGTCCAACTTGATGACAAATCTATCCTTGTTGTGCTGGCTGTCTTTAGTGTCAACTTGACACACCTGGGTTGAGGGAGCCTCAGTTGGGGAATTGGCTCCATTGGATAGGCCTGTGGCCACATCTGTGGAGTATTGTCTTGATGGTCGAGCAGTGTGGGAGGGCCCAGCCCACAATGAGTGGTGCCACCCTGGGCAGGTTTTTGTGTACTGTATAAAAAGATGGGCTGGGCATGAGCCAGAGGAGCAAGCCAGTGAACAGCATTCCTCCATGGCCTGTGCTTCAGCTCCTGCCTCCAGGTTCCTGCCTTGGGAGCCAGTGATGAACTATGACCCAGGAGATGTGAGCTGAATAAACCCTTTCCTCCCCAAGTTGGTGTCGGTCAGAGTGTTTTGTCACAGCAATGGAAGACAAACTACAACAGAAATTGGTACCAGAGAGTGGGGTATTGCTGTGACAGACCTGACCTTGGTGTTTTGGGGAAGGATTGTGGAGGCGTTTGGAACTTTGGGCTGGGAAGATCATTGAATGCCTAAAGATCATGACTGTGGAACTTGGAACAGTTTTGCTGAAAGAGTTGTAGAAGATGGAGGCCTGGCTTGTGAAGTTTCAAGTTTCAAAGGGAAGCAGAGATCATCAGGACTGTGTAATCTGTGGGTTCTGGTCAGCTGGGGCTGAAGAATCAGCTGTAAGTAACAAGAGACCCGAACCTGAAATGGAATCTTTGTTGTACTGGGACAATTGATGCTGGTTAGCTGGGGCTAAAAAATCAGCTGTAACAAGAGACCAGCATCACTGTGGTGAAATCTTCTGGGAAGAAGTTCTTCAGGGTAAGCACACAGAAGCTATGTTCCATAAGGGGCCCGAGCTTCCATGTCAAGCCAGAAGCAGGACTTGGTAACGTGTAAGAATCTCCTACATGGTTCCGGTGTTGAAAGCATGAAGGGGTCACAGAGAGCAGCTGAGGCCTGGCACTATGAGAGGCCAGGAAAGGCCACTGGTCAGTGGGTTGAGGCTCCCTTAACCCAGGTGTGTCAAGTTGACACTAAAGCTATCCAGCACAATTGACCCCTTGTCAACTTGACACACAAAACACATCACTATTAAACCACAACCTTTCCAGTTCTTATCCCCAAAGTATGATGTTAACATTAATCACAACCTAAGACGGTACAACCTTAAAAGCCCCACAGTCCTTAAAATGTCCAAACAGTTAAAAGTTCAGTCCATTAAAAGTCTCTTAACTGCAGGCTGCTGTAAAATCTAAAACAAGTACTGTCTTATTTCAAAGGGAAGAATCGGGCACACTCAAACAAAACTTAAGTCCAGCAAAGTAGCTCAAGGCTGGACACCTGGGACTCACTCAGTCTTCCTGGCTCCAAAGGGTTTCGGCAGCTCCCCTTCTCTGACTCTGCCATCTGTGGCACACACAGCTCATCTCGCAGGCCCAGGCCAGCTCCATTCTATACCTGCCACTGCTCTTGGTGGTTGTCCCATGGTTCTAGCATCTCCAAAAAGCTGGGGTCACCACTGAAACTGAGGTTGCTTCTGACCTCTTCTGATGCAAAACCTCAGCTTCTCTTCCTGACCCCTGGAATCCTGGGTTCTTCACTGCAACCAAGGCTGCACTGACCTTGTCAGGGCTGGGCATGAGCCAGGGTAGCAAGCCAGTGAACAGCATTCCTCCATGGCCTGTGCTTCAACTCCTGCCTCTAGGTTCCTGCCCTGAGTTCCTGCCTTGGGCTCCCTAAGTGATGAACTGTGACCCAGGAGATGTAAGGTGAATAAACCCTTTCCTCCCCAAGTTGGTGTCGGTCAGAGTGTTTTGTCACAGCAATGGAAGACAAACTACAATACTTGGAAACTCAGCTTACTACATCCCCAGCTTGCCAATGGACCATTTTCTTAAGTTACCAGATTTTCCCACAAACCCAAAAGACTACTTTGAACAGTTTGCCCTTTGTTGCAGCTTGTGGTGAAGGAGTGCTTCCATGGCTTGTTTCTGGGAAATCTGGTCGACCAGTTTCTACCAGGCCATCACTGTAAGCAATGAGAACTTAGTCCGAAGCTCAGGGTCCCAGGACTGTTTGCTTTTCTTACGACTTCCTATGGCTCTTGTACTTAGTGTACTTTTCCTTTTAGAATTCAGTCTTATTTGAAGTCTCTTTAACAAACTAAACCTAAACTGCATAAAACTGACCAAATGCTGATGAAATCTCTGTGGTTTTAGTGAAATTTTTCATTTTAGATTTGCCCATGAATTTTGTTTTTTTTTATTTATTTATTTATTTTTTTATTTCTGTATGTGTATGAATGTACTGTCTGCATGCAAGTGTGTGCACCCGTGTCGTGCAATGCCGCGGAGGTCAGAAGAGGGTCTCGGATTCCCCTGGAACTGCAGTTCTCCTGGAATTGGAGGTTCAGACGGTTCTCAGCCGCCATGTGGGTGCTGGGGATTGAACCCCCATCTTCTGTAAGAGCGGTAGGCACTCTTAACTGCTAGGCCATCTCTTCAGCCCCTATTGTTGTATTTTATATTGTTAAATTAATGAGATCTTGAGGACACAAAAGAAATAAATGGTTATGGCTTGAAGTGAAGTGTTTCTGTGTCACACTGATAAGACATAGTCTTCTAGTTAACTTCAATAACAACAGCCCATAGTTATCTGAGGGTGTCTCATTGAAGGGAATTTACTTGATCAGATTGCCATGTGGACATTACTGGGAACATTTCTTGG
>VZQC01011667.1:1175911-1244992 GCA_009823505.1 Rhizomys pruinosus | reverse complement strand
CCCCTTCCTTCCTTCCTTCCTTTCTTCCTTCCTTCCTTCCTTCCTTCCTTCCTTCCTTCCTTCCTTCTTTCATTTTCTGGGTATCAAATCCAAGGTCTCATGCATTCTAAATCTACATTTACTGTGGAACCATCATGGCTTCCTAATGCTGTAGAAACAGGCCCTGGGAAGAAGTAAGTCCAGAACATCTGAAACCTAATAGTGTAGGGCACATGTTTCACCAACCCCCCTCCGCCCCTCCTAATTACTCACAGAGCACCTTTCAAACCTTGATCAAAGCAGCTCAAGACAGTTCCAGGCTGAGCGGCGAGTGGGGTGGGGAGGGTCTTTCTGCTGTCTAGCCCCCTGTCTACTGGATTTCATCTTGCACCACCTTGGCCACTTGCTGACATTCTGCATGGCTCCCTGCTCTGCTTCTCACTTGCTGTAATGGGTGTTTTCTTGCATGGGGATACATACACCTATGACAAGGAATGATCCATCATTCTGCCAGCTTCTGCTCATCTTTTATGATTTACATGCAGTGCCCCAACAGCTCCATTTCTCCTCTATTTGCTCCTTGAAGAAGCAGCATCCTGTATGGGAGCAGCCTCACCCACGAAGCTCACTTGCATTTGTTTTATGACAATCATGGATTACTGCTGGGTCTTAGCAACACGCTAGCCTGCCAGTCCTGGGACATTGTCATTTCCTCTGCTTGCTGCAGCCAGCACTTGCAGTCCATGGTGCTCCGGGCTGGGGACATTTTGTCTTTCCATTTCCTGAGAATGCTGAACCAGCAGAATTACCTGAATTTACGACCAAAGAGCCCCCTTGAGGGTAAACAATTTTAGTGAGAAGGAATTCACTCACCAGGTCCTGTAGATCTGCTTACCTGCTCAGGGAAATCTGTGCTGGAAAAATCATGAAATTCTCCAAATTGTACCTAAGTTACTTCTAAAATCCTAAATCTGCTTTGGCCTTTCTTGCATCCCATTTTGACTGTATTGTAGGTGTCTTTTCCCTTCTCTCTCCCTGGGAGGTTCTTTATGGTCCATTTCTTTGACCACTGGATCCTGAGAGCAAGCCACATTGCCTACTAATTAATAGACACCAAGTATACAGGAAATAATCAAAGTTTATACATTAAATATTTCCTGGGTTAGATCTCCTTCTGATTTTTGTGAGCATTTCCTGTGCTTTTGTAACAGCTTGGCTAGATCACATGTCTTTAAAAATTATATAGAATAGAATAAGACATTTTTATACTCAAAAGAACAGAACCCCTGTTGTCCTGTCCTTTGTCCTGCTTCTTAGGAGCAACTACTTTTAACTCCTTAAAATATTTCTCTTGGTGGTTATCTTTTTATCTCCGAATACTATGCTAAAATTACTTCTTCTGCTTTATACACTAAGACAGAATCTAATGTCATATTGCTGCAATTAACTAAGATTTCACTTCTTTAATAAATGTCCCCTTTAGGTATTCCCATGTTTGCCCAGCACCTTCATATCATATTTTATTTTAATTTTTTGAATGGAGGATTCAGCATCATGAGTAAAGTTTTCCAGGTTGTATGCTATAGGTACATCAACAATAAGTCACTAGGAGTGTGTTTACAACTATGTCCACTTAGCAGGATCATAGTAGCAGATTTTTCCTTAGGGTCTATGACCTTTCTAGGCATGGGTTCTTTCTTTTTCTGTAAATTCTGTGTTATCAATCCCCTCTCCTCTTTTGCAATATCCTCCTTAGAGGTTTATGTTGGATTTTTCCTCTGGAGATCAAATTGTTGCAGCCATTCAGGTCCTTGGTGAGAGTTTTACTGGTATCATCCTCCCAGGCTAAGAGGAATGGCCACATCCTGTTCATCCCTCAACTTGGTGGAACTCTCCATCTCTAACAACCAACTTTTCCTTCTTATCCCTTTATTTTGTGGGAACAGTTTCCTCTGTGATTGGTGAAAGTAGGTAAAGTTGTAGAGCCTCTGCATATCTGAACATGAAATTATTTCTTGGTTGTCGTACAAGAAGGCTGGATGTGATGAGTTTCACTATTAGAACACTCAGAGTTGTCCTCCTGAACTCCGTGTTCATGGCAAGACACCTACCACTGTTCTGATGACCTATCCTTTAGAAGTACCATTATGCTGGCTTTCTCTAGGCTGGTGCTTCAGATGTGACATGATTGGGAATGAAGTTAGTATGAATCTAATTAGTAGAGAAGCAGTTGTACCTAGATAGGGTGGGGTTTTAATCTGATATGACTGGCTTCCTATTATTAGGTGATGTGGACATAGACATACAAAAGGAAGATGGCCTGTGAAGATGGATCCAGAGGCTGAAATGATGCAGCCACAATCCCAGGCATTCCTGGAGCCATCAGAAGCTGGTGTACCCTAAAATGGATCTTTTTCCAAAAACTTTAGAAGATCACAAATCTGGCAGCACCTTGGTTTTATACATGTTGCCTATAGAACTGTGATAGGTAGAACAATATGTCTATTGTTTGAGGCCACTATTTGAGGTATGTTATTGAAGCCCTATGAGACCAAAATAGGTCATTTTTTTGCTTTTAACTTTTTGGAAGTTTTACTTGTCTTAAAATGTATTTTTTCAGATAAAAAGAAATATAACAGTAATGTTGTTCAGCTTGCCTTTCAACTGGGGATTTGGTGTTAGCATCCACAAATGAAGGAAACCATTTTGCCTTTGTTTTTCTGGGACTGTTACTTCACTTAGCATAAAGGCTTCAAGTTCCATCCATTTACCTGCAAAGTTCATGATGTCATCTTTCTTTACCACTGAATAGTACTCCATTGTGTAGATGTACCACATTTTTGCCATCCACTTGTCTGTTGAGGGACATTTGGGTTTGTCCCAGCTTCTTCCTATTGTGAAGAGAGCTGCAATAAACATAGACGTGCATGTATCTCTATGGTAGGATGAGTCTTGTGGGTATATACCCAGGAGTGGTATGACTGGGTCAGGTGGTAGGCTCATTTTGAGTATTTTAAGGTTTCTCTACACTGCTTTCCATAATGGTTGTACAAGTTTACATTCCCACCAGCAGTGGATGAGTGTTCCCCTTTCCCCACAACCTCTCCAGCATTTGGTGTCTTTTGCTTTCTTGATCTTAGCCAGATCTTAACTATCTCACTCTTATCAGAGTGAGATGGTATCTGAGAGTGGTTTTAATTTGCATTTCCTTAGTTGTTGTAATTGCAAATCTCTTAACAGGCTTTAGAATGAACCCTCCCACTTATTTTCAGACGCTGTAACTACTGTATATGGGTGGAAGCTATGTATTCATATTTTAGACTAATATAAAATTAAAGGAGCAAAATGTGAATTCCTAAACATAAAAAAAAAAAAGACTGAGAGAAAGATTCAGGACACTTATGGCAGAATGCATGATCTGGGGTGGGGTGGGGGGAAGGGAAAGGGGAATATGTCTAAACTGAACTGAAAAATGATGTCTGAAATACACAAAACATCAATAAAAGCTTTATATAAAAACGTATTCTTTGATTAACACAGAGAAGCACAAGTAGCCACAAGAGGCTGCAGCTTGCTTGTCCCCGGATAGGACACCATTGTGAGCTCACAGCAATAGTGACAGCGTGCACAGGTCCATGTAAGTTAAAGCCAGACAGAAACCCAGCATGGATATGGGAGGCAGGTGAGAAACCCCAGCCTACCTGAGGAAGTACTGGCAACCAACAACTGCTGGGAAGGGAGATTTGGTGTTGTCCAAGAGTGGTACTCAGGCTGACCAGGCTCCAGTGGATGGATCCACTCTGAAGGACACAAAACTGACTCTACAGGTACACACACACACACACACACACACACACACACACCACACACCACGTGAGTACAGGAATTTGGAGGGAATCTAATGTGATAACATATATTTGCATGAAATTCACAAAATTCAGTAAAATTAACTTAAAAATTTATGCCTCATGTTCAAGAAAGGTTTGTGGGGATGGGGGGTAGACGGGGTGGTAAAGAGGTGGGAGGTGAGAGCCATCGGTATACAAGGCAAATATATGTGAAGTTGCAAACAAAAACACAAGATGTTTTTAAATGAAAAGAGTAATAAAATGCACTCATGTAACAAGCATGGTGGACAGGCAGCTCTAAAAGTTAAAGTCTTTGACCAAAGTCAAATTTCTTAGAATCATTTAAAAATAGCCTGAGAAAGGGATTCTGAGACAGTAATTTGCTTAGAAAGTGGTCTCAGGAAAATCCCTTCGGAAAGGTGGGATGTAGAGGAAGGATCTAGCAGGTGTTTGTGCTGGAGTCTCCACCAGGGCCTGTTGAGGGCTCAGATGAGCCCTGAGGGCTTCCTCTTGGGAGGCCAGCATCTCTGTAACTACACATCCTTGTTGGAACAAATCCCTTGGGCTGAGAGCAGGACATGATCTCCCGAGTTATTTCCAGGGGAAGTGGCTCTTGCTAGCCAAAGGCAATTCTGTGTCTAGGAGTGCAGTTGGTGTGCTAAGCAGCTTGGGGGGTGGGTGTGCTGGCTGGCACCTAAGGGCCCAACAAAGCATTGCCAGCACCTGTTGCAGTTCACTTTTCCTCCTCCTGGATATAATGACTTTTCTTCCCAAGAATCACACTTCATCTGCACAGAGCCTGTTTAGGATTTGGATAGATCATGAATTCTTAGGAAACTGATGAGGAAAATCCACAGGATACAAAGATACACTTCCCCTCTCCACTGCAATTGGACCTGGGCTATCTCTTTCACTTATTTCCCCTTTACCAACTATAGAGTCATTATTACTCATGCGGTACTTCTCCTGGCTCAGTGGCTTCCCTGATGTTGTAACTCAGCCCCTGATTCTTTTGCATTCCCTGATGTTGTAACTCAGCCCCTGATTCTTTTGCAATCCTGACATACTCTGGGGAAAAAAAAAAAACAACTTTTACTTAACCTTGTAGCCAAAAAGCTAATCTTATTTTAAATAGACTTGTCTGTAAATATAAGGCTACATGTTCTGGACATAGTAAGAATACATTAGTATAGGAATGTGACAGTCTTGGGGTTTTCTCTAAAGTCTATGACCCCTCTAGCCATATGTAGTTGGCTATGTTTATCAAGCATGAGTTTCCTCCCATTTAGGGGGGTTTTAGTTCAATTAGGCAGTTGTCGATTACCACCAAGATAACTGATGTAGACATATTTTATGTGTAATTTGTCCTTAGGTTGTTGGACTAATATGATTCCCTCTGATGTTTTCTTTTTATCTTTTAATTTTTTGAGTTTTAAAAATAATACCTGCTCTAGAAGTTTCCCGAGAAAGTTAAGGTGAGTGGGAACTCTATTTTTGAGACTCGGTATGTCAAAACAAATGTTTGCTTTGTGCTAGCATTTGACTTACAATCTGGGTGGCTATACATATCTAAAGTGTAAATTATTTTTGCTTAGAAGTAAATGTTTCATTTTCTTTAGCTCCCTATGTTCCTGTCGAAGAAGGTTGTTGTCACCCACATTCCCTTACTTTTAATGTAATTTTTCCTATGTAAGTATTTAGAATCTTTTACTCTGAAACTTCAAAGTGACGTGCTTAGGTTGGGACATCAGATTTTGGTAACTGGCTTTTCGCTTCTTACTCAGAGAGCACTTGTGCCCCTCCATTCTGGGAAGTGTGAGATATGCTTGCAGTGATATTATCCTCCACCTATTTTCCCTGATTTCCTGGGAAACTCTCATTTGGCGATGCTCAGCCTCCTGGACTGATCTTCGAATTTTCCTCTCTCTCTTTCCTATTGTTCATTATTGCATTTTTATTCTACTTTCAGGGAAATTTTCTTGACTTTATTATGAAGCACTTATTTTGAATTTCTCTAAAATTTGAGTCAGTGAATTGTTCTAATTTCCAAGAATGCTCACTTTTTCTCTACGTCTACATTTTAATAATGCATTTTTCTGGTTTTACAGATTATAACATCTTTATTTCTCTGAGGATGTTAATTACATGTTCCTTGAAGATTTTTATGCTTCCTGCACTAATTCAGCTGCCTCCACATTCGCTGTTTGTTCATGTCTCTTCTCAGGTCGGATGATTTCTTCACAGCTCCACAGTTATCCATCATGTCATTACACTAGAGAGCAGATGCATCTAACCAGGATGGAGTGCACAGGGCTCCAACTTGGATGGGAAGGCCAGGTGCATTGGAATTTACAGGTTTCTTCCTCACACAGTTTTCTCCAGAAAGATCCTCCAATCACAAGACAGTGAATCCTCTCCTCCCTGTACAAACTTTTGCCCAGTTCTCAACATAGTATTCACCCAACGCTCAATTTAGATCTGCAGGAAAATGCATCTTTGATGTCTTGGGTTGGAACAGGGGCCTGGACTCCTACATTACTATTATTCAAAGCTTCCTAATTATTTATTAATTTACCTTTATTTTATGTGTATGAGTGTTATGCCTACCCGTGTTGTGCAGTGCCTGGAGAGGTCAGAAGATGGTGTCAGATCCTCTGGAACTGGAGTTATCGATGGTTGTTAGCCACCATGTGGATACTGGAATTCAAACCCAGGTCTTCTGCAAGAAGAGCCAGTGCTCTTAACTGTGGAGCCATCTCTCGAGTCCCTCCCTCACTCCTGCCTCTTTTGTGCCCCAGCCTCTTCTCTTTCAACCACCATCTTTGGTACCTTATATTTTCAATTTAATCCACCTCCCTCCCTGTAGAGGTAATTTGGCTGGTTCCTTCCTTACAGGCAGGTGGGGCTGAAACATTCCCTCAATCGGTCATTTTCTTTCTTCTCCTTCTTTCTATCTTACTTTATAGCAGATTAAATCTTTTACTTTTATTAAAGATAGAATGTGCATCTCTTCTGCCTAATCCTTTTCACTATCAGAGGATGTTTTTGGAAGAAGACTGTGGCAGCAATACATTTACACTGGCATTTTAAAAGGAGACGTCTTCTCTAAAAGCTTTTAGGAAAATTTCTTTTAGAAACTTTTAAAAAATTTGAATTTGTATGTATTTCAAGCAGAACATCCCAATCCATCTTAATCATCATTAGGCCCCCTTCCCCACTGGCTCCCTCCTGTCACCCCTTCCCCTCCCCACCCCCTGAATTCATACATTCTATCATTTGCGTATGGCCTATCATGTCAAGTCAGTGTCCCCAGGTGTTCCTCAGTGCAAGTTCATCCACTAGGGTTTAGTCAGCCTATGTAGAGTCCTTTCTGTAAGAAGATCAACTTTTCCTCACCCAGCAGTAATTAGATGCCTATAAGATTGGGGCTTATTGCCCATTACCATAATGCTTTGAAATACAGTGAACTGTTAGTAAAATGTTAGACCTAGTTCTATTAAGTCTATTTTCTTTCCTTGGTTTTCAAACTCTACATTTTCAGACATTGTGCTTAAGTAGTCTTATATTTTGAACTAAGAATTCTTCAGGAAAGTAAGCCAATATCTTTAATTAAAAAGATACTCCAGGGGAGACGCCATAACGTGCCAGGGCAGGATCGAAAGGTTATTCCTGGACAAACTGTCAGCCCATGAAAGGAAACAGCCAGAATTGACCAGATTCCAAGTCAACAGCTCCAGAGAGAGTGGACTGTTTTACCTCTCATCCACCTGTGCCCCTTTTCTAAGCCTAGGGAACAACCTGCGGAAGAGGGGGTGTGGTAGAATGTAAGGGCTGCGATTGGGGTGAATGGTGAAACTACAGCAATGTAGTCTGGACACTCATTTGATCAACTTGATTGAACAAACAACCTGTCACCCCCCACTGGATGGTGGGGCTGTAGGTGTTTGGGCACAACAGCCTGCAGATAGGTTTTGCATGAAGGATGCTTGTACTCATGGATTATCACTTATAGCTAAAAATGAAAAAAAAACAACAAAAATCTGAGAGAAAAGATGCAGGACAGTATGGCAAAGCATGATTCTGGGATGGGTGGGGGTGGGTGGGTGGAACGGAATAAGCTGAACTGATTGGAAAAAATGTACTGAAATCAGCAAATGCATCATAAAAACTAAATTAATAATAATAAAAAAAAACCGGTTAAAAAAAAAAAAAAAGATACTCCAGATGCTCTGCCTGTGGTGGTGGGGGGTGTGGTTTACAAGGTAGACTGCACACCTGGCTAACAGTGCTCTGCATAATGTAGATGTAGCTGGAGAAGCTAATCCTCCTGGTCCAGCTCTGTATATTGGTGTTGCTTTTCATTTCAACCAACATGCCTAACTCCTGGACTTCTTGTCTTGTGCTAGAAGATAAAATTTTTACTTGCTTCACTCTGAGAACATACACCTGACTCTGTCTACCCTGTGACATCAATTACTCCTCTGGATGTTCTTTTCCAGAACTTCAATGCACTTCTTCAACTGAAAGTGGATTTTCTGCAGGTGTTACCTTCATTGTGGGTATAAATGCTTTTTAACCCCTTGCAATCATACAGATTAAGAACATAGTGTTTAAAGTTTGGTGCTCGAAAATGTCACTGCTGTCTGTATGTATAACTTTGGACAAGTTCTTTAGTATCATTTTGCTTTAATTTTTCATCTGTAAAATAGTAACAATCATAGGACTTTCTTGATAGGATGTTTGTGAGCATTTAATGAGGTCATCCAGGTAAATAAATCAAAATATGGCATGTAATAAGGTGACACATAGTAACTTCCCCAATTTCATTCATCATTATTATTTTATTTTTTTTATTTTTTATGTGTATGAATGTACTGTTTGCATGTAGGTTTGTGCACCTGTGTCATGCAATGCCGTGGCGGTCAGAAGAGGGTGTCAGATTCCCCTGGAACTGTAGTTAAAGATGGCTCTCAGTCACCATGTGGGTGCTGGGGATCGAACCTGGGTCCTCTGCAAGAGCAGTCGGCGCTCTTAACTGCTAGGCCATCTCTCCAGCCCCTCATCATTATTATTTTAGTGGATGTTAGGAAGGAGCAAGGTAGCTGTTTGCTCCATTTCTCTTTTGTGAACTGGAAGCTGTGTGCATTTGCTGAGATTTATGTATTTCATGCAGATCCTTGAGGGTTGAACGTGAGGACACACAGTTCACGGCAGGCCAGCAGTCATTCTTAGTGGAGAGACTCATTTCACGATTATTCAAGAAAACTTTTATAAACAGACGGTGCCTAAAGCCTGACTCTTATATAATTGCATTTTATCCTGCTTGCCACACACTCTCTCCTTAGGAGAATTTCTTCATCTGAGAAGAAGGATTATAATTGTGACAGGGCCACGGTGACTCCATTTTCTCCTGTATAACTCACCTAGTGGTACTAACCATTCTCTGAACCCAGTGCCCTGTCTTGGAACATGAGACTCCTGTTGAAGGGACAGTCAACAAGTCCAGGATAATGGTTTTCTCTAGAAGATCAGAGCAGCCTATATGTTCTGCAACAGTAAGTGTTACCTTGGCTTCTGTACCTCTGCCTTGTATGCACCTGCACCCATGGCTTCCAGAAACCCCCAGCTTGGAGCTAACCAGGATGTATTTTCTTTCTTTATAAGCTTGCTCTGAGAAAGGCCCAGGCTGCACTAGTGGACGTACTTGGAGCCTGTGCACCCACTAGCTAGGTAAAGACTCTCTGACTTGAACTTCCAAGTGTCTTGGGTGGTTTCTGGATTCTACTCCGTTATATAATGACAGACATTTACTACATTTACTAATACGACAGTGTTGGTGCATATGGCAAATCTTATTTAAATGTCAAAGAGCTGTATAACAGGAAGGATTTGTAGGCATGGGGCCTGCTCATGGCTTGTTAGGTAGCCCCAAGACAAAGCAAGAAGAAGTTTTATGTGACTTTACCTAGAGGGGTGTGAGCAGGTATCTGTTCACTCCAGGTACATTGAAAACAGACCAAAGGAACACTCAAATACAGCTTTGTGGACTAATGAGTTAGCTGGGTGGCTTATATTTGCATTTAGCAGTTCAAAGGCAGCTCCTTCACTGAAAATCCCACCTCAGCATGAAGGACAACTCACAAGGGCTGCATCTAGGCACTCCCTACTCAACCTGTAGGCAGCTTCCTTGGAAAACCTCCCCTCCCTTAGAGTCTTAGGCACTTTTCCTCTTTCTGTGATAAAATATGGTGACAAAACCAATTTAAGGGACAAGTTTATTCTGGATTCACAGTTTGAGATGCAGTCTGTCCTGACAGGGAAGGCAGGGCAGCAGAGCTCAAAGCATCTGGTTGCAATGTGTCCCAACCAACAAATAGAGCCACGAATGCTTCCTAGTGTTTATCTCACTTTGTCTATTTTATACAGTCCACTTTGTACCCTGTGCAGTGAACAGTCCCATACACAGTCAAGGTAGGTCTTCTCCCTTCAATTACTGCAATCAAGACAACCCCCAAAGGCAGGCCCAGATGCCTGTCTCCCACGTGATTCCAGAGTCAGTAAAGTTGACAGCACTAACCAGCACAGCTCCACCCTTGGTCAACTTGACACCCAAATACTTCACTTTTAGTCTACAAAATACCATTTCCTGTCCTCATAAGCTTATCACTTTGTTATAACATAGAATGCATTCAGTCCAACTTGCAAAGTCCCTATACTCTTTAACAATCCAACACTTTAAAAGCCGAAGTCTCTTAACTGTGTGCTCCTACAGAATAAACTAAGTTGCATGCTTCCAGCATATGATGACATACATAGTCTACATAGCCTATTCCACAAAGGAGGAACCAGAACAAAACAAGGAACAGTCCCAACAAAGCGAAACCCAGTCCTGTAGCTCTGTGTCTGATACGTAGGACTCAGAATGTAATGTTCTGGGCTACAAAAGACTTGGGTAGTCAACCCCAGCTCTGGAGCTTGTGGCACACAAACATCTTCTTAGCCCAGCTCTACTCTGTGTCTGCAGGGTTTTTTAGTAGACATGGTCCAGGGATCTCGAGTATCCTGAGGGTCTCCCCTGGAACCTAGTCTCTACCTTCTACTTTCATGGCTTCTTACAGCTGTCTCTTGGGGCCTCTTTGTAAGAACTCTGACCTTGCCACCCACTGCCTGGCATCAGATGTTCTCCATGATCACTTCAGTCCTACATCCTTTGAAACAGAACCATATGGCTGCTGCCGCTCAGCTCTGTCACTGACTGGGGATGGAGCCATTCTTCCAATCCCATGTCCACAGCTGCATTAGCTTCAGTGTACGAGGCCCCTACAGTTTCCTTTACTCTCAGTACTTTTGTGTTTCAAGCTCTCACTACAGTGCTCCACCTAGCTCTGCTTCCAGCATTCAACAGCTTGTTAAAACATCACACTCCTTCACATTCCACCACAAGACAGCTCCAAAAGTCCAAGATGAGGTTAATCAGAGCCAGGCCCTACTACTATCCTGGAAAAACCAACTTGGGGACAGAAGGCTCATTCTGGATCACAGACCCCCATGGCAGGTAGGTCAAGGCAGCAGGGGCTGGAAGTGGTTGGTCACAGTGCATTTATGGTCAAGAAACAGAGCAGTGGAAGCCCCCCATAGGGCTCTGCTCACTCTCTTATGTACAGTGCAGGATCTCCTGTGGAGAGAATAGGTTCATAGTCAAGATGGGCTTCCCCACATCAATTAATGCAATCAAGATAATTCCCAATGGGCATGCCCAGCAGCCATCCCCCAGATGATGCTAGATTCTGTAACAGTTGACAATTAACAATTACTATCACACCCAACAAATGTTTACTGTTTATGTAACTTTGGGGGGAAAGGTTTATGACTTTTTGAGGGTCTTTTAAGATACATTAGCCTTCTACAGAAAGATAAAGGAATGCTCAACATGTTTTTAAAGATTCCAGGAAATCCTTCCTGTCTCCATGAAGGCCACATCTTCTACACGTGGTCACCAAGTGGGCCAAGAATGGTTAACTAGTGCCGGAGTCTCCACACCGGCACCTAGGACTTCACTGTTGCTTGCACTGTTCAGTAGGTTCAGGCTACAGAGTATGTGGTGTGTGTGTGTGCGTGTGTGTGGTTGGGGTACAGAGGGTGAGACAAGTCACTGAATGTAATTTTGATGAAAAGGAGGATAGTAGGAGCCACCTGCTTCTTGTGTATCTGTTCATGGAGACCCAGGATCACTAAATAATATCTCTGAACCAAGAGAATTCTGCTTCTCAACAACACGTTTTATTTTTTGTAATTTTTCTCAGCTGGCATTATGCAGCGGTCAGAATGGCCAGTGAGGAGTAAGATCTTGGACACCCAATCTCATTCTTCCAGCCAGCTCCACCTGGCTTCCTTATATCAGACACTTGTGTTTAATTCTGAGGCTCCTTCCTAAATCCTGCCTCTGCCTCCAGGCTTTCTAGACACAGACCCGTGCACTCACTTCCTCATGGAGTTGTTTGCGAGGAAGCTAATTATTTTTCCTTGTGCAAATGCCCACTTTTGAATTTGCAGCTGTGTTCAGGCTCCTGAGGGAAACAGATCTGAATTTCAGTGCTCCTGACTGCATATCAGGTGGCCTAAAAATACTCACAAATTGGTCTTCTCCTTCCTGACCAAGCTGGGGCCTAATGGAAAGACAAAGTCTTCTGAGAATTCAGAGGGACTATTACTCCCCACTGATGGCATTGTCTATAAATAGCAGTACCTTCCAGGTAGTGAGATACTGGCTGGCAGAGCCCAGTGCTGACATCATTCCAGGCGAGATTTAATGCTGCAGGAGGATTGTGGGAGCCAGAAGGCTGGCTGGGAGCTCCAGGCTTAGGGAATGTTGCAGTGAGCCTCCCTAGAGCCCTGTTATCAGCAGCTGCCCCGTGAGCAGGGCTCTGGGGAAGCACATTTGCATCAGATGAGCCGGGTGCTCATGAAAGAGCCGATGACCAACAGAAGTGCACTGTGAGTCATGGATGCATTTACATTTCTCCTATCAGTCAGTTTAAAAGGAAATAAAAGCCTGGTGTGATGGCACATGCCTTAGTCCCAGCACCCAGGAGACAGATCTTTGTGAGATTGAGTGCCAGTGCCAGGTTAGCTGGGGCTATAGGGAGAACCTCTCTCAAAAGGACAAAATTAAAAAAAAAATAAGAACCATACATTTTAAAAATAAGCGTGTTGGAGTGCACAGAGCTTAGATTGGGGATTTCCCAGGACCACCTGAAGCACAGGAATGCTAAAAACTCCACCAGAAAACTCCTAGAAATGATTAAGAGCTTCAGTAAAGTGGCAGGATACAAAATTAACCTAGAAAAATCACTAGCCTTTCTTTACTCCAACAACAAGCAATTGAAAAGGAATTCAAGGAGACCTTTCCACTTATGATAGTCTCAAAAACAATAAAATACCTAGGAACAAACCTAACCAAAGACACCAAAGATCTCTACAACAAAAAATTTTAAACCCCTGAAGAAGGAAATTGAAGAAGACATCAGAAGATGGAAAAACCTCCCATGCTCATGGATTGGGAAAATTAATATAGTAAAAATGTCCATTCTACCCAAACTCTTGTACAGATTTAATGCAATCCCAATTAAAATCCCCAAGAGTTTCTTCACAGGCTTGGAAAAAAATTCCTTAATTTCATTTGGAAAAACAAAAGACCCAGAATAGCCAAAACAACCCTGAGTGAAAAGAGCAACATAGGGGGGATCTCTATACCAGATTTCAAACTATATTACAGGGCTATATTCATAAAAACAGCTTGGTACTGGCACAAAAACAGACCTGTTGACCAATGGCACAAAACTGAAGATCCAAACTTGAGCATCTTCAGCCACCTCATATTTGACAAGGGGGGCAAGAAGACACAATGGAGGAAACACAGCATCTTCAGCAAGTGGTGTTGGCAAAACTGGATCACCACTTGTAGAAGAATGAAATTAAACCCCTACCTCTCACCCTGTACAAAAGTCAACTCCAGATGTATTAAAGACCTCAATGTGAAACCCCAAACTCTGAAGGCGAAAGAAGAAAAAGTTGGCAGCAGACTACAAGACATAGGCATAGGAAAAGACTTCCTAAATCAGACAGCAGCTGTGCAAGAATTAAGGTCGACAATTGACAAATGGGACCTCATTAAACACAAAAGCTTCTGTACATCAAAAGAAACAATCAAGGAAGTGAAGAGAAATCCCACAGAGTGGGAGGAAACCTTCACAGCAGAAACATCTGACAAAGCATTGATTTCCAGAGTATATAATAAATAAAGAAATAAAGAAAAACAAATGACCACTCAATAGATGGAGCAAAGAGCTGAACAGGGACTTCACAAGTGAGGAATTAGAGATGGCTGAGAAACATCTTAAGCAGTGTTCAACATCGCTAATAATTAAGGAAATGCAAATTAAAACCACTTAAAGATATTATCTTACTCCAATAAAACTGGCTTGGATCAAGAAAACAAATGATACCAAGTGCTGGATAGGTTGTAGGGAAAGGGGAACACTCACCCACTGCTGGTGGGAATGTAAACTGGTACAGCCACTATGGAAAGCAGTGTGGAGAACCCTTGGAAGACTTGGAATGAACTTGCCACCTGACCCAGCTATACCACTCCTGGGTATATACCCACAAGACTCATCTTACTGCAGAGATACATGCACAGCCATGTTTATCGCAGCTCTCTTCACAATAGCAAGGAGCTGGAACCAACCCAAGTGCCCCTCAACTGACAAGTGGATAGAGAAAATGTGGTACATCTACACAATGGAGTTCTATGCAGCGGTAAAGAAAGATTACATCATGAACTTTGCAGGTAAATGGTTGGAGCTAGAAGATATCATGCTGAGTGAAGTAAAACAGTCCCAGAAAAACAAATGACAAATGGTATCCTTCATCTGTGAATGCTAGCACCAATTACCTAATTGTATGGCAAACTGAGCAACGTCAATGTGATCTGAAAACAATTATGCTCTTATATTGTAGAATCCCTTAAAAAATAAAGAAAAAAAATAAAATGTCTGATTTATTAAAAAAATAAAAAATAGAAATATGCATGCTATTTGACCCATCATATACAAAACATTACTATTTCAACATGTGTTAAATATATATCCGCTGTATTTCGCACTCCTCTTTACTCTCCATGTCTGAATTTGGTGTCTGCCCTGTACATTTCCCCCATCACTAGTTGGACTCTAAATTTTCATAGGAGTTATGTGATTTGTATTTAAATTTCTTAAAATTTATGGTGAGAAAAAGACAATATATCATGCTGTTTCAAATCTGTTTTTAAGAATTTTCCAACATAACAGGCTGGAGAGATGGAGCAATGGTCAGGAGCTCCTGCCGAGAACCCAGGTTTGATTCACAGCGTCCACCTGGCACTGCCAACTGTTTTTACCTCCAGTTCCCGGGCACCCTCTTCTGGCCTCTGTGGGTACTGCACAGGTGTGGTACCATTAGATATATGCAGAATAAACACACATAAAATAAAACCCAAATCTTAAAAAATAATTTTCTCATAACCAACTTGAGTCTTGTGGTAAAATTTATATTAAAAAATTAGGAAGTATCTTTGCAGCTGTACCGAGCATGTTTCAAGTGCACCATGGCCACCCGTGGTTGCTGGTTACTGTGCTGCAGGTTCAGTGAGGAGACCACAGAGTGCACCCATTTGTTCAAGTGGATCTTAGATCTATTCATGAATAGCAGACAAATAGTGTAGGCTTTCTTTATGTCAATTCTGTAATCTTTAAAAGACAGAGCATAGGAATCCCCACCTCTGGGTTTTGTGTGCATTAAACACATCAGCATTATACATATTTGGCATCTGGTCAGTATTGCAACGTTAGTCATAATGGCTACAATGGAGTGTGGGAAATGTCTGTGAGTGTGATGTTAGTGTGCAGTGTGTGGTATACACTCTAGGAGATGTGTGAGGCAGCAGGACCACACATCTAGCCCTGCTTGGGTAGAGAAGGGGCTTTTCAAGGGTGGTAGCATCTAGGTGCATCTTGAAGGAATGAATGAGTTTGCAAGACAGATGGAGAGGAGCTGGGGTAGGGCATCGGGGCAAGACTGTGAAGATAGAGACGAGTCGGGTGTGTCAGAGTGGTGGAGAAGAGCTGTGACTAGAGGAGAGGAGCCTGAGGTGACTAAGGAGGGGCATGAGCCAGCCACCTTCAAAGGTTCATAGGCTGTTGATCTGCAAAGTTGGCCTGCATCCTCGCATCCTCTAGGGCTTTGCTAGATGTCTTCCTTGGCCCACAGTATCAGAGCCTGGTGGCTGGAGCCAGTGGTCTGCACTTAGTAGCCAGGCTTCTAATGAGAAGCTTTGTTAGGACGATGGGTTCATGGAGGTCCTCCTGTGCTGGGATGTCCTCAGAGGGAGCTGTTTTAGGAAAGCGGTGCTGGGTTCCTCTGGCAGTCTTGAACAGACGGGTGGTTCTTACTGCAGGATAAACTTCTTATTTGTCTCCACTTGTCTGAGAACTGTATGGAGGGAAGCACAAGAAGAATAGTCAATAAACATCCAGCCTTGAAGCACTAATGGAACGTGAAGGGTCGTGCCTCTCCCAAGTCTACAGAGAGAGCAAAGGTTGGGAGAGGGCAACTTGCGCAGCCCGGGGGACTGGATGCAGAACGTCTGTGCAAACTGGACGGCCAGGATCAATGGGAAAAGGCAGTGATCAGCGAGGAGCGAGTGATCAAGCTTGTACCAGGAAATAAATTTGCTCAAGTCCCAAGCCAGCGAAGGAGGGTGGTATAGTGGAAAAAGTGCGGGCTCGCAGTCCTAGCACTTGCTGTAAATCCAGCCCTGCCGTTTACAAGCTATGGGGCTTGCGCTAGTCACTTCACCTCTTTAAGTTCCAGTTTCTTTCTCTGTGGAAAGGGGCAGGAACTTGTTGGATGGAGTGGCTGGGGTGGGGAATCTTTTGGATGCTATCTGAACGGCAGTGTCACGGTTTCCTGGCATTCGGGCACAGCCCACCTCTGCCTCTCTCTGTGCATCGGCACACGTTTTGCTGCTTCAGTTTCCATGGCCACCCAGCAGAACCTGGCCTGGGTTCCCACCTCTGCCTGGCGCTTCCTGCCTGGGCTCCCACCGCTGCCTTGTGCTTCCTGCCTGGGCTCCCACCGCTGCCTGGTGCTTCCTGCCTGGGCTCCCACCGCTGCCTTGTGCTTCCTGCCTGGGCTCCCACCGCTGCCTGGTGCTTCCTGCCTGGGCTCCCACCGCTGCCTTGTGCTTCCTGCCTGGGCTCCCACCGCTGCCTGGTGCTTCCTGCCTGGGCTCCCACCGCTGCCTTGTGCTTCCTGCCTGGGCTCCCACCGCTGCCTGGTGCTTCCTGCCTGGGCTCCCACCGCTGCCTTGTGCTTCCTGCCTGGGCTCCCACCGCTGCCTGGTGCTTCCTGCCTGGGCTCCCACCGCTGCCTTGTGCTTCCTGCCTGGGCTCCCACCGCTGCCTGGTGCTTCCTGCCTGGGCTCCCACCGCTGCCTTGTGCTTCCTGCCTGGGCTCCCACCGCTGCCTGGTGCTTCCTGCCTGGGCTCCCACCGCTGCCTTGTGCTTCCTGCCTGGGCTCCCACCGCTGCCTGGTGCTTCCTGCCTGGGCTCCCACCGCTGCCTTGTGCTTCCTGCCTGGGCTCCCACCGCTGCCTGGTGCTTCCTGCCTGGGCTCCCACCGCTGCCTTGTGCTTCCTGCCTGGGCTCCCACCGCTGCCTGGTGCTTCCTGCCTGGGCTCCCACCGCTGCCTTGTGCTTCCTGCCTGGGCTCCCACCGCTGCCTGGTGCTTCCTGCCTGGGCTCCCACCGCTGCCTTGTGCTTCCTGCCTGGGCTCCCACCGCTGCCTGGTGCTTCCTGCCTGGGCTCCCACCGCTGCCTTGTGCTTCCTGCCTGGGCTCCCACCGCTGCCTGGTGCTTCCTGCCTGGGCTCCCACCGCTGCCTTGTGCTTCCTGCCTGGGCTCCCACCGCTGCCTGGTGCTTCCTGCCTGGGCTCCCACCGCTGCCTTGTGCTTCCTGCCTGGGCTCCCACCGCTGCCTGGTGCTTCCTGCCTGGGCTCCCACCGCTGCCTTGTGCTTCCTGCCTGGGCTCCCACCGCTGCCTGGTGCTTCCTGCCTGGGCTCCCACCGCTGCCTTGTGCTTCCTGCCTGGGCTCCCACCGCTGCCTGGTGCTTCCTGCCTGGGCTCCCACCGCTGCCTTGTGCTTCCTGCCTGGGCTCCCACCGCTGCCTGGTGCTTCCTGCCTGGGCTCCCACCGCTGCCTTGTGCTTCCTGCCTGGGCTCCCACCGCTGCCTGGTGCTTCCTGCCTGGGCTCCCACCGCTGCCTTGTGCTTCCTGCCTGGGCTCCCACCGCTGCCTGGTGCTTCCTGCCTGGGCTCCCACCGCTGCCTTGTGCTTCCTGCCTGGGCTCCCACCGCTGCCTGGTGCTTCCTGCCTGGGCTCCCACCGCTGCCTTGTGCTTCCTGCCTGGGCTCCCACCGCTGCCTGGTGCTTCCTGCCTGGGCTCCCACCGCTGCCTTGTGCTTCCTGCCTGGGCTCCCACCGCTGCCTGGTGCTTCCTGCCTGGGCTCCCACCGCTGCCTTGTGCTTCCTGCCTGGGCTCCCACCGCTGCCTGGTGCTTCCTGCCTGGGCTCCCACCGCTGCCTTGTGCTTCCTGCCTGGGCTCCCACCGCTGCCTGGTGCTTCCTGCCTGGGCTCCCACCGCTGCCTTGTGCTTCCTGCCTGGGCTCCCACCGCTGCCTGGTGCTTCCTGCCTGGGCTCCCACCGCTGCCTTGTGCTTCCTGCCTGGGCTCCCACCGCTGCCTGGTGCTTCCTGCCTGGGCTCCCACCGCTGCCTTGTGCTTCCTGCCTGGGCTCCCACCGCTGCCTGGTGCTTCCTGCCTGGGCTCCCACCGCTGCCTTGTGCTTCCTGCCTGGGCTCCCACCGCTGCCTGGTGCTTCCTGCCTGGGCTCCCACCGCTGCCTTGTGCTTCCTGCCTGGGCTCCCACCGCTGCCTGGTGCTTCCTGCCTGGGCTCCCACCGCTGCCTTGTGCTTCCTGCCTGGGCTCCCACCGCTGCCTGGTGCTTCCTGCCTGGGCTCCCACCGCTGCCTTGTGCTTCCTGCCTGGGCTCCCACCGCTGCCTGGTGCTTCCTGCCTGGGCTCCCACCGCTGCCTTGTGCTTCCTGCCTGGGCTCCCACCGCTGCCTGGTGCTTCCTGCCTGGGCTCCCACCGCTGCCTTGTGCTTCCTGCCTGGGCTCCCACCGCTGCCTGGTGCTTCCTGCCTGGGCTCCCACCGCTGCCTTGTGCTTCCTGCCTGGGCTCCCACCGCTGCCTGGTGCTTCCTGCCTGGGCTCCCACCGCTGCCTTGTGCTTCCTGCCTGGGCTCCCACCGCTGCCTGGTGCTTCCTGCCTGGGCTCCCACCGCTGCCTTGTGCTTCCTGCCTGGGCTCCCACCGCTGCCTGGTGCTTCCTGCCTGGGCTCCCACCGCTGCCTTGTGCTTCCTGCCTGGGCTCCCACCGCTGCCTGGTGCTTCCTGCCTGGGCTCCCACCGCTGCCTTGTGCTTCCTGCCTGGGCTCCCACCGCTGCCTGGTGCTTCCTGCCTGGGCTCCCACCGCTGCCTTGTGCTTCCTGCCTGGGCTCCCACCCCTGCCTGGCGCTTCCTGCCTGGGCTCCCACCGCTGCCTGGTGCTTCCTGCCTGGGCTCCCACCGCTGCCTTGTGCTTCCTGTTTCAGGATTTCTCTGGATGTCCTGTTCATCCCCACTCAGAAACAGCTCAGAAATGCAGAGCAGGTGGCAGGTTATGGCCTGCCTATGACAAATGGAGGGACTTAAATGGAGAGCAAACACCAGTGGCCCCCACTGTGGTCAGTCTGATAAAGCAGCTTCCTTTGGCCTTCCTTCATCCTGATGAGCCCTTTCCTCTGTCCCGCTCTCCTAGAGCTACTGGAAAGTGCTAGACTCTGGATTTTGAAGATACAGTCTCCCTTCCCTCACAGTTGCTACAAAATGTTGAGAGGCCACACCTGGCTTCAGGCTTTCTCCTGCACACTTCTCATGAAGAGCCAAGTTCCCTCTTGGAGACTTTGTTATCTTCCAGATAACAAAGCCCTGAACTGAGAAGAGTTCCAGGCGGAACAGGTGACACTGTCACATTGAGCACAACATTGAACCATTGCTCACAGTTCTTCCAGATTTTGTTTATCCAGAAATGTCAGTGGAACCTTTCAGACACTAGCCTCAGCCCACAGTGTGAGGCAGCATAATGCCTTCTGGTCTGCTTTGGTAACATGAACTGACCTTGAGTCCATTTCTTTGAGGTACAACACCCTCCCTACCGCCTCACTGGGAATCTTACTGGCTCTCCCCAGGTGGGCTGAAGCCTTTGCTTTCAGACAGACCTTGCCACTAGGTTCAGCTCTCGATCAACCCTTTGCTTGAAGGGTTCTGACCCCACGTCTCTCAAATTCCATTCCTTAAACCCAACAGAAAGGAGTCCCACAATCAGTACCTCAAGCAGTAGAAATTGATCCCCCCATAATGGAGGCCAGACCTACAGTCAAGGTACCAGCATGCCCTGTTCCCCCGAACCCTCCTGCACAGTCCTCTGCCTTCTCTCAGCTCCGGGGGGCTCTGGTGCTCCTTGTGATGTCATTACTCATCTCTGCTTGGTTGGGTCTCCACATGGCCTTTCAGTGCTGCTGTGTCACAGGTCCCCATCGTTTCTTCTACATGGAACCAGTCACTGGATGTAAGGCCACACTAAATCCTGGAGGCTCTCACCTCAAGATCATTAACTAAGTATAATCTGCAAAGATTCTATTTATAAATAAAGGCCGCCTTTTCAGTCTCCTTCGAAGGGCGTAGTCCAGCTCACCGTCATTTAGCAGAGCTTGGTCAGAAGTGATACATATATCGTACTTTTCTCAGTGGAACTTTGCCTGTGGCCCTGGACTACAAATGATACTTATTTGGGTGTGGTTTCTAGGACAAGTAGACTGAAATTGTAGGTAGATATTTCCATTTACGACACAAGCAGTTATTGGGCAGCTACAATGCAGAACTCAGCACTATTAAGTTCTAAGAATATAACACTGACCATGAACAGACCTTCCACAGAGCGCATAGTGTAGGGTTTGGAGGGTGCTTTCTAAGCACAGGGCCAGTGTAGAAATTGTGCAACTTCCTTAAGGCGTTTGAGGGCGTCCAGGGCAGTGTGTGAGGGCGTCTAGGGCAGTGTGTGAGGGTGTCCAGGGCAGTGTGTGAGGGCATCCAGAGCTGTGTGTGAGGGTGTCCAGGGCAGTGTCTGAGGGCATCCAGGGCAGTGTCTGAGGGCATCCAGTGCTGTGCGTGAGGGCGTCTAGGGCGGTGTGTGCGGGCGTCCAGGGCTGTTTGTGAGAGCGTCCAGGGCAGTGTGTGAGGGCGTCCAGGGCTGTGTTTGAGGGCATCCAGGGGCACCAGAGATATGCTCTTCGGTGTGCGTTTCTGAATTGTAAGCCTTTCAAGGTGGTGTAATCCTGGGTCTGTGCTGATGTCCTCTCTTCCGGTGTCAGACTGTTGGCTTTGTTTTTCTTACAAGATTGGTTTAACAGGTTCTCAAAATCTGGGGCTTGAAAATGACTTCCAGAGAAAGGATACAGTTGGTTTCTATCCTCTGCATATCAAGGGGATGGATTTAGAACAAAAACCCTAGTAGGCCTGAAATAGATAGGACCTTACATCCACAAAGCCCTGAAATTCTTTGTGTTTCAAAGCTGAAGGATCATTAAAATTGATGTTTAAGTTGACTTAGACTTAAATAAAAATTTGTATTGAGTACACCCCAGGGCCCATGTCTTCTACCCTTCATGAAAGGACCATTAATCTATCTCATAGTTGTATTTATATGTGGTCCAGCTTTTACCTCATAACTTTGTATAAGCTGACACACATGGTGGGATACATTAGGCTTCTTTCTCTATACATTTAGGAAAATTATAAGCAAATTCAATTTTCTTTGTTGATTTCTGTCTCTTGAATTTTTCCACAAACAGGAGAATTATGTGGAAAGTTATTCAATCGAAGTGCTGAGTAACCGTGGCAGAGATGCCAGTGAAGGGCAGTTTGGTGGAATGCCATCTCTGTTGGAGGCTGGAGCTTACTTCTTTAGCACTACCAGTGACTCCTTGAGAACAAACTACTTTCTGTTATATGGCTGGGAAAATAGAAATAATTGGGAGGGAGGTTTCAGTGGAGAAAGGCATGGGAAGGGATAACTGTACCAAAAATGTTTATAAAAATCCAATGGAAACACATTTTGTAAACTTCCTAAACATTTATACATATGAATATGTGTGTTCATATAAAAGAGTTTAATTTACCACCCCCCCCCCAGAGAATAAATAATGCTCCTCTCAGAAGACAAAGAGTGCCAAATAAAAATCCTATTACCAAGTGTGGGACAATTCCCCTTGAGTTATTATTGGTCAAGGGTATCCTGGACCTCCTTAGCAATACAGGCTAATGCCATTTCTGTTCATGTCCCACCAGAACTTGATGGTAAGATCCCATTGCTAAAGATATAACAGTTTGGTCACAGGACATGGAGAAACCAAGCTGGTGCTGAGCAGGAAGGTTCCTCCCTGCTGAATAGCTTGCAAGTACCAGAAAGTGCTGTGCAGGCTGCTGGTGGAGGAAAACAAGAGCACTACCCAGCTGCAGACACCATGAGCCACATTAATGAGCAGCCTGGCAGACACGCCCACTGGTACTTCAGTGGCATGGATACTGTCGGGTAGCTAACTGCTTTCTGATTGGACTGAAAGAGGAAATACGTGCCTGGAACTGTAAATTTGGCTAAGAATCCAGCTGAGGAGTTGATAGTTTCCAGGGGATGAATCTACTATTATTATTTTGCTAAATGGGTGTAGCATCAAATTTCCCATTGAATTGGTATATCTCTACTCAATGATTAACGCAGCTTTTAGACCCCATCAGGAAAGCTTCTTTGTGTAGTAATGGTGGTTGAGTCAGAAACTCACAAGTGGTCAGAATGCAGAGAATACGGCATCCTGTCTAGTCTGGGGGGAAGATGAGGAGGATGGCTTCTTGGAGGAGGAGACTCGGGAGCACATTTCTGATGTGAAAGCGAGAAGGTATTTTGGTTGAGTGGGATGAGTAAGCACAGGTTGAGGATTGGCCCAGTGCAGAGTACAGGCTTGGCACACATGTTTAGAGACCCTGGAGTATAAACAGCAAGACAGACAGTAAAAAGGTGCATCCAAGAAGAGAACAGTGAGGGGGTGAAAGAGGGTCTCACGCGGTGGTTAGGAAGCATGGATTCCCATCTGCTGGGTGGTCCCCTTACAGGTAGGACACGCCAACAGCCTTGCCCCCTCTTCTGGCCCAGAACAATCTCTCAGGATATAAGGACCTTGGTAATGCTAGACTTCCCTTTTGGGCTGAAGACTGCAGATTAAGTACATTCCCTTCCACTTCTCATTGTGGAGTTGGTGATTTCACAAGAAGGCTCAAAGATCTAGCCATGCATAACAGACCAGAAGTATTTACTTTTCATAAGTGGAAATTGAGTCTCAGATAAGTGACTTCCCCCAGGCCTTGCAGCGTCTTGACTGTCTTCACATCTGGACTCACAGAATTTCTCTCTTTGAGTCTTCACTGTCTCTAAGGGGGAGTCTAAAGAAAGGAGACCAGATCTGTCCGTGCATCCTGAGCATCTTGACTGTTTTCACATCTGGACTCACAGAATTTCTCTCTTTGAGTCTTCACTGTCTCTAAGGGGGAGTCTAAAGAAAGGAGACCAGATCTGTCCGTGCATCCCTGCATTTCTCTGGGTATCTGTCTCCATCAGCCATTGTGGTTCGGCCTTACAGACTGGGTCTCATGCCGGTTTCAGCTGGCATCTGGGGGAAGAACAGCACAGGGAGAGATTCCTTGTGGTCTCTATTGTCCACAGGCCAGTCAGAGCCAGTCCAAAGACAAGGGATGCCTAGAAATTTTTAATTAAGTTTAAAAAACAAAGGATTCATTTAAACCAGAACTTACTGGAAGAGTGTCGCCCTTCCTTGAGCTTTGGTCACCTATAAAATCCTCTAAAATCCATGACATGATGAAAAGGCAAGTTCCATGTTCAGTACATATCTTCTTTAGTTAGAGCTTGGATCGTGGAGTTAAAGGGAATTCAAAAGAGTGTGCAGGATAGCTTTAGTGACACCTTGACATACTGGGTTGAAGGAGCTTCAATTAGGGAATTGTCTCCATTGGACTGGCCTGTGGCCATGTCTGTGGGGTATTTTCTTGATTGTTGAGTCATGCGGGAGGGCCCTGCCCACTGTGGACAGTGCCACCCCTGGGCAGGTTGTCATGTATTCTATAAGAAAGCAGGCTGAGCATGGGCTAGAGGATCAAGCCAGTAAGTAGTGTGCTTCAGCTCCTGCCTTCAGGTTCCTTCCATGAGTTCCTACCTTGGGCTCCCTAAGTGATGAACTATGACCTGGGAGGTCTAAGCCAAACAGACCCTTTCTTCTTCATGTTGGTATTGGTCACTGTGTTTTGTCACAGCAATTGAAGGCAAACTAGACCAGAAAACAAGGCAAGGATCCGTCACTCAAAGCAGGAAATGGGACAGATGATTAAGAATGAAACTTCTGAAAATGTGGCTTTCTGTCTGTAAATCATGAAGACCTGTGCCTTTATGTTGAGCAGTACTTTAGAATCCAGACACTGCGGGTCCATTAGCCATATCTGCTTTGAGAGAACAAGCTGACTCTATGGGAAAGTTTCTGTAGTCTTCCTAGATGAGGCTCATATTCCTGTAATATGTCCCAGTGCTTCTTCCCCTTTCCCTTCCATTCTCATTTATCCATCCCTCAGTCACACTTTGCTATAGGCCACCCATTGCAGCCACATTGAATGACAAGAGTTTATGCACTTATTCATTTTGATGTCATGATGTGGCTAAGGGCCAGATATCTTAGCATTCCTTTGCACTGGAGTGAGAATCTTAGCTCTCTTGTTGACATGGACAAATTAGTTAGCAATGGGGAAGGTATAGAACAAGAATGTGGGGCTCTGACCCCTCCTCTCAATGCCCTGATTCCTCAAGAAAAATTCTGGAAAAACTTATGTGGGATCATCTTCTTACCTAGCTGACAATGCCAACTCATCAGGGTAGGGGGCCAACTGGTGGGAGGAGATGGCAGATGATGGAAAGGAGGAGGATGGTCAGACAGTCTGGAAGTGCTAATTCCTAGGGGTGGGTGTACCTTGGCCACGAAGCTCACAGCAGATGTCCAAAAATGGCAAGTCCCTTGTACCGCCCCCAAGACATGGCACAGTGTACAAGGACCACAGATGGAACTGCAGTCATTCAGAGGAAGGAAAGGGCATGGAATTGCTAAGGCAGCTGGGCTGCATCAGAAGTGCTACAGTAGCAAGCCCACTCACACATGTGCTCTTCCAAAACCTCTGCGGAGCCTGCTTCAGGGAGGAGGGGCCCCCAAAGCCCACTGGATGTGGCTCGCTCTGGTAAGCCGCACAGCCGATAACTCAAATCCATTCTAGGTACTGCTTGCTTTGTGTATTCTATTTGCATTTGTTTTTACCTGCAAAATAATGCTGAGGCAGATATTATCATTTACATTTTACCAATAAGGAAACAGGCTAAAACAATTCAGCAGCTCCTTATTCATCCAGTCAGGTTTGAGTTCAGGTCTGTCTCATTCTCGGGTCTGTGCTCTCTGTCTTTAAATGTATTTTTCATTCACTTATTAACGTATGGAAATGAAGAAAAATGAGAAGATTTTGGGTCACATGGAGCTTTCATGATGAAAGGATGACTACATAGATACTGAAGAAGACATACAACATGAAAAAATATAAGTTTTTATGTGTTATTTTATAAAGCTAAAAAATGTCTCGGGTGGCAGTTGGAGGATTTTTTAGACTGGGTGATTTGGGAAAGTTTCTTTATTGGCTTGGGAATAAGCTGACACTTCAATGATGGGGACGATTCCCATCCTATTCCATCCATCATGTTTTATCCAATCCATCTTTTCCCATCTATCCCATCCTACCTGAATCTATCCATCTCAGCCTGTTCCATCTCAGTAAATCTCATCTAATCCTATCTATCTCATGCCATCATCCATCAATCCATCCATCCATTCATTCCTCTCTCCCTCCCTCTCTCCAACTCCACCTATGCAACCTCATCCATTCTGTTCCATCTCATCTCATCTTGTCTCATCTCGTTTCATCTCATCTTGTCTCATCCATCCATCCATCCACCATCCACCATCCATCCGTCCACCATCCATCCGTCCATCCATCCATCCATTCATCCCTCCCTCCCTCCCTCCAACTCCACCTATGCCACCTCATCCTATCCATTATGTTCCATCTCATCTCATCTTGTCTCATCTAATTTATTCTCATCTTGTCTCATCCATCTATCCATCATCCATCCACCATCCATCCATCCACCATCCATCCACCATCCATCCATCTATCCATCCATCCATCTATCCATCCTCCATCCAATCGTCCATCCACCATCCATCCACCATCCATCCATCCACCATCCATCCATCCATCCATCCACCATCCATCATCTATCCACCATCCATCCATCCATCCATCCATCCATCTATCCACCATCCACCATCCATCCATCCATCCACCATCCATCCACCATCCACCATCCATCCACCATCTATCCATCCATCCATCCATCCATCCATCCACCATCCATCCATCCATCCATCCATCCATCCATCCATCCTATCCCATCCCACTTCATCCTATCCATCCCACATGATTCCATCTATCCCATCTCATCCTGTACATTCCACCCCATCTGTCCCAGCCTATATATTCTATCCTATCCATTCAATCCATTTCATTCTATCCTGTCTTACTAGATCTCGTCTATCCTATCTAATCCTGTCTCATCTCATATCTTTTAATATCAGGATAGCCCGAAATCCTCACTCTTACTTACACAAAGTTTCTCTTTGCAATCTGAGCATCAAGTTCTCATATAATCATGGACGCTTAGACATCAACATTGGCAGGAATACTATCTGGCATTTCACTCCATAAATACCAAATTTCTTTGTAATAACTGGCAGTATATGAGAAACCTTCCTACCTCTCCCCTTTATAGGAAAAAGAAAAACATGATGGTAATGAAACCACTCCCTAACTGTAAACTAGAGCCAATTGTTACAGTGGTAATTTCCTATAAAACAGGCATAACTACCCTTTATTAATTGACTGATAGGCATAGGAACTGTGAAAGGGTAATTCTCTATTTAAGCCAAATTCAAAGTAAAAGGTGTTATTAATGTTGTGTTGTGTAATTAAGCAAATATATTACTAAGAAAGCTCTGACATCGCAATGACTATTCTGCCTAGGAGATTGTTTGACTAGGGGATTAACCCCCCCCCCCAAATTATAAAAGCCTTTTGCCTATAAGTGGATATATGCAAGGAGAAAAGGCTCAGTAAGTCTGTTGTTGAAGACCTGTGTGTGTGAGCATGAAAAATAGTTATGAGACGTCACTCTGCTAGCGTACAATGGCCTCTGAAATGCCCAGAGTGGTTACCAAAGGTCACTAAGCAATACAGCACACTATTGGTTCCCTGAGACAAACACCGACTCCTCGTGTCATATCAGCTACACCTTCAAAATGCCTGGAGATACTGTGCAACAGTGGCAGCCAAGTGTCCATATATATCCCAAATTATTTGGCTATTGCTCTCTCCTTGAGGGAGGAATAACCACAGTGGATGCACAAGCTTATGTCCTCTATTGGTTTAGAGATGTTTATTAAGCCACAATAAGCGCTTGTCACACTTTTATAGAGAAACCAGTTTGCAGATTAGGCATAGCAACCAAGCATCTGTGTCTAAGTCTGGTCTAATCTAGCTTAGCTTGACATAATATGGTACTGCTTAAATGCCTGTTAAGTCCTAATATGCTGTGCTTTGTTATATGACTTAAAAAAGGTATCACTGGAAAAACTGTCAACCCTTGAAGGAAACAACCTGAACACGATGAGTCCAAAGTGACAACTCCAAGAAAATTAGAGCTGTTTCCTCTGTCGTAGTTTGTCTTCCATTGCTGTGACCAAAACACTCTGGACCGACACCAACTTGGAGGAGGAAAGGTTTATTCAGACTTTACATCCTCTGGGTCACAATTCATCACATAGTGAAGCCCAGGGCAGGAATCTCAGGGCAGGAGGCCGGCAGGCCATGGAGGACTGCGTTCACTGGCTTGTTCTACTGGCCTTGCTCCCTCAACCGCCCAGGTGTGTCAGTGACAACTAAAGAACTATCCAGCACAATTGACACCCTTGTCAACTAACACCACAAATATCATCACTATTAAACCACCACTCTTTCCAGTTCTTATCCCCAAAAATATGATGTTAACATTGGAACACAACCCTAAGGGACAGTACAACCTCAAAAGCTTCACATCCTTAATAATGTCCAATCAATTAAAAAGTTCACAGTCTTTAAAACGTCTCTTAACTGTGGGATGCTGTAAAATCCAAAAACAAGTACTGTCCTATTTCAAGAAAGGGAAGATAGGTCACTCTTCAAACAAAACATAAGTTTCAGCAAAGTAGCTCAAGGCTGTGAAGCTGGGATTCACTTACGATCTCTGGGCTCCAAAGGGTCTGCAGCTCCCTCTTGACTCTGCCGTCCGTGGCACACTCATCTCGCAGACCAGGCCGGCTCCATTCCTACACTACCGCTGCTCTTGGTGGTCGTCCCTGGGTACCGGCATTCCAAAAAGCTGGGTCGCCACTGAAACTGAGGCGCACCCTTCACCAATGGTCTCTTCTGACCTCTCCTGGTGCAGCCTCAGCTTCTCTCCATGACCCCTCAATCCCGGGGTCTTCACGCAACGAGGTGCACTTCCACCAATGGTCTTTCCTGACCTCTCACAGTGCCAACCCCGGCTGCTCTCTGTGACCCCCCTCAAATTTCAACACCAGAACCATATAGGAGAACTCTTACACATTACCAAGTCCGGCTTCTGTCTCTAAGATGAGGCTAGGCCCTTTCTGGGTCACAGATTCTGTGTTTGACCTTGAAGATATTTCCCCAGATTTCACCTCAGTGAGGTGGTCTCTTGTTACACACAGTTGATTTTTCAGCCCCAGCTAACCAGCATCAATTGCCCCAGTACACAAAAGTTTCTCCTTCAGGTTCTGGTTCTTGTTACTTACAGCTGATTCTCAAGCCCCAGCTGACCAGACCCACAGATTACAGTTCTGATATCTCTGTTTCCTTTTGAAACTAGAAACTTCACAAGCCAGGCCTCCATCTTCTACAACTCCTTCAGCAAAACTGCTCCAAGCTCCACAGCAACAATCTTTAGGCATTCAATGATCTTCCCAGCCCAAAGTTCCAAACGCCTCCACAATCCTTCCCCAAAACACCAAGGTCAGGTCTGTCACAGCAATACCCCACTCTACTGGTACCAATTTCTGTCGTAGTTTGTCTTCCATTGCTGTGACAAAACACTCTGACCGACACCAACTTGGGGAGGAAAGGGTTTATTCAGCCTACATCTCCTGGGTCACATTTCATCACTTAGGGAGCCCAAGGCAGGAACTCAGGGCAGGAACCTGGAGGCCATGGAGGACTGCTGTTCACTGGCTTGCTCTCTACTGGCTTGCTCCCTCAACCCAGGTGTGTCAAGTTGACACCAAAGCTATCCAGCACACCTTCTCACCCACTTGTGTCCCTTTCCCAAAGCCCGGGGAATAAACTGCGGAAGAGGAGGCGTGGTAGATTGTAAGGGCTGCAGAGAGATGGGGTGAATCGTGAGACTACAGGATTATACAGACTATAGTCTGGACTCCTAATTGATCAACATGCCTGTGCATACAAGCTTCTCCAACTGGACCATGGGAACCTTGGGTTGTTCAAAATTTGGACATAGATACTTGCAAAATGCACCAATTACCTAATTGCATGACATACTGAATAACATCAATGTTATCTGCAAACAACTGTGTCATTATATTGTAGAATCCCTTAAAAAATAACTGGCAGTATATAATTGTTTATATAGAAGGAATATATAATGTATAATAGTCGTATAGGGAGAAAGCATGTGTTTTCACTCATTTTTGAGTTAAAGAAAGAGAAACACGATGCTATTTGGGAAGCTCACTGCACAGAGACCCTAGTCCGTAACTCTCAGGAGCCCTCTTGGGCAGTTTCATCTCTGAAGATCTGGGCCTCTACTAGGCAGTAGGGAGGCCTGGCCCTGGGTCAGCAGGGAACCTGCGGGTGTACCAAGATAAAGGGGATGGGCGCAGTGAGATGAGGGAGCACTATGCAAGCTGCTAAGGGAGAGCATCAATCCATGGACCAACCCCAGCTTTAACCTCATCAATGACCAGCACAGAAAACTATATTGGTGCAATAGTGGCACTTTTATATTGGGGGTAATCAACAGTTACCTAATTTTATTTAAAGCATACTCAATGAGATGGAACTCATGCATGGCACTGTAAGTATAGCTAAACACACATACCTGGAGAGGCCATAGATCATAGCGGAAACCCCAAGGATGTTATAGCCCTAGTGAAATGTAATTTCTTACCATGTGCTGAATGTGGATCATTTTATTTACAGACAAGTATGCTGGTAACCTCTCATCAAAGAAGCTTCTTTTTCAAGAGATGGAAACAATTACAGAGTTCCACAAGTGTTTACACACAGATCGTCTGTGAAATGCCTAATTATATGTGACACATCTACAATGGAACCTCTACACCAAGGCTTATGGAAAATATTAGAACAAGGGTTAGAGAGAATACCAGTGCATCTCTCACCTCTCATCATTAAGTTGTTTCATGCAACGGAGGTCCGTGGACACAAAAGCACACAGATGGCCAAGCATAGAGAACAAGAATCTGCAGAGTTTGGGTCCTATATTAAACTTCTATATCAAACATCACTCACTCAGGGCTCTGGGACCACTGAAAAATAGGGGACAGAAAGATTATAAGAGCCAGGGGAAGGGCTGGAGAGATGGCCTAGCGGTTAAGAGTGCCGACCGCTCTTACAGAGGACCCGGGTTTGATCCCCAGCACCCACATGGTGGCCGAGAGCCGTCTGAAACTCCAATTCCAGGAGAACTTCAGTTCCAGGGGAATCCAACGCTGTCTTCTGACCTCCACGGCATTGCACGACACGGGTGCACAGACTTGCATGCAGACAGTACATTCATATACATACAGAAATAAATAAAAAAATTGTTTAAAAAAATAAGAGCCAGGGGAAGAGGTGTATGACCATATTGAAATAGAGCCTTACAGGCTCCTGAGACCTTGCTAATATGAACCTACAACAATGGTGTCAGCATGCACAAAATCTATGCAAACCCAAGCAGACAAAAACCCAGCATAGAACTGTGGAAATGGGCAGCAGACCCCAATCTTAGCTGAAGAGCTATTGGCAGCTGATTACTGCTGATCTTCTTAAAGGGAAGGACTCCAGATAGGCTGACTAGACCTCAGTGGATGAATTTTCACTGAAGGATGTTTGGGGACACTAACTTGACTCCATAGGCCTTCACATCAATGACAGAATACATGAAATCCAGTGGGGGGGCTATGGAAGGTGCATGTGGGGACGGGGTATGAAGATTAAGATGGTCTGTATGAAATATATATAAATACAATAAAATTTTTTTTAAAAAGAAAGAAAAAAAAGAAACAGAAATAGAAATTTACTCCCATTAACACTTGTCCTTTCAGCTCACGAAATTCTTTGTTTTATCTGATGCAAAGGGTCTGGGTTTATTGTGCCTGATAGTAGATCACTATGAACTCATTGAATATTTGTTGAATTTGGACTCAGAAATTAAGACTCCTTTTTAATTGCCCATGATCTTTCTTCATTTATAAGACAATTTCCTTTCTGAGGAATTCACTATGCTTTGGTTTCATGATTCTCTTTTGTCCACCAAATGTACTCTGCCAATTCTCTTTCTCTAAAGTTTAAAGACATTAAACTGTAAAACTCATAATTATTTATTTTTCCATTCATTCCGAGTCACCTTCTTCTAGAAAGTATTTGAAGTACTCTCTAAAGAAAGCTGTAGGGCTGGAGAGATGGCCTAGTGGTTAAGAGCGCCGACCACTCTTGCAGAGGACCCGGGTTCGATCCCCAGCACCCACATGGCGGCCGAGAGCCGTCTGAAACTCCAATTCCAGGAGAACTCCAGTTCCAGGGGAATCTGAGACCCTCTTCTGACCTCCGCGGCATTGCACGACACGGGTGCACAGACCTGCATGCAGACAGTACATTCATACACATACAGAAATAAATAAAAAAATTAAAAAAAAATAAAAATGGCATTATAAAAAAAAAAAAAAAAAAAAGAAGAAAGCTGTAAAGAAAAATGTAACAAGAATTTTCCTCAGGAATATGCGATCGGAAATTTGAAAAGTGATCTATTAATTGAAGTAACCCAAACTCAGAAATATAAAAGTAGCGTGTTCTCTCTCATATGCAGTTCATAGTTGTATTCTATAAAGCTATGCATGTAAATCATGCACATGTATGTAAAACCTAAAAAAAAACACAGGAGACTGAGAGAGGTTAACATGAGGTGGTTAGGAAGGGGAAGGAGATAACAAAAGGCCCATGTGACATATGACATAAAAGTGGAAAGGTGGCCTAGTGTGGTGGTGCACATCTTTAATCTCAACACTCTGGTGGCAGAGGCAGGTGGATCTCTGTGAGTTCAGGGCCAAACTGGTCTACATAGTGAGTTCCAGGCCAGCTGGGGCTACAGGAGACCCTGTCTCAAAAAGAGAAAAAAAGATGGAAAGGAGGAGAGGGGGCAAAGGGAAGGAGAAGAAGGGTAAAGAATTGATTACACTTTGAAAAGTCTGTAATAATATCTAAAATGTTGTACACTAATTTAAAAATAAATATAAATAATACATTAAAATTTCTCACAAAACAGTAATGTCAAAAACATAGAAGAGAGGGACTGGAGAGATGGCTCAGCAGTTAAGAGCACTGACTGCTCTTGCAGAGGACCTGGGTTTGATTCCCAGAACCCACATGGGGGCTAGCAACTGTGTGTAACTCCAGTTCCAGGGGATCTGATGCTCTCTTCTGACTCCAAGGGCACTGCATACAGAGATGCACTTACACACATGAAGGCAATACATGCATATGCATAAAAGTAATAAAATAAAAACTATAGAAGAGGCGTTCTTGGGCAAGGTAAAGCAAAAGAATGGACATCCATTCAAAGGGACTTTCCTCCCTACCTCCCCCCATCACTGTGGGTGGGCTGTTCATGAACAGTTGTATATAAGGCTGATCTAAACTTTCTTTCTTCTTACCTGTTAAAATACTCATTTCACAGCTGGGCGTGGTGATGCATGCCTTTAATCCTAGCACTTGGGAGGCAGAGGCAGGCAGATCTTTGTGAGTTCAAGGCCAGTCTGGTCTACAGAGTGAGTTCCAGGACAGCTGGGGCTACAGGGAGACCCTGTCTCAAAAATACCAAGAAGAAGAAAACTGATGACCAATAAAAGAGAATAATTTATGAAATGAGTCTATCTCTCTTTTTTTTTTTTTTTGGTCCTTTCAAGACAGGGTCTCCTTATAGCCCCAGCTGTCCTAAAACTCACTGTGTAGACCAGGCTGGCCTTGAACTCACAGAGATCTACCTGCCTCTGCCTCCTGAATGCTGGGATTAAAGGTGTGAGCTACCACACCTGGCTTAGTTTTCTTCTTTTTACTAGGTTACTCTCAGAAGTGTGCAGTGTGCTCTGGTTGGGTCATATTAAAAACCAAGCTTTCTCAACCTCATTCTCCTCCACTCTGTAATCTGTTCATGCTTTAAAACCTGTTATACTGAATGTGCCCTTAGGCTCTGACTGTTCTATCATTACATAAATGGATCCTCTTTACCTCTGATGTTGTTCCTTGTTTTGAAATGCAGCTGATACATTCGATATTTGCCTGGGATTTTCTTGAAATTAATAAAGTACTGCATCATTTTTGGGCTTTATGTTATATATTTTTTTCATACCTTTGTCCTTAAAATGTATTTTTAAAATGAATTTCTTTTTGATAGTGTAAGGTTAATTCTTGCTTTTAGAATCAAGCTAAAAGTATCTGTGTTTTAATTTGCATGTTTAGAACATTTATATTTAATGTACTTATAAAAATGTTGGGTTTAAATATAAGTTGTTTTCTTAGTTATCTTTCTGTGACCCTCCTAGCTTTTTTTGTGAACACCTAGTAGAAGTCTTTGGGACAGCTTGAGAGAGTGTGGGTATTCCACTTGTTCCCACTGCTCACAGAATTGTGTACTCTCACACCACCCTGATGTCAGTTCTTAGCAAATTGTTTCATTTGTCGCTGCTGGTGTTTCCTTTCCACTGTTCTGCCATAGTGTGTTAACGACAGGTATGCTAGTGCCAGAGATCAGACTTTCTTTTGACTTCAGTCTACTGTGTAACATTTTAGTTTTAATTATCTGATGAGCTTAATAAAAATTATTGTTATGTTTGAATATGAAATATTTCCCCACATGTTCTGTGGGCTTAGTACTCACCTGATGGCACTATTTTGGAAAATTCTGGAAACTTAGGAGGTAGAGTAACTGGTGGAGATATGTCCCTGGGGGTGGGGAGGTTGTTCTTGCAGCAGAGAGCCTCATTCCAAGCCCCTTGTTCATTTTGTCTTTCTCTCTCTCTCTCTCTCTCTCTCTCTCTCTCTCTCTCTCTCTCGGTTAAGAAACTCTTGACACATGTTCCCTCTGACATGATATTGTGTCCAATCACATGAGCCAAATGAGCCCAGCAATCATGGTCTAAAAGAACTCTCTGAAGCCAAAATAAATCTTCCTTTCTTTGCTGCACAGAACTCCATTGTATAGATGTACCACATTTTCTGTATCTACTCATTGGTTGAGGGACATTTGGGTTGCTTCCAGCTTTTTACTCTTGTGAAGAGAGCTGCAATAAACATAGATGTGCATGTGTCTCTGTGACAGGATGAGTCCTGTGGGTATATGCCCAGGAGTGGTATGACTGGGTCAGGTGGTAGGCTCATTTTGAGTCTTTTAAGAGTTCTCCATACTGCTTTCCATAGGGTTTGCATGAGTTTGCATTCCCACCAGTGTGAACTTTGCAGGTAAAAGGATGGAGCTAGAAGACATTATGCTAAGTGAAGTAACACAGTCCCAGAAAAACAAAGGACATATGGAGTCCCTCATTTGTGGATGCTAGCACCAAATCCCTAGTTGCAAAGCAAACTAAGCATCATCTGTGGTATATATCTTTTTTTTTTAAATATATGAAAGCAGTGGTATAGTTAAAAGGTGAATCCCTTAATGGGCTTGAGAACTAACCTACCACTTATGTTCAGATTTTGTAACATCACTATATGGGTGGAGGACAAGTATGCATATTCTGGAGTAATATAAAATTAAAGGAAAAATGTGGAAAAAAAGACTGAGAAAAAGATGTAAGACATGTATAGCAAAATGCAGGAACAGGGGTGGGGCGGAGGGTATGGAAAGGGGAATGTGTCTAAACTGGACTGAGAAATAGTGTATGAAATGCGTAAAACATCAATACCATATAATTAAAAAAATAAAGTTTTAATATAAAACAAAAACAAAAAAAATCTTCCTTTTTTAGGTTGTTTTTCAGATGGTTTTTTTTTCACAGTGATGCAGAAGTAACTAATACAGTTAGAATTTTGTCATCTATTCTTTTCTTTATTGTCAAGGTCTTCTATACCATGGGTTTGAATTCTCTGCTTAATTTTAATGTATAAGACCTGGAAAGAAATATCTATATCCACGATCTGAAATAAAATGAGATGCTTTCCATTCCGTCCTGTCTCTAGCACGATGAGACGGTACTTTCTCCCATCTTCAGGTTATCTTCAGGGTTACCAGTGAAATCTTTGGTGCTAGTACTGTAGCTCCTTCGGGTTGTCATTGTACCATTCAAGACCTTTCCAACAGATGGACTTGACTCACTGAAGCCTTCCCTGCTTATCTCCCAGGTTTCTTAGATTTTTTTTTTTAATTCCTCAATGACTCCTTCTCAATCGCCTTTGAGCTTATCTTTTTCCTGACCTTGAAACATTGAGAACTCAGAGCATGGTATCTAAGTTTTATTCTTTATGCTTACATTCTTTTTGTGATCTCATCTAGTTTCAGAATTTTAAAAAGAATCTATCCACTGACAACTTCTTTTGAGCTTCAAGTTTCATGCTACTAGAAATCTCATTTGAATGCTTAAAAGACATCTTAATTTAACATGTCTAAAACCAGATCTTCCCCCAACAAACCTGTTCGTCCTCCAGACTTCCCAAACTTAGTAAATGAGTTTTCAGTAGAAGACTTCTGCTTGCTTAGCCTAAAAGCCTTGGTTGGAGTCATACTTGGAATCTTTTGAAGACCCCACAAATAATTCATTAGCAAATCTTCCTCACTGTTTTTCAAAACATTCAGAAACTACTTCTCTCTCCAAAACTCCAGTATTTTCATTCTCTGAGCCACAATGGCGTTTGTCCTGGATTATAATAGATTCTCCTTTCTTTCCTATTCACTTTGTTCCCAATAACATAGTCATTAATAGAAAGAAACAGTAATTATAATTAGTGATGCATTATTGGAGGTTACACCTCTCTGTATCTCATCATTGGCAAAATAAGAATCTTGGACGATTTAGAAAGATGTTCCTCCTAAAAGCTTTCTGTCCTCTGGTTGCTCAATCAACATTAATCAAGGTACTGGTTTCAGGAGATTTTGTAGATGCAATTAATTAACAGCTTAAATTAATTGGCATTAAGGTAAAGGTAGAAGCCTTATCCACACAGATGAGCCCTTTACAAGCAGAATTTTTCCAAGCTGGTAGCAAAGACTAGAGATGAAATCATCAACATTGTGGTGGTATAACAGGGATTGCAAGTGGTCCATAGGAGGTGAGAGTGGAGCCCAGAGGAAATATGAATGTCAATCCTCAGTCACCAGAAACAGCCTGAGCAAATGTGGAAGCCAGTGCTTCCCAGGCTTTAGAGAACAGACAGGCCTATGCATTTATTTTAGTCTTGTGGGACCCTAAATGGAGAAACCCATGAAGCCTGTCTATAACTCTGACTTACAGAACTGTATGCTAAAAGCATGCTACTGTGCCCCACTGACTCTAAGGTAATTATTGTGCGACTGTACAGGAAATAATGAGAAACCGGTTCCTTCCATGGTCACTATCATGTTCAGAGCAAGAAAACAGTTATTAATGAACAACGGAATAGCATTTTTTAATCAGTTACCAGTAAATATGTTATTTATTTATGCATTTATTTATCTTGTGTTTCTACTGTTAATTCTCAGAAATGTGATGATTGAATCCAGTAGCACCAGCAACCGAAATGACCAGAAAACTTAGCAAGATGACAAAGAACAGAGGTTTTATCCCTCTAAGCTTTAGTTTTATTTATTTATTTATTTATTTATTTATTTATTTATTTATTTATTTTTTAGCAAGGTGAGAATAGTAAGATTCTAACTTTTCAGAATTGTTGTGGATATCAAAACTAAAATTCAAAATGCTGGCTAGAAAACAAGCTGAACTAATTTCCACCACTTACAGTTACCTTTAGATGCATTTTCATCCACTCTTGCAATGTTCTGTGAGGTGTTGTTATCAGTCTGCTTTCCAAATGAAGACACCAAAGAGGCCCAGGACCCTAACCCCTGTCTGCTGATTGATTTGTTCTGCCCTCAACACAACAGTCTCTCTGGAGGAAGGACTCTTAGGTAGTAAAAACCTGACACAGGGGCCTTGGGGGGTCTCCACACGTGCTCCTATGGTCACCCCTCATGTGCTCAACACTTTTATTACTAGAGATGTAGAAGTCTCTAGCAATCTGAGAACTGGTTCTACCTCAACATCAAACCAAAGGTCTTAGAAGCAGATGAACCCTTATAGTGATACTACACACATACTGCTATGTAAAAGGTAATGTATTTCATTCTTCTCAAACATCAATATTTGATTTTGTCTAACAGTACACGTCAAGCCTCTCCTAATGTCTGATTCAAGAAATTCATGCCATCCTTTGACCTTGATGATGACCTCAGGCTAACATGGTATGGGAAATTCTTTATAAATATCTAGACATAGCAAGCATCTTTGCTTAAATGTTAATCTTGAAATAGCCTGGACTCTGGGCTGGGGTAAAAGGAGGTGGCAAGATCTCATCCATCTAGGTTGCTTGCTGAAGCCAGTGGTACTACTACAGGCTCATGGATTCTTCTCTTCCCTGGAAGGCAGGATAGAGATCACAGAGGCCTGGAAGCTTCCAGAAGCTCTGGAATCCAGTCTAAAGCAGTGCCAAGTTAGGATCTTCTGTAGCCCCCAGGACCTCAGCCACTGACATGTTATCTATATCTACTCCTAAGATCCAACGGGCTGGGAGCTGAGGAAGCATGTGTTTCCTCATCTGACAGTTGGCCAGTAGCTCAGACAAGCCAATTCTTTAAGGAAAATCATGCCAAGCAAATGTAACTGCATTTAGCTGGAATGAAAGGCCTCACTCAATACAACAATGATGCTCTCATTTATTTTCCATTATCTTTGTGCAAATACCATATGTGTGTTTTATACGATCTCTCACTTATGTTGAGAAATGGGGAGCAGAGCCATTGGGAGGGGAAGTGGCTTGTCTTGATGCAGAACGAGGAGATAGTGGGGCTGAGTTCCAAACTGAGTACTCTTCTACTTGTTACTATTGTTGCAGAGAGGAGATGGCGGGGCTGAGTTCCAAACCAAGTACTCTTCCACTTGTTACTATTGTAGCAGAATGAGGAGATGGCAGGGCTGAGTTCCATACTGAGTACTCTTCCACTTGTTACTATTGTAGCAGAACAAGGAGATGGCAGGTCTAAGAGTTCCATACCGAGTACTCTTCCACTTGTTACTATTGTAGCAGAACGAGGAGACAGCGGGTCTAAGAGTTCCATACTGAGTACTCTTCCACTTGTTTTACACTTTTTTTGGTATTTTTGAGACAGGGTCTCCCTTTTAGTACCAGGTGTCCTGGAGCTCGCTCTGTAGACCAGGCCAGCCTTGAACCCACAGAGATCCACCTATCTCTGCCTCCCGAGTGCTGGGATTAAAGGCGTGCGCCACCACACCCGGCCCACTTGCTACTATTGTTGCAGAATGAGGCGATGGCTGGTCTAAGAGTTCCCTTCCACTTGCACCACCACGCCCGGCTCCACTTGTTACTATTACTGTTTCTAGCAGCAATCGGTTTTAGCACCTTGTCATCTGTAGTGGAAAGCCTCTTTGTTCATGACACACTTGCCCTTGCACTGCTTCCTGTTGAGTGTAGGTGGAACCCAAGGACTACCTTCTAACAAGGCAAGGCTATGAAGAGACAGACTGGCACCTCTTTGAAGAGGTTATAAAGAGATGACAGCTCCTATCAAGGTTCCCTCCCTTCTCCAGCCCATCTGTAACTTTTGTTTAAGGAGAAGCAAGATACTTATTAGAGAACTCAGGTGACAGTAACTTATGGTCCAAACAGACAACTAAACAGGGCCTGACCTCCCAGTGGCCTGACAGCTCTCCTTGAGTCCAATCTTAAGATCTCCACAGCCATCACTAACACTTTGGTAGTTTCATGAGAGATCCTCAAGCAGGACCACCTAGCAAAACAACTTTCAGATTCCTAACCTACAGAAACAGTTAATAAATGTAGGTTATTTTCAGCCACTGAGTGTGGACTGCGTTAAATGGCTCGAGGCAGCCACAAGTAGCAGATGCTACTCTTTACACCAGCAACGTTACAAAATAGCTACTATTAAAAAAAAATACTTTACAACTCAGAGGGCACATTGTAAGTGCTCTGAGTCCAGTTCCAAATCCACACCTCACAGAAACACAGAGAAGTAAGCACACCAGACCGGAACTCCACGCATCTGAGATCCATGTCTAAAACTGAGGCCTCTCTGTGGTTTCTTCGCCCTCAAGAAGGCCACAATGATTGCACAAACTGTTCTAGAAGGTGCTTGGCCACAGCTCGGTTGATGAGATGCTTGAGATGTTAGGCGGGCTTTGGTGTGAGGTGACAAGCCTGCCCTCTCCTCGCCACATGTCTGCATTGCTCTTTGCATCAGTCAGTGGATGGTATGCCCTTTATGGATGGATCACATTCTGAGGCCAGGCTGGGATGGTGGCTGGTTTCTGGGCTGTGTATTGCCATGGTGGGAATTTGGAATCTGAAGTTCCTGGAGTGGCAAAAAGAACACAGGAGGAAGCTCTCTTAATGGCTCTCCTTGGAACTGGCACACACATTACCCTTTCTTCCCTCATCAGCCAAAGTAAGTTATGTAGCTCAGTCCCACACCAGTGGGGCAGGAGGTGCTCTTGTTCATGGAGGCAGCATAGGGAAGGAGTTGCTGAACAAGAATCTCAGCTCCACATCCTGATTTACACTGAGAGAAACAGAGTTGGGATGGGGGATTGCAGCCGAGACTGACACAATTCTCTGTGGCTTCAACCCCCACCTTTTTTTTTTTAAAGAAAAATCTTCAGTCCTGATATTGAAAGTTTCTTGAATTCTCATTGCATTGAAAAATAAATTAGAGCTAGCAACAAGGTGCTCTGAGAAAAGTCAGCAAAGGCTCGATTAATTAGAAGAGGAACTTGAACTGGGACTAATCAGGGCTCTGTTGGGCTTGAGCAGTGGAAAAGCTGGGGCTATGCGAAGTGGCCACAATGAAGTGAGATGCTCCCAGGCTAGTGAGGAAGGAGAAATAAGACCAGAAGGAGGGAGCTCAAGCTTCTAGAAAGAGGAGCTGTGGGCACCAGAACAGAGGTTTCCGTGGGCTGTTTTGGTGGGACGTGCTGAGTGTGGCATGGCGGGGAAACTAGGTTAAAAACAACTCACCGAGTCTGCTTTTCCCTCCTTGGGTCTTTTGTTCTAGAAAACCAGAGAACAAGACAATAGAGAGAACAGTCTTGGAGAAACCACTCAAAGGAAGAGTGGCTTTGTTGGTTTCTGTCTCCATAAATGTTGAATAAATTTCTTATTTTATTCAGAAAACATTTATTCCTTCAGCATACAGTTGTGTGCTTCTGTTACACTCCATGTAATTAGCTGCTAATGTGGGAGGCCGTCAGATCGCAGAATAGGATGTGGGTTTTTCCCCAAAGGAACTCGTGGTCAATCAAAGCAAGTTGACATGAAGAGTCAAACAACCCATGGGAAGTTCTGCAGTGGAAGTGAGTCAAGGTCCCGAGGGGAAGGAGGGACCTGGAAGAAATTTGGGGTATCTGGAGATGGGGTACAGGACACCCGGAGAGAGGGCCGGGAGACTGAGGAGAGGGAGGAGGCACCCTGTGTTCTGGAAGGAGAATGTCGATGCATGATGGGACTGTATGATCCTGGCAGTAAGTACAGCGTGGACTTACAGAGGTGAGAACCACCACTCAGCACACAGCTAGCTGCTCAAAGCAGCTCCTCATCAGCTCCCACAGTTGCCATTCCTCTCTCTTGTCCACCTCAGTTTTCTTGCTACTCTTAAGTGTGTGGATTTCTTAATTCACATTATTGTTGATAATCTTCTTCATTGTAATGTTCCTTAGACTTTAAGACAGTTAGGAAGTTAGGAAGCCCACCAAAGACTGCTCATTACTGTAAAGCCACTTCCCTTTGCTTTTCCTTGGGGCTTTGGTTTTATTTTAAAAAATGAAAACAAAACAAAACAAAAAAGCAGAGAGAGATGCAGAAAAGTTACGGCAGAATGCATGATCTGGGATGGGTAGGGGTGGGGTGGGGGAAAGGGAAGGGGATATATGCCTGAACTGAATTGGAAAATGATGTATGAAATACACAAAGCATCAATAAAAATTAAAAAAAAGAAAAAAGAAAAATTAATGAAAAGATACAATTTTTTGAAAAGTGAAATGTCATCTTCCCTAAGCCTTATGACTTTGTACTTTGAGGTTTTACTATAATTTTTAATATGCAAGGTCTTCATTTGGGCATGTCAAGGAGGTCACTGGATGGGGCACAGAACATGAAAAACATCTTTTGTCCAAGGTGTTAGGAATGTGTGATTTTTCTATAATCCTCTTAGCATCTCCAAAGGATAGCTATTACTCTCCCTAGAGTGTAGACCAGCAGATTCATACCTATGCAGGTGTATATAATTTGCCCAAGGTCGCCAAGCAAGGAGGAAGCGCAGCTGGGGTCTGGAGCTTGTCTGAGCTGAAGTCGGCAGCTCCCTGAAGCACTGCTGCCTCCCGTTTCCTGGCCCAACAGAGGCTGATGACCCCACGAGAGGAGAGGCTCCTCCCTATGCTCATCAAATCCAAATCTGAGCCAGACAACTGCTCTACACCCATGGTGACAGGAACATGCCCTGGTTACTGCAACACACTTTGCTCAACTTCCATAAATGAACGTTGCAGGCCACCTTCATATTGAGTGCTCCCAACTCTGCAGCAGGACATCTTTGAGTGTCTTTAGCTCATCTAGGAAAAGATTCTTGGGATATGGGATATGATGGCAATGAATGTTATTTGAGTGGTCCCCTCCCAACAGTTTACTAATTTCTAAGGTTACAGGATTTTCAGAAGGCAAACTGCTCAAAGCATTTCAGACAATGAAAAGCAGAAGTCTTAGGGTCTGGGAAACTGGAGCTGTGTGATCCCAGGTAAGTCACTAACTTTGATCCTCAAGTTCTACACGTGTAAAGCAGTGCTTGTGTTGTTTCACGCTTGCACGCACTGACCTGTGAGGCTGGCAGAAGCACAGCAAACCTCAGACGAGGGAGAGAACCAACCCCTGGCTTCATCTCAGTAGTTAAACATAGGCATAGACCTCCTCCCTTTCCTCAAACCAAAAGACAAAAGTGTATAAAAAAGCACTCGGACCCCCAAGAGGACAAACAAGAAGTGTAAGGACATGGCACTAGAGAGACAAACCCTCACTAGAGCAGTAAGAAAAGAGGAGATTAAAGGAATACTAATTAGAAACCAGGATGTCAAACTATTTCCTTTTGCAGATGACATATTATACCTAAGATATCCCAAAAATTCCAGTAGAAAATCCCTAGAAATGATTAACAGCTTCAGTAAAGTTGCAGGTTACAAAATTAATCTACAAAAACTAGTAGCTTTCCTACATGCCAACAGCAAGGAATTGGGGGAGTTCATGGAAACCCTTCATTTACAATAGCTTCAAAAAAATATCCTCAACAGATGAGTGGACGACAAAAATGTGGTACATCTACACAATGGAGTACTATTCAGCAGTAAAGAAAGATGACATCATGAACTTTGCAGGTAAATGGATGGAACTTGAAGCCATTATGCTAAGTGAAGTAACACAGTCCCAGAAAAACAAACAGCGAATGGTTTCCCTCATTTGTGGATGCTAACACCAAATCCTCAGTTGAAAGTCAAGCTGAACAACATTATTGTTATATTTCTTTTTCTCTGAAAACAACTATGTTGTTATAATGTAAATCTCTTAGCTGGCTCAAGAATTGACCTACCACTTATTTTCAGATTCTGTAATTACTATATATGGGTGGAAGGTATAAATTCATATTTTAGAGTAATATAAAATTAAACGGAGAAAATTTGAATTCCTAAACATATTTTGGAATTAACAAACAGTTTATACCCAGAGGTCATAATTTTGATGCCTATTTGACGATTATATAGGCATTTTTGGGGGCAATACAAAGGGGAGGGAAAAACAACATAAAGACTGGGTTAAAGAACTCAATGATGTGGTTGAACTCTGCCCAAAACAATGTCTCTGCAGGGAAAAACTTTGGAAAGGCTGAGAGAAAGATGCAAGACATGTATGGCAGAAGGCATGAACGGGTGGGATGGGAGCAGGGAGAGGGGAATGTATCTAAATTGGACTGAAAGATAATGAAATACACAATTCATCAATAAAAGTATTTTTAAAAATAAAATATCTCAGAATAAGCTTGACCTAAGATACTAAAGATCTTTACAATGAAAACTTTAAATCTTTGAAGAAGGAGATTGAGCAAGACATCAGAAGATGGAAAGATATCCCGTGTTCATGGATTGGAAGAATTAACATAGTAAAAATGACCATCCTTCCCAAATTAATATACATATTTAATGCAATCCCAATCAAAATCCCCATGACTTCTTTTCACAGAATTAGAAAAAAAATTCTAAAATTAATATGGAAAAACAAAACACCTCAGATAGCCAAAGCAACCCTGAGCAAAAAGAGTAATACAGGGGGGTTTACTATACCAGATTTTCATCTCTACTGTAGAGCTATAGTTATGAAAACAACATGGAACTCGCATAGATCAATAGATCTGTAAATAATAAAACTGAAGATCCAAATTGAGTACATACAATTTCAGCCACCTTATATTTGACAAAGGAGCCAGAAAACACTCAATGGAGGAAGGGTAGCATCTTCAGCAAGTGGTGCTGGAAAAATTGGATCACCACTTCTAGAAAAATGAAACTAAACCCCTGCCTTTCAGCTTGCACAAAAGTCAACTCTAAATGGATCAAAGACCTCAATGTGAAACCTGAAACTCTGAATATTTTAAAAAGGTAATATAGGCAGTAACCTACAAAATATAAGTACAGGAAAAGACTTTCTAAATCAGGTAGCAGTTGCACAGGAACAAAGGTCCACAAACAAGTGGGAACTTATGAAACTAAAATGCTTCTTTATAGCAAAAGAAACAATCAAAGAAGTAAGGAGAAAACCCACAGAATGGGAGGAAATCTTTACAAGTAATACGTCTGACAGAGCTTTAAAATCCAGAATATATAAACTACTCAAAAAAAGTTCCAAGAAAATAATGATCTAATTAAAAGATGGGCTAAAGATCTGAATAGAGACTTCTCAACAGAAGAACTTAAGTTGGCTCAGAAATATCTTAAAAACTGTTCAACTTCCTTAGTAATTAAGGAAATGCAAATCAAAACCACATTAAGATTTTATCTTACACTGGTAAGATTAGCTATGATCGGGGCTGGAGAGATGGCCTAGCAGTTAAGAGCGCCGACCGCTCTTGCAGAGAACCCGGGTTCGATCCCCAGCACCCACATGGCGGCTGAGAACCGTCTGAAACTCCAACTCCAGGAGAACTCCAGCTCCAGGGGAATCTGACGCCCACTTCTGACCTCCGCGGCATTGCACGACACGGGTGCACAGACTTGCATGCAGACAATACATTCATACACATACAGAAATAAATAAAATTAATTAAAAAAAGATTAGCTATGATCAAGAAAACAAATGACACTAATTGTTGGAGAAGGAGCAGAGAAAGGAGAACACTTATTCATTGCTGGTGGGATTGCAAACTTGTGCAGCCCCTATTGAAAGCAGTGTGAAGAACTCTTAAAAGACTAAAAATGAACCTACCATTTGACCCAATTATACCACTCCTTGGTATATACCCAAAGGATACATCCTATAGCAGAGATATATGCACAGCCATATTTATTGCTGCTCTTTTCACAATAGCAAAGAGCTGGAAGCAACCCACATGTCCCTCAACTGATGACTGGATAATGAAGATGTGGTGTATTTATACAATGGAGTTCTATGCAGTAGGGAAAAAGGATGACTTCATGAATTTTGTAGGCAAATGGATGGAATTGAAGGCTGTTATGTTCTGAGTGAGGCGACACAGTCTCATAAAAACAAATGACATATGTCACCCCTCATTTGTGGTTTCTAACACCAAATCTCTGTATGTAAATTAAATTGAGTAAGCAGTCAATAAAGATAACATCAAAATAATTGTAATTGCCATGAATACACTTTGAGATATATATCACTATTTTTTCACATCTAAAGTTTAAGACGTCGTAAAGATGAGAATGGTTAAGGGATGAACTAATTTCAACAAAAGTTATTGCTACTTCTATCATAGTACACAATATATTAAAAGTAACTAATGGAATCACAAAGATATAATATCATTTCAATATTCTACTAACTACATATGGCCTCCTCCTCCTTACTGGTTACATTCCTTTGAAACTTGAGGCAAGGTTTTTGGTATTCTTCTCACTGATAAATAAATGGTCATGTATGCTAAGATTGTTAAATCACAATAAGGTTCTTGATCCTCAAGGATAGTAGTTAATCCAAAGGAATGCTTATTTTTGCTCCAGGCATTTAGTTATGTTTTATATGTAAGACAATTGACCACTAAGTAAAACATCTTTGGAGTGAGCAGACAGGCTTTTTGCCAAACCCATGTAAAACAGCTCTGAACATCTGGAAATATCTGGTCATCTAGGAACTTCCCCAAGACTTGCAAGGACATTTCAAAGTTTCTACTTTATTTTTAAAACATTTTTATTGAAGTTTTGTGCGATTCATACAATATTTCTCAGTCCAATTTAGACTCATTCCCCTTTCCATGCCCTCACCCCACCTGAATCCATGCATTTTGCCATACATGGCTTGCATCTTTTTTCATTCTTTTAAAAGTTTTTCTATGCAGAGGTTTATTGTTTGGCTGAAGTTTACTGTTTCAGTCAGTTCTTTGACCCAGTCTGTGCTGGATAGCTTTAGTGTCAACTTGACACACCTGGGTTGAGGGAGCCTTAATTAGAGAATTTGGTCCATTGGATTGGCCTGTGGCCACATCTGTGGTGTATTGTCTTGATTGTTGAGCAGTGACAGTATAAGAAGGCAGGCTGGGCATGAGCGAGAGTAAGCAAGCTGGTGAACATGGCCTGTGCTTCAGCTCCTGCCTCCAGGTTCCTGCCCTGAGTTCCTGTCTTGGGCTCCCTAAGTGATGAAATGTGATCCAGGAGATGTAAGCTGAACAAACCCTTTCCTCCCCAAGTTGGTGTCAGAGTGTTTTGTCACAGCAATGGAAAGACAAACCAGGACACAGTCCTTTTGCTGTTCTTCCCTCCAATTTGTGTTGCTCCAAACATGCAAATGTGCTTTTCACACGTATAGAAAAATTATGATGTCTGAAAGTAAACTATATATTAATTCCAAAATGTGTTTAGGAATTCACATTTTTCTCCTTTAATTTTATATTACTCTAAAGTATGCATACATACTCTCCCTCCATATACCACAATTACAAAGTCTGAAAATAAGTGGTAGGTTAATTCTAGATCCCATTAAGGTATTCACATTCTAATAGCACAGTATCTTTGGGAGAGAGAGAGAGAGAGTTCAGTTTGCCTTACTACTAGGTATTTGGTGCTAGCATCCACAGATGAGGATGAGGGATACTATTCATCATTTGTTTTTCTGGGACTGTATTACTTTACTTAGCATAATGTCTTCTAGTTCCATCCACTTACCTGCAAAGTTCCTGATGTCATCTTTCTTTACTGCTGCATAGAACTCCATTGTGTAGGTGTACCACATTTCCTTTATCCAATCATTGGTTGAGGGGCACTTGGGTTGTTGGTTCCAGTTCTTCACTATTATGAAGAGAGCTGCAATAAACATAGATGTTCATGTATCTTTGTGGTAGGATGAGTCTTGTGGGTATATACCCAGGAGTGGTATGACTGGGTCAGGTGGTAGAGTCATTTTAAGTCGTTTTTTGTTTTGTTTTTTGTTTTTTCGAGACAGGGTCTCCCTGTAGCCCCAGCTGTCCTGGAGCATACTCTGTAGACCAGGCTGGCCTTGAACTCACAAAGATCCACCTGCCTCTGCCTCCCAAGTGCTAGGATTAAAGGAGTGTGCCATCACACCACCCATTTTAAGTCTTTTAAGGATTCACTACACCACTTTCCATAGTGGTTGTACAAGCTTACATTCCCACCAGCAGTGGATGAGTGTTCCTCTTTTCCCACAACCTCTCCAGCATTTGGTGTCTTTTGTTTTCTTGACCTTTCTTATTGGAGTGAGATGATAAGTTAAAGTGGTTTTAATTTGCATTTACTTAATTCTTAATGATGTTGAACATTTTTTAAGATGTTTCTCAGCCATCTTTATTTCTTCATTTGTGAAGTCTCTGTTCAGCTCTTCATCTCTTGAGTGGGTCATTTGTTTTCTTACTTTTTGTTTTGTGAGTAGTTTATATATTTTGGATGTTAATGCTCTGTCAGATGTATCTCTGTTGAAGGTTTCCTCCCACTCTGTGGGTTTTCTCTTCACTTCATTGATTGTTTCTTTCTCTGTACAGATGCTTTTGAGTTTAATGAGATCTCACTTGTCAATTGTTGACCTTATTTCCTGCACAGCTGCTGACTTTTCCTACACGTAATGTCTTGTAACTTGCTGCCAACATTTTATTCTATCACCTTCAGAGTTTTGGGTTTCACATTGAGGTCTTTGATCCATTTGGAGTTGATTTTTGTACAGGGTTAGAGGTAGGGGTTTACTTTTATTCTTCTACAAGTGGTGACCCAGGTTTGGCAGCACCATTTGCTGAAGATGCTGTCTTTCTTCCATTGAGTCTTTTGGCTCCTTTGTCAAATATGAGGTAGCTGAAATTGTATGAGCTCAAGTTTGGATCTTCAGTTTTGGTCTACAGGTCTGTATTTGTGCCAGTACCAGGCTCTTTTTTTTTTAATGACTATAGCCCTGTAATAGAGTTTGAAGTCTGGTATAGTGACCCCCCTGTATTCCACTTTCAGTCAGGGTCTTTAGCTATTTGAGGTCTTTTGTTTTCCCATATGAATTTAAGGATTTTTTTTTCAAGTCTGTGAAGAAACTCTTGGGGATTTTTCTCAAAGTTTATACTTTAAAATATTCAAAATAACAGTTCTCTCTCATATATATATAATATTATATATTATATATTATGTATGTATAAATATTGAATATTTTGTAAGTCTTCATAACCAGGAGAAAATTTCTCAGGACATGTTACTAAGTCTCACAAGCATTAACTAAAAACCTCCTGTATAAGATTAAAATGGATGGTTATCTCCAAAATAGAAAATAGTAACATGCTTAAACTAATTAGGGATACAAAATTGTTAATTTTCAATCCACTCCTGACTTGTACTGAAGTCCTAGTTACAGCTATTAGATTAAATGGGCACAAATGTTCTCTATGTTTTGCTGTAATATGCAAGTGATAATTCTGACTTTTTTTTTCTACATAACAAGATAATTTGCCTCAGAAAAAGCTGGGTTCTACTTCCTTGAACCAGTGGTATGCAGTTCAGAAGGAGACAGTCTGAAAGGGCATGGTAAGCCCCTTCAGCTGGGTTCCTGTTTATAGGTATGTGATACAACTCCTGCCTTCTGGAAAACTATAAATCTGGGTTTAGCAGTCTGTGAAACAAGAAAGGCTGCTCTGATTGTACTGGCGATTACAAAAACAGAAGGGGAAGGAATAAACCTCCTCCCTCTAGGATGCAATTTTTCCCTACAGTTAAATAAAAAGCATTGGTAGGTAAAGGCTTCAGTGCCAGCTCTGGGCTGCCCCTACCAGGAACTGTTGGCCAGGGAGGCTTTAAACAAAGACCATTTGCCTATAACTTTGGTGCACATAAGAAATGGACAGTAAGACCCAATTGCTGAAGATACGGCATGATAAGAGCATGAAAAAAATCATGCTGAGACTTTGCACTCCAAATCAACAGCTGATCTTCGTGGTCTCAGAGAACACTATATAAACCTCTGACAAGAAATGGTCTCTGAAGCTTTACTACAGATTTCTTGTGCTACAGTTTTACATCCCAAAGAAGTTGTAGTGCAAAAGTGGCAGCCTGATAAATGTGCACCCAGAAAGAAAAAGAAGTAATCCCAATTCAATTTATGGCCTGCTCCCTGGCTGGGTATGACACGCAGCTGACACTGGAGCCTTGGTGCCTCCTAGTCTCAGGAGACTCTATTGACCACATTAGAAAGCTTCTGGCATCCCTTTGTCAAAGAGTTATAATGCCCCAACCAAAATATTATCCAAGCATATGTGTCTGTGCCCATACAGTAACTTTTTACTTTAATATTAATCTTTAATATTTGTTACTATTTGTGCTTTATTACTAAAATTAAAAGGAGACTGCTAAATGAACCACTATTCCATTGCAAACAGAACTTGGACAATCCTGAGAGTTTGACGTGTCACCTAAGGAAAAATAAATTGGCTATTCTATCTCTTACTCTCTTTTACCCTCCCCTCCAAAGCCCAGGGATTCTCATGGAAAAGGCTGGTGGGTAAGATTGTAAGGGCCAAGGAGGGGGGAATGGATTGTGAGATCACAGCAAAAACAAACTGGATTTTTCTCTTTTCTTTTTATTTGATCAACATGTGTGTGTAAGCAAACCTCTTCAATTGGACTTGGGGACCCTGGGTTGTACAAAAACTGAACTCAGATGTTAACTAATTGGCTTTATATGGACACTCCTTATATTTATTGCCTATGTATACTTATTGGTAAAATAAAAACAAAAACAACAAAAAAAAACCCAGATGCCTTTTAAAGGTGAAAAGAGTTATCTAAGGCAGACTTTGGGATCCTGCCAACAGAGAGTTGGCCATTTTACCCAAAGTGAAACTCAGAAGTGCTCTGAAATTGGAGGTACAAGGCCTAGAGAAAGGTAGAGTTGGGAATGAAACTCTTGAGTCTTTGTGCTATGTTGCCCTTCTCTGAAAAAAACATCAGTTTATTTTGCAGATCCATTTCTAAGCCCAAGACAGAAGGAAAAGCAGGAGAGCAGATGAAGAGTGAAAAAACTCCCCAGTGCTGGGCTCTAAGAAGGGAGGAGACGAGTTCACTCTGAGGAAAAGGCCTATAGACAGTGACATATCTCATTCTCCCCAGAAAGCTACTGGAGCTCTGCATTCCTCCTACAGTGAACAGAAGACCAGTGGAGAAGCCAAGCCCTTTGCAGACCCAGGAAACCCACGGCATTCTAGTACCTTCCTCACAAACATATTCAGACATAACTGGATTATCACGTATGTGAAGAAAATGTCCCACAAAAGTGAGGGCATGTGGGGGTACGAGAGTACTCCAAGGACTAAGGATGTGACTCTCTGGTACAGCCACTGGAACAGGATGCTCTTAGCAGGTGCTACAACAAGGCTCAATCCTCAGCCTCTACATAAAAATATGAATAAAATGAGAAAACAGAGGAAATAGAGACAACATAAGAATTGGGAGAAAACTTCAAAATAGCTATCAGTAACATCCCCAAGGGAAAGCAAACAACAAAGGCATAGTGCTTTCTTAACACAGAAAACTGTAGACTTTTATGAAAATGTTAAAGCGAGGAAAAGTTGTAAATTAAAAATACAATGGTGGCCCTGGAGAGATGGGTCAGTGGTTAGAGCACCAAGTACTCTTGCAGAGGACCCAGGGTTGATTCCCCACACCCACATGGCAGCTAGCAACCATCCTTAACTCCAGTTCTAGGGGAATCTGATGCCCTCTTCTGGCCTCGGTGGACACTGTATGACACCAGTGCACTTAGGTATATTCAGGGAATACACTCATACACATAAAATAATAAATAAAATATGAAAAAAGAAAAAATCAAGACCCAGACAGAATAATGACCCTGAGGATGGAGGGAGAGTATGTGCAAGCTGGGGAGAGAGGCTGGTTCCTTCCAGCCTTGCGTGCCAGCATGAGGGCTTGTTCACATACAGTGTTGCACAGCACTGTGAAGCATTGACCCTAACACACAGAGACAAGGAACAAGGGAAGAAAACACTGGCCCCTGGGTCGTGCCCTCTAGAGGGGTCCCTGAGCTGGAGCTACAGATGGTTGTTAGCTGCCATGTGGGTGCTGAGAATCAACCCTCGGTCCTCTGCAAGAGCATCCAGTGCTCTTAACTGTAGAGCCATCTGTCCAGACACTTATGCAGAGTCTTAAAATATATTGTAAGAATGTCCAGGTCTAGTTAAAAAAAATCAATCATTATGTCAACAACCAGGAAAGCCTCAAACTGAAAGAAAATAGAAAATACATGTCAATAATATGAGGACAAGTGATGGATTTGTTTGAATTATCTGACAGATTTTAAAGCAGTCATGATTTCAAAAAGACAGATTTATATAAGTAATTAGTAACATTCTTATGATGGATAAAAAGAAAGCCTCAGACAATTTTAAAAATTAGAAATCTATACTAGCAATCTATACTATAATGATGCCCCAAATAGACATTTGGAAATTTTAGAAAAATTATAATAACCAAGATAAATAGCTTAGTGTATGGGCTCAAAAGCAGAATAGGTGATTTTCTGCCACTCTGTGGGTTTCCTCTTCACTTCCCTGGTTGATTCTTTTGGTGTACAGTCTTTTAGTTTGATGAGGTCCTGCTTGTTGATTATTGACCTTAATACCTGAGCAACTGATGTGTAATTAGAAAGCCCTTCCCTGCACCTATTTCTTATCAGGTACTGCCTATGTTTTCTTCTAACAATTTCAGAGTTTTATATTGAGGTCTTTGATCCATTTGGAGTTGACTTTTGTGCAAGGGTGAAAGTTAAGGGTCCAATTTCATTCTTGGACAGGTGGAGATCCAGTTTTGCCAGCACCATTTGTTGAAGATGTCTTTCTTCCATTTTGTGTTCTTGGCACCTTTGTCAAATAATAAGTGGCTGAGATTTCATGTACTCATGGTTAGGTCTTCTGTTACGTTACATTGATCTATGTGTAAATAAAAGGATCCATATTTAGCACACAATAAGAAACTTCATTTGTCTAGAGATAAGAGATAGATTTTTTTCTGGGATCTATGTCCTCTCCAGGCACGTGTATTTGGCTGTATTTATGGTGTCACCCATGAGTTCCCTCCTATTGAGAGGGCTTTAAGTCCAATTAGATAGCTGTTGATTATCTCCTAGATAAAAGTACCATGACTGCAGCAATAGAGATAGGTTTCTGTGCCAGTCATTGTGGTTTATTAGACTTTAGAGCTGGGGTGGACCATTGATCGATTTCCTCCCTCAGCAGCTTGCACAGGGTCCTCTAAAACTATGAGAGCTGGTCTTCAGGGAGAAGGCTTCCAGGTCAGCTCCAGCTCCATGGCTCCTAGTCTTGTCTCTGAAGCATGTTATGTCTTCAGTGACAGGGTTCTTACATTCAAGTTCTCGGAGGCAATCAAGAGCTGTGGCAATAGCCTGTGCTATTTTGGGACTCTCTCGGACACCCCTGACCAAGAACAACATAAGGATACAGAGGTTTTCAGGCCTGTGGAAAATTGCTCATATGAACTGCAACAATGGTGAGAGCATGCACAAGCTCTGTGCTGACTCAATCAGACAAAACCCAGCACTGAACTGTGGAAATGGGCAGCAGGACCCAACCTTAGCCAAGGAACTTTTGGAACTGATTACTGCAGGGTAAGGGAGGGTTGATCTTTAAAAATACTATTGTATATATTATTATTTATTTTATGTGTATAAGTGTATTGCCTGCATGTATGTAGGTGCACCCATCCCATTCAGTGCTTGCCAAGGTCAAAAGAAGGTGTCGGATCCCCTGGAACTGGAGTTACAGTTGTTAGCTACTATGTGAGGGCTGAGAATCAAACCTGGGTCCTTTGCAAGAGCAGCCAGTGCTCTTAACATCTGAGCCATCTCTCCAGCCTGAGATGACCTTTTCTAAGGGAGTGACTCTAGACTGGCTCAGTAGACTCCAGTGGATGAACTTGCACTGAGGGACATCTAGGCACAAAAGCTTCAGTGGACAGGATCTAGCATGTGGGACAGAATGCATGAAATCCAGCTGGAGTGGACTATGGTAGTGCTGATGGGGGAGGGGTCTAAATTAAAAAATCATGAGAAAATAAATAACATACTTTCTAAAAATAAAAGCATAATAGAAGAAACAGAGGAACCACGGACCTCATGCTGTAGAAATCACTCATGTGAACAGCAGAGGCAAAACAGGCTGATAAAAGCAGGAGGGAGCTTCAAGGTCTGTGCCTAACAAGAGCCATGGCGTTTGTGTCATCGCAGCTTCAAAAAGAGGACAGAAAGACACAGGTGCTGGGAAAATGCTTGAAGAAATAATGGTTGTAAACGTCCTGAATTTGGCAAGAGATATATATTTATTCACAAAGGTGAGTGACCTTTCAACAGATAAACATAAAGAAGTCTCCTCAGGTACAGCATGATTAAACTCATAGAACTCATTATGCTTCACTAGAAGCTGTGAAGGCCAGAAGGAAGAGTCACAGTCTTCAAGCACTGCAAAATACCATTAACATTGAATATATGACTGAACAAACTGTGGAACATTCATACCACAGATTACTAAATCATCAATAAAAAGAAACAAATTATTCACAAATGGAATAATCAGAATGAACTTCCACAGAACTATGCCAAATAAAAAGAGCCAGTTCCAAAAGACAGACACTGTGTAACTCTATTTAAATTCTTGACAAACCAAAACTATGGAAATGGAGACAGATTAGTGATTTCCGGGAAGTGAGGTCATGGGACTCAGAAAATTCCTGTGCCAATGACTGAAATGAATTGATCAGTCTGGTGAGATGGTTCAGGAGTTAGAGGTGTACGTGAGCAGGCCTGATGGACCTAAATTCAATCTCCAGATCCTACATGGTGACGGCAGAGAATCAACTCCCTAGTGCTGTCCTCTGACCTGCATGCTTGTACCTTAGCAGGTACACATCTGCGAACACAGGCACACACACACACACACACACACACACATATACACACAGTCACACACACCACACACACACACTAAAAAGAAATAATTATTAAAATGAAGCTATTGATAACTTCCTGAGAACAACAAAAAAAAAAAACCCCTGTATTTGTTTTAAAATTTTCATTCTCAGCGGGGTGGAGTAATAGCTCATCAGTTAAGAGCACTGGCTGTTCTTGCAGAGGACCTGGGTTCAGTTCCTGACATCCACATGGTGGCTGACAATCTTCTGTAACTCCAGTTCCAGAGGATCATATGCCCTCTTCTGGCTTCCATGGGCATGCACACATGTGGTGGACTTAACATACATGCAAAATACTCATACACATAAAGTAAAAATACAATTTAAATCAAAAAATTAAATTCTTAGTGCATGATTAGGCTCGACCAGGAGCAGATTGATATCATAATGTAATATTCAATACTGAATTAACTAAAAATTGTAACAAAAATATAATGTAAGGGAAAAATAAAAGTGAAGAATTGTGCTGGGGCAATTTACAAGTGTAGATTTGTATTTTGTAGGGGCTGGAGAGATAGCCTAGTGGTTAAGAGCACCGACTGCTCTTGCAGAGGACCGGGGCTCGATCCCCAGCACCCACATGGCAGCTAAGAAACGTCTGTAACTCCAATTCCAGGAGAACTCCAATTCCAGGGGAATCCGAGATCCTCTTCCGACCTCCACGACATTGCACAACACAGATGCACAAACCTAAATGCAGACAGTACATTCATACACATATAAAAATAAATAAAATCAATAAAAAATACAAAAAAGATTTGTATTTTGTTGAATGGGTTTAGATAACATCCCAAACTGGGAAGTCTAGAATCATAGTATAAACGTTTTACTGAAAATCTATTGTATTGTGTGTCAGTGTGTGTGTGTGTGTGTGTGTGTATGTGTGAGTGTGTGTGTTTATAGAACATAGCTAATAAATTGACAATGGCTTCTTTAGAAGACAGAGAAGTGTGAGACAATTGAGAGTTTAATTATAAATCTTTAATAACTGTTCTAGGTAGCTTCATTTCTCAACCTGAAACCCTGGGTGGAGAGAACCTCGATTGAGAAATTTGGTGCATTATATTGGCTGGTGGTCATGTTTGTGGGGTATTTTCCTGATTTCTGAGTGATGTGGGAGGGCCCAGCACTGTGGGCAGTGCCACCCCTGTGTTGTAGAAGAAAGCAGGCTGAGCGCAGGACAGAGGAGCAAGGCAGTAAGCATCGTTCTGCCATAGTCTGTGTCCCAGCTTCCTGCCTTGGCTTCCCTCAGTGATGAACTGTGACCTGGGAGATGTATGATAAAATAAGCTCTTTCCTCCCTGACTTGGTTTTGGTCAGTGTCTTTATCACAGCAATACAAAGTAACTAAGACAATAACTTTGACTTTAAATCTATACACATATACTTTATTGATTAAAAAGAAAAAGAAAAAAATAACTTGACAAATTTGTAAGGACTAACCTTGATGCAGTTTCCCCTCATCTGGTTAGTTACTTTGTGTAGATAGTTTGGTTGGGTGAAACACATTCACTCATGTGGAAATATTTTGGAAGACAGAGGCACAGCTTCCAGAGAATTCCTCAGCACCTTCCCTGCTCATCAGTATTAGTAATAACCACGGTAACATGAATAGATGCTTCCGGAGCTGGAGCCAATAAAGGTTAAGAGACAAAGATGGTGGACATGCACTGCTATTCGTCTTCTTGGCCATTCCTTTCGCCTCTCTGCCTCTGTAAAGATGAAGGATTGGGGCTGTAGTAATAGAACAGATCCATGCACCAACTTGATCCCATTTCTCTCCTTTGTGATCCACAGAAGGATAAGTGACAGGAAAAACACCTATTAAAATGCAGCCCACCAGCATAGCTAAACCACAGAGATCAGCAGAAAAATCAGCTCCACAGATTTTTTTTTAATTTTTTTTTTTATTATTTATTTTCGTATGTGTATGAATGTATTGTCTGCATGCAGGTCTGAGCACCCGTGTCGTGCAATGCCGCGGAGGTCAGAAGAGGGTCTCGGATTCCCCTGGAACTGGAGTTCTCCTGGAATTGGAGTTACAGACGGTTCTTAGCCGCCATGTGGGTGCTGGGGATTGAACCCGGGTCCTCTGCAAGAGCGTCGGTGCTCTTAACCGCTAGGCCATCTCTCCAGCCCCCACAGATGGTTTTTATATTGGCTCAAAGAGGGGCCGTCTCTGCTCTGGTACCAGCCGAGATTTCAGATTTGACCATGCTTCATCATAATTCGAAGGTGAATGCCAACATGTAGATAATCTGCCATGTCTCAAGGAGCTGGAAGTACTCAAACCATGAACTACCCTGACCATGTGGAAACAATGAATACCATCATCTTATAAACGAAGAAAGGCAGATTTCTCCATAGAGAGAGTGTCCAGGGCTATGGAGATGGTCCTTGCTGTAGACAGTTCAAAGAAGTACTGGTGTAGCTGGAAATGAAACATGTTCCAGGCGCAGGCCAAGTACAAGGGTGCAGAGTCATGGATGTTATCTGAACCCTGGAAAGAGGGGCTGACCCATTTGCTCATTTGTTCATTCATTCATTTTAATTTTTTAAATTTAAAAAAAATATTTTTTATGTGTATGAATATACTGTCTGCATGTAGGTCTGTGCACCCATGTCGTGCAATGCCACAGAGGTCAGAAGAGGGCATTGGATTCCCCTGGAACTGGAGTTAAAGGTGGTCCTTAGCCACCATGTGGGTGCTGGGAATTGGACCTGGGTCCTCTGCAAGAGCAGTTGGTTCTCTTAACCGCTGAGCCATCTCTCCAGCCCCCATTCATTTTTCAATTCAATGAGCATATGTCGAGCATTTGTTCTTAGGTACTGGTTGGATACTGGAGACATGTCTGGGAATAAACTAAATTTAGTCCTTGCTTCCATGAAAGCTTAAATTTAGTCCAAAGTTTCTTGGACAGGATGCAGAATCTTCTAGGAAGTGGGTTTTGGGCAGGATAAAGATCCTGATGTTCAGTTCTCCCTGGACCCACTGCATCTAGGGGCAAAAGAGGGGATCCCGGAATGGGGGCTTTCTGAACTCTTCCAGTTAAACCAATGTATAGGCAAACGTAAGACTCAGTGGTCCAAAGGCACCAACTGATAAGAAGTGTGTGGTCTTGCTGGGGGTGGTGATGCACACCTTTAATCCCAGCACTTGGGAGGCAGAGGCAGGCTGATCTCTATGAGTTCAAGGCCAGTCTGGTTTACATAGCAAGTTCCAGGCCAACTGGGGCTACTGGAAGACCCTGCTTCCAAACAAACAAAAAAACAAACAAAATAAAAAAACACAGAAAAGAACAACAAAAAGTGTGTGGTCTCAAACAGTCTCATAACAGAAGCTAATAAGTTGCAGTAACAGTGAAAGAAGAGAGGAAAGGTTCAGCCACAGCCGATTCGGTCAGAGGAGGTGTTACTGAGGAGGTGACATTTAATTTGAGTGTTCAAAGATGGGAATCTGAAATGAGCATTCAGCGAAGAGACAACAAACAGACAAGAGACAGCAGAAGGCTAGAACTTGGCTATGCTGACTCCGAGGCTAGAGGCTTCAGGGCTACAAACCTGAGCCTTATGTGTACAGGAGGGTGGGGAAGGCTGGGGTTTAAGAGGACCAGATTTCTGTACAGAAATGGAAGCAATTTGGTTTAGGCTCTTGAGAAGGGAAATGAAGAAAGATGAGGGATGATTGAGGAAGGAAATACCAGGCAGAGAAGCCACAGTACAAGAATGTGAAGTTGAGTGATGGGAATGGAGGGAGCCTCCCCATGCCCTCTTCTCTCTTCTGCTGACCCCTTCCCTTTCCCCTTCCCCTTTCCCTTCCCCCTCTTCCCTTCCCTTCCTTTCCCTTCCCTTCCCTTCCCTTCTTCCCTTCCCTTCCTTTCTTTTCCTTTCCTTTCCTTCCATGAAATGCAAACTCTGGATGATGTGTGGGCTGTGATGCAGGTTTCCCTCTCTCTTTACTACTTCTCCAGAACATCCATTCAATATTGCTGGGCATGGTTATGAGAATAATATAAGCACTTCTATGGTAGAGATTTTGGGACAACATGCTAGCCCCTAACATGAAATTACCTTGTTAGACCAGGGGTCCAGCAGAAGTAGACCAGGAGAACATGAACTCTTTAGAAAGATCTGGGTCCTTAAATATGCTTCTCCCTCCCTCCACAATCTGCTCATATTCCAAATGGCAGTGAGAAGGTGCTTCTGAAAACACCAGCACAATCATATGATATAAAAACAAATACAACCTTCAGTGACTTCTCGAAGCACTAAATAAGGTTCAAACTCCCTTCCTGGTCAACAAGACCATGTGCGCCAGTCTCTCAGTCTCTCGGTCTCTTCAAGCTCCAGTCCTCTTCTGTGTGCCTTCTGCTGCAGAGTTTACAAAGGCCGCCATGAGAGCAGCAAGAGTGGGAGGATATTGTCTTGAACTACTGAGTCTACATTCTCCTTGTCTGTATGGAAGAGCTTGAAATGGCCCTTATTTACCTTGAGGGGATTGTGAAGTTCTAATGGCTCCAAGGCATGCCCAGCTTGATCCCTGTATAGTCAGAGCGCTCCAAGAAAGGCAGATGGGTTCCCGCCTGCTTCTATCCACGTGGAGCCACACCAGGCTGTGTAGAAGAGTTGGGTCCTATGTAGGTTCTCTGCTTCTGTAAGAGGAAGGAAGGATGGGGCTGGAGAGATGGCTCAGCGGTTAAGAGCATCAACTGCTCTTGCAGAGGACCAGGGTTCGATTCCCAGCACCCACATGGCGGCTAAGAATCGTCCTTAACTCCAGTTCCAGGGGAATCCGATGCCCTCTTCTGGCCTCCACAGCATTGCATGACATGGGTGCACCAATCTACATGCAGACAGTACACTCATACACATAAAAAAAAAATTTAAAAAGAGGAAGGAAATGACAATACTTAGATATATAAAACTCGGTTTGATCTAATAAAAAGCATCATTAAAATGCTTTATTCTTTTTTAGTCAAAAAAAGACAAAGCCATTTTAAAAAATTATTTATTTATTTATTTATTTATTTATTTATTTATTTATTTGTATGAATGTACTGTCTGCATGTAGGTTTGTGNGGAGACTGTATCTCCCCATAGCTCCAGCTAGCCTCAAATTTGCTATGTAGACCAGGCTGGTCTGGATTTCAAAGATGCTCCTGACTCTGCCTCCTTACTCCTGAGATTAAACGTATAAGCTACCATGCCTACTCCCTTTTTTTTCTGGCACAATTTTTAAAGTTTCTTGTTACATACAAACTTTTGAAAGCAATTTGCCTTTATTTTTAAAAATAGTTTATTGTTTTTATGTGTATGAGTCTATTGCCTACATGTATGTATGTAAGTGCACCTGTGTAGTGCAATGCCCATGGAGGTCAGAAGAGGGTCTGGGATCCCTGGAACAGTTAGTAGTTAGCTGCTATGTAGGTGCTGGAACTTGAACCAAGGTCCTTTGCAAGAGCAGCCAGTGCTCTTAACCACTGAGCCTTCTCTCCAGTCCCTGCCTTTATTTTTTTTTGTGTCTGGGAGAAAAACACTTAATATTTGAAAGACTTTTCTCTGGACCAAAAACAGCTTCTGATGCTGGGAGAGGATGCAGTCCCTAGGCAAGGTTAATGCTTGTGCTCTGTTGTGTTGATTCCGTGCCAGTCATTTCTCAGTGGGACTAGCCAGAGCGTGTGCGAATGGTACTGTAGCATGGAGATAAGAAAAACAATCAATTTTTCATAATTAAAAATATTCCCTACTCGATTTTCAAATGAGAAAGAGTCTGTCTGATATTTTTATAGATTCATTCTTAAAACCCAAGCATAATGTTAGTATTTATTCATCCGTTCAGCCCTTCACGTGTTTTCAACAAGCCAGCCATGGTTTTTTCTTTTTTCTTTTGCATCGTAGCTGTTCTGAGTCTCGCCCTGGGCTTCGTTGTCAGGCTGACACTGTCTGTATTGGGAAAAATGCTGAAAAGATGTCGGTGGGGTGGACTGGGCCACAAAACAGGAAGACTTCCAGGACTGTCTCTGATGACATCTGTCCTAGTTAGCTTTCTACTGCTGTGATAAAACACTGACTGAAAGCAACTTAGGGAGGAAAGAGTTTGTTGCAGCTTACTCTTTCTCCCAAGTGACAATCCATCACTGAGGGAAGTCAGGGCAGGAACTTCTGGCAGGAAACTTGAGGCAGGACCTGAAGCACAGACCACAAAGGAAGATTGCTTACTTCTCTGGCCTGCTTTCTTGGTTTTAAAAAAAAATATTATTTGTTATTTTTTATTTTATGTGTATGTGTCTATTGTCTGCATGTATGAAAGTGTGCCCATGTTGTGCAATGCCTGCAGAGGAAGGCATAGGACCTTCTGGAACTGGAGATGCCCCCTATGTAGGTACTGGGAACTAAACTCAAGTCTTCTGCAGAAGCAGCCAGGGCTCGTAATTGCTGAGCCATCTATATAGCCTTTGGCTTACTTGCTTATCCAACTCAGAACTAACTACCCAGGGGTAGCACCACCCACAGTGGGCTGGGCCCTCCCACATCACTCAACAATCAAGAAAGTACCTCACAGACACAGCCACAGGCCAGTCCAATGGAGGAAATTCCTCAGTTCAGGTTCCTTCTTCCCACGTGTGTCAAGTTGACAACTGACACCATCTGGCACAGTTGACCCTTTGTCAACTTGACACACAAACACACCACTATTTTTTTTTTTTTTGCTATTTTTGAGACAGGGTTTCCCTTTAGTCCCAGCCGGCCTGGAGCTCGCTCTGTAGACCAGGCTGGCCTTGAACTGACAGAGATATGCCTGCCTCTGACTCCCAAGTGCTGGGATTAAAGGCATGCACCACTATGCCCAGCCACAAACACATCAGTGTTAAACTATAACTTTTCCATTTCTTTTTTAAAAAATTATTTATTTATTTATTTATTTATTTATTTGTATGAATGTACTGTCTGCATGTAGGTTTGTGCACCCGTGTCATGCAATGCTGCAGAGGTCAGAAGAGGGTGGAAAGACAAAGCCATTTTAAAAGAACCATTTTAAAAAGAACCCATGATCGTATCCATGAAAAGTAGCAATTGTTAGGATGTGGGGGTCCGTGGTTTCTGTTCTAGCAGAGAACTGCAGGTTTGTGGTATGAATGCTGTATGAATGCAGTTACTTTTGTTTTCCCGTTTTCTGTTACTTTTTGCCTGTAACGATCAATGTGTCCTTAAACTTCTGCCACCGAGTTTGTGTCTTCAGCATTATAAAGTAAGCATTTCTTTATATCTGATAGTGGTTTTCTAGGAGAGAAGAAAGGGGAGAGGGAGAGAGAATGTTCTTCGTCAGGCTTTCTGCAGCTGTCTTCCTTGTGCTCCGTCACTGGAGCCTCTCAGCGACCGAGAGGGGAGCGCTAGCATTCCCATTGGACAACTGCGGAAGGCCCGGCTCAGCCCTCCAGAAGAAGCTGGGTTTACACAGGTCTGCTGACCTTGGAGTCTGGGCTCCGCATGACTTCTCCCATCTAAAGAGAGATGTGTAGAGAAGCAGAACACTTGGTTGGAAGCAATCTGCTGCCTTCCAAACCCTGAGCATACCATGCTTAAGAGACAGCCTTGGGGAGGTGTACCATGTGATTTATTCTCGGACCAGGGGTGTCTTTGAGATGGAAAAGGGGTGCTGCTAAGAATTTTAGCAGGATAACATCCACCTGCATGGACTCTTCTGAGATAAACAGGAATGAGCCATTCTACATGAGGCAAATATGCAAAGGCAGACCCAGAGTTCTGCTTCTCTAGAGTACAGCTCCCCACTGGGCCTGGGGGTGGAGCAGGCTCTGCCAAGAGCTCCTCCTGTGCCAGTACATGGGGACACCATCTTCTCCTCAAGACTGTTTGTTTCTAGAGACATCCTGTCTTCACTTCCCATATGGAGGCTCTCTGTGCCTGGGCCGGGGGACTGGGCAGGAAGAAAGGGCTCACCTTGTGCCAAGTGCAGCATGTTTTGTGGTCTCAGGATTCTGTTCCCATCTGACGGCCCCATGTGTGTTCCTTCACCCAGGCCCCTGTGTTAATCTGTTCAGTCAATAGTTTGTTAAATACTGCTTTAATTCACCATGATTTTATTGAGAAATAGCTCAGGCAAGGCTTCTGTTAAATGTTGGAATAGACATGGCAGGATTCAGACAGATTCGTCTGATCAAGAAGGTGCTGGGGACACGAAGAAGGCCAGGCCCATTGTCACCTGAGGATGGGGGGTGACATTTATTTGGGTGAAGAGCCAGCAGTGCTGAGCAGTCACACACACTTATGTCCCTGCTATTTGTGGCTTGCCCACCTGACAGTTGGGTGCAAGTATGTTTATGCCTCATGATCTTTGAGTGGTTAGCATAATGGTTTCCCAGATACTTACAGTCTTTCACCTGGTGGCTTCTATGTCACATAATAGGTAAAAGAGTGTATGAATGTGCCCCCCTCCCAGAGGTCAAAGTCCATTGACCTTGGGCTCTTCACTGTTCTGAACATCATACTCAGTTGAGGGAATTTATTAACAGTGTCAATTATTAAACTCCACTTCTGAAACTGAATCAGTTAATAGGACAGCTGTGAATCTTCACTGGTGCATGGGCAGCATCCCAGGAGAAGGAAGGTGGTCACGCCTTCAGAGGCATGCTCTCATGGAGTAGTTCTGAAAGGTGAGAAGTTGAGAACAAGACCAGGCATTTCAGGCCTGTGAAAGCACTGGAGTGTGCTGAGGGATGGAAGATGATTCAGTGGCCAAGTAATAGGCTATGTATGTGGCTTGAATCTAAAATACTGAAGGGTAGATAGAATCTAGACTTTGGTTGCAGGGGACTGGGACTCAAGCTGGGAAGACTGATTTTTACCTTATAGACAATTGGATGTGTGGAAGGTGTTTTAAGGAGCCACTTTAAACAGTTCCACAAGATGAGACCTCAGATACCTTCTAAACCTTCATGAGCTTTGTGTCTTCGTGAACTTGGGAATAACAGTGTTTGTCTTTGGGGTGATTTAAAGACTTTGATGAGATTAAGCGGCACATGTGTTCAGAATCACAGGTACCCAGTTCCTATTACCACTGGTCAGGCATTGGGTTTCCAGAAAGATGATGCAGCAGGAGTGTCAGCTAACATTGGTCTGTGAGGCTCCCTGGGGAACAGAAAGTGGGGACCTCTTTCCCTCAGTTCAGGTCTGTGTGCAGGGAATAAAATAAAGGAAAACAATAAAACCTAGGGGAGATGACTTATTTAATTTGTTAATTTATTTTTAATTGTATGAGTGTTATGCCTGCAAGTATGTAAGTGCACCTGTGTTGTGAAGTGCCTGAGGAGGACAGAAGAGGTCGTTAGATCCCCTAGAACTGTCAGCCACCATGCGGGTGCTGGGATTCGAACCCAGGTCTTCTGCAAGAGCAGCCAGTGCTCTTAACTGGTGAGCTATCTCTCTAGCCTGAGATGACTTATATCAGGTTTAGTTCCTCATACCTAGGTTTGCCTTCCAAGTGACCTCTGGCTTAATAGGATCAAGTACTTATAATGCCCAAAGCCCCATTCAAAATAAGACTTGCTCACAACCCAGCCTGTGTGTGCATGAGGTCTCCTCTTGGTGACGTCAATATCCCTTCCTTGTGTTCTGACCACCCCTTCCTGGTTTCTGCTTATGAGGCCTTTTCTAGCAGCCAGCCTGCTCCAGCCAAGGTCCTTGAGGGTCAGAGGTGGGAGTGAGGCAGCTTCCAGCCTCCTGTGCTTGTGGCAGGTCCGACTTCAGGCAAGCTTGCCCTGTAATTTCCAGAGTCCCTCTTTTTGCCACTTCTTCACTGCAAACGCTCAAACAAGTCTATGTCTTGCCAGCTGGGAGCTGGGTTCTGGGAATATCACCCGGTCTTGTAGGACTTGCTTCTTTCACTAATGAATGAGCTGGGTGGGTGCCTAGAAGTCTATTAAAGCTGTTGATTTATTAGCATTTCTCTGTTTCCCTGGGGCTAAAGATGCTAACAGCATTCTATTATGATTTGGTGGCTGCCCTCGGGTGATCCAGCCAGAGGGGACGAGCCTGGCAGGGAGCGGCTGAAGACCAAGGCATAGTCACCCTCTGCCTCCCTTCAGTTTACAGTACACCTCCGCTGGACTTGACAGATCAGGCTCAGGCCCGTTGTGCCCATGGAATCAATGCCAGGAGAGAAAACTCATTAACATAGGAGTTAGTGAGCCCATGAGCCCGAATTCACAGAGATCCTAGCTTCCGGAGGCTGTCGGTGCCCTCCAGGGTGTTCAGAGTCCTCTGAACTGTGCTGAGAAGTTTTCAGTTGATAGCTTCTTTGGAAAATATCCCTGTTGTATCAAAACCTCTTTGTCTCCTGTGGTTGCTAGGGTGGGAAGGCCTTAGACAGTGGACATCAGCTTCTTTGCTCTGGGTCAAGGCAATTCTGCATCTACCTTATTAAGACTGCATGGAATTGTTTCCCTATCTTATTTCCTCTCTTGCCAATCAGTCCCTGTTGGGTGCATGTACATCAGTCATCTCATCTCCCAGGTCCTCATCCCCTTGTCTACATATTAGAACTTACTGTAAGACAAATATACCCAAGCAAACTGAAATAAATACACAGAATTATGAAGATCAGAAAAGTCAAGTATAGCCAAGTTCTGGGGAATAATTAATCTCATTAGTAAGCAAGACTAGAGAGTGTATATTTTTAGAGTTTCCATACCATGAGTTCTGCCTGCTCAAACCCAGAAACCACTTTCCAAGGTTGGTGGATGGATGGATGGATGGATGGGGGCTTAGATGGATAACTGTATTGGTAAGAGGGATGGATGGATAAGAAGATGGATGGATAAATAGATGGAAGGATAAGGAAAACCTAGACAGATTGTAAATTTTTTCACTGACAGTACAGGAATTTTGACTCACTGAAACCTTACATTTAGAGCACAGGTTCTAACCAGGAATCTGAAGTGTTTGTATGATTTGTTATTGGTTTCATTATTTTATTCAACACAATTATTCCACACAGATCCAATGGATCGCAAAGTAAAAATGTTTTGTTCTTTAAAATACACACGGCAGCATTCGTATGAGGATTCCATGAGATCGAGGATGTGCCAGAAGTCCCAGCCAATTTGCGTTCAGGGAGTACAATGTGAAGGGGCTCAAAAGCCTCTAGGATTTGCCCATGAGAGGTTCTGGAGGCCTCCCCGGGACTCAGGGCAATGTGAACCCTCTCCACACCTCATAGAGTTAATTGACTTAAAGTCATGCCAGTCTCAGGAGGCCAGTTGCCGGCAGAAACCATGTTCCTGCTAGCCTTCAGGTCTGACAAGCAAGAGGTACACATGCGTGAAAGCTTTCATGGGAAAGCTGATGGATGCGCGAGAGGAAGGAAGGGTTAGAAACAGTTCTCGGTAATAAGCTGAGAAGGAGGCTTGGCCAAGGTCAGAGACCTTAGGAAAATAAAGATGTGCACACTAGGCCTCATCTGGTCATCCACGAAGGCCCACAGGGAAGCTGGAGAGCTTTCAGTGGGAGATGTTCTCAACTGCCACAAGCCCTCAGAGAGTCCCCAGGAGAGATTTGGAATTAAAAATACATTTTCCTCTTATGAACATTACTTCTTTGTAAATATTCCTCCTCTTCCTCTGACAGTTAAGTTTCATTTTGGCTTTTCCAAGGGGCATTCTCCTATATTTTTAGTCACTGTCCCCTGTAGAAGCTGAGGTGCAGGGGTTAAAGCAAGCTGGCCAGGGCCACACAACCAGTATGCAGTGAGACTGGGTCAAGGTGTGCACCGTCTTCTTGGCTAGTAGCATATCCTTTAACTTACTGTGAATGAGCTAATCATTCCCAGAAGGATTTGTTCCTTGCAGGAATGTCTTTACAAATGCTTTATTATTGAAATACAGTCTTGAAAATGCAAATTATTAATGCACAATTATGAATACACAAATTGTATGCACATTTTTCAGCCTGCATGTAGCTATATAACTAATAATCAGATCAAGAAACTAACATAGTAGCATGCTGGCAGCCCCTGCCAAGCACCTCCCTGAACATAGCCAATGTCCTCTTTTCTATCAGGCTCTCATTTCTCGTGGCTTTGCACATCATCTTCCTGGAACCAGGCAAATCCTTCTGCACAGCTCCTTTGATGCAGCGTTTGTTCTGTGAGATTCTTGTACGTTCTTACATCTGACTGTAAGTTACCCTTTCTCATCACCTCTACAAGTCTATCACGTGAAAATGGCACCGTTTATTTACTCTGGCAATTTATTTTACACTGGCAAGCACTTGGGTTGTGTCTAGTGTAGGGCCATTACAGAGTGACTGAATATTTTTGAAATATTTCTTTTGTTAAAAAAATGTACACTGTTTGGAGGGGTCTCTACTTAAGTGTGGAACTGCTGGGTCATGGGGTATGTATATATCTTCATTAGATACTGACAAGCAGATTGCAAAGTAGTTGGATCAGTCTGTTCCCTTGCCATGCAAGGCCCTCCTGCAGCTCCACTTTCTGACTCTTGTCATCTTCCACAGTTTCAAGTTTGTCATTATTGACTGTGATAGTGCTACTTTATTGTTAATTTTAATTTGAACATTTTGTGAATAATTGAGCTGAATGCATTTTATATGTTTGCTAAATTTGAAGGTAAGATCTGAGTTAGTTTGGTTCTCAGTAACAAGATGCTATGGCCTGGGAGGTTTGGTATCTCTCACCATGCTGGAGGCTCTGAAGTCCAAAGCGAAGTTGCTGATAGATTTGGTGAAGAGGCTTCCTTCCTAGTCTATCATCTCATCACATGGAATATCTATATCTGTAATCTGTATATCTATCTATCTATCTATCTATCTATATCTATAGATAGAGAATATCACCATACCATCTCTATAGATAGATAGAGAATATCATCATACTATCAAGTTGAGGAATTAGAGCTTCAACATACAATGTTTGCAGGGATGAACATTCAATTCATAAGGAAGAAAGTTCCATCTTCTCTCGTGATGTTAAAATCTCACCCACAATTCTCAGCAGACTTCATCTGGTCTCGTTATAAAGGAATTCTTTGATATGGGAACACTAAAAAAATTCCATCTCAAATCCCATTCCTAAAAATCAAATTCTTTAAAATTCTTTAATTTTTTTCTTTCTTTTCCCCATCCACCCCGCAGTGCATAATGTTCTTTATTTTACATGATACTGTGAAAAAGACTTGGGCCAGGATGGTAAGCAATGGCCTTGAGCAGGCATCCATGCGTGCATAGCACACAGGTACATATGCACACTCTGTTAGGTTCATTTTGAGGGGAGACTTGTTGCAAAGAGGAGAAAATGTCAGGGCTCTGATGAGAAGGATGTTGGGTTTATTTCAGGAATGGCAGCTGGCCTGCCTGTGTCCTGTGTTGGGATTAGGATGACCAGCAAACAGAATGTCCCATAGTGGCAGTTTTTATACCCAAGCACACAAGGAAGTGGGCTTACAATGAAATGGGTGTGGGAAGATGGGGAATGGGCATAGGCGGATCTGTGGCTGGTATCAGTAGAAGCATCTTGAGATAAACTGAGGCTTGTGACCTGTATTAGTAGGAGTCTGACTGGAGCAACTTTCTTGGAACTTCTACCTCAGTTGGCTTCCTGGAAAATCCTCAACTTAGGTGGGCTTATGAACTTCACACTCAACACACACCATTCACAGAGCAATCCCAGTACTGATTTTCTCTTTTCCCCATACTACATTTCAGTCCTGACTGTAGAAAAATTAGGGAAGCCCATGATAGACATGACCAGAAAAAATGTTTCCTTCCAGATCCATTGACCACTTACACTTCATACATTCAGCAGTATTTGCTGAAGGCCATCACCTTCCACATACTGTCCTTTACACAGGGTATACCTGTACAATCCAGGCAAGTTCCAGATTCCTTGAGTTTATAGTCAAGGTGAGGAAAGATCATAGGAATCAAGCCACAGTGCAACAGGTCTGGGTTTTGTTTCTTTTGTTTATAGATATTTAAGCTGTAAAGCAACAACTCCTGAGTGAATGTAGCCCCCTCTAAGGCCTGGACATTGACTCGGCTCCCTGCCTCTGTGATGGTTAATCCTGGGTGTCAACTTGACTGGACTAAGGGACAAATAAGAGAAAAAGCATCTTCTGATTGGACCGTCTCAACCTGGATGGCCCACCCCAAATGTGGGCATTACCTTCTGCCGGCAGGCAGTATTTAAGGCCACGGCAGAAGGAGCTGGTCCCTTTTTTTCTCCTGCGGCTTGCCTCTCTCATCTGGTGAGTTTGTCTAGCTGCTGTGATCAACCTTTTGGATCCCAGTGTGTACTGAGACCGGCAGATCTCCTGGAACCAATTTGGGCCTTCAGCACTGGATTGGGACTACTGAGACATCCAGCCTTGCAGACTGAGCAGTTCCTTGGATTCTCGTCTCGGCCTTTCCAGTGTGGTGCAGCTACTGTTGGAATCCTTGAACTCTGTCACGTGAGCAAATCAATAAATTGTATATAGCTATATAT
>VZQC01011667.1:1037140-1169725 GCA_009823505.1 Rhizomys pruinosus | reverse complement strand
ACTATATATATATATATATATATATATATATATATATATATATATTCATCCTGTTGCTTCTGTTTCTTTAGAGAACCCTGACTAATACACTGTCTTAGAAAGACAGAGCTTCAATGTGCAGGAAAAATGCAGTCTGTAGGAGTGAAAGTTTGCCTGGCTTGAGACAAGACCTGTAAGTCCTGTCCAGGAACTTCCAAAAGTTATCTGATATCTCCTTGGGCATTCAAGTTGTCTCTGTGAGTTATCTGTTGCTCCGTGAGGTGGGGATATTGCAGTTTTTCCTGCCTTTCCTATCTTTTCAAAGTTCCAGATACAGACAGTCCCTTCCTTTAAGGTATTGAGCAAAATGTCACACCTCTAGTTTACTAGTTGCACAAACAGGAGCTCTGCAGCACCCTGGTAGGATCCAGGATGGCCCGCATTTCCCTTCTCCTCATTCACACCCTTCTGCCCCCCCCTTCCTTGCCCAGAGCACAGTAGCTTTAGTATATAAACAGATTGCTGGCATGAATAAAGGAGAGAGTCACTTTTCCCCTGGACCTTCTCTTTGAGTCCATTTCCTCTGTCTTTGGGTCACTTCTCGCAGTTCCCTCCCCCTCTCCTTGCCAGAAGCTCAGCCTAAGAACTGGCTTATAGCCTTGTGAAGCTGCCAGCCTGGTTCTAGGAGGAAAGAACATCGTGTGGATTGTGGCCATGTGTGATTAAAGGACCAACAGATGACACACAACCAACAACTGGTACCAACAACCTGGGGCTTCACTTTCCACCAAAAACAGAAGGAAGAAGAAGAAAAAGGTATTTTCTCAGGCTTTCTCTTTCAGCTCCCTTTCCCCCCATGAGAGGGGAAAATCTCGGAGGGTTCACTGTGAAGGAGAGAAGTACCCTCCCTGAAAGTAGGATTCAGGGTGTTGGCCAGGCTATCGGCCCACCTCTGTGAAAATTTTTCCTTCACGTGAGGTTAGTCTTTATAATCTGTCTTTCAGCATTTCTCCTCTATATGGCCAGGCTATTGGCCTTTCTCTGTGAACATTTCTCTTTCATATGAGATTAATCTTTTAATCTGTCTTTCAGCATTTCTCCTCTATACAGCCAGGTTTTTGGCCCATCTCAATGGAAATTCTCTTTTTCATGTGAGATTAGTTTTTGATCTGTCTTTTCTCTAACCACTAGCATTTCCTGCCTTTCTTTATCATGGGAAATGAACAGACATGCCAAATAGACCCAGTGGTAACAGAGCAGCTTAATCAAAACATCCAGGCAGCTGTGGTGGTGGATCTGCAGCAGTCAGAGCAGGTAGAGGATCCAGCGGCATGCCCCAGGCACAAAGAGGGGCTGGAGCACTGGGCTGGGGGCTGGCAGGGCCCTGGGGGGGCTGCGTGGGGACCCAGATGAGCACAGATCAGGGCCAGGCACAGCCAGCAGATGCATGGACCCTTGTTCAGCCCTGCGTCACTCCCCATGCAGCTCAATCATGCTGCCCACTCAGCCTACACCATGGCCCCACCCCTCCCTTCCATTCCCAGCCACTTTTTCTTTCTTTTTTTAAATTTTATTTATTTTTGTATGTGTATGAGTGTACTGTCTGCATGATGTAGGTTTGTGCACCCATGTCATGCAATGCCACAGAAGTCAAAGAGGGTCTCGGATTCTCCTGGAACTGGAGTTCTCCTGGAATTGGAGTTACAGACAGTTTTCAGCCACCATGTGGGTGCTGGGGATCGAACCTGGGTCCTCTGCAAGAATAGTTGGTGCTCTTAACCACTTAATCTCTCCAGCCCCCCCAGCCACTTTTTCTTAAAGGGCCAGAAGCTACTCTTCCTTTAGCTACTTCTCTCTTTGTCACAGAAAGACTGTGCCAGATCAGGGATAACCAAGACCTTCATTTGCAGACGTTCCTCATTAATGTAGCTCCAACTTGGGGTTGTCCTCTGAACTGGTACCCATGCCAGGCAAGTGACTTAAAAGAACTCAGATAAACAGTTCGGGAGAACGCTGTTCAGGCACCATGGACAAAGTCCATTCTCCAGAGCTTTTGTGCTTCTCTTAACACTCTCCAGGACTGGAGAGATATATGTAGATCTTCACTTCCAGGTCCGCTATTCTTACAATGGGAAGCACTGTACAGAGAGGAATGTCTCCAACAGGTTCGGAGATATCAATGGCAACCTAATGTGGACTGAGTTTATGAACAGAGCTTTTTTGGGGAAGGAGTTTTAGCACAGGGATGCAGCAGGCTCGGCTGGCCCCAGTGTACTTTTACCAGGTCTGCCTTTGTGCCCCACAGGCCTGGGATCAAATTACACCATGTAATGAATCCCAGGGGGGTCCTCTTTATTATTTCCAAGGCAAAACCCTGAGGAACCCCCGTCTGACTTTATCTTAAGAACTAAAAGCAGCCTAGAGAGAAAAATCCCCAACCTTGCAGCCAGGGAATTGTTCCTTAAGAACATTGTCTGGGAAGGAATGACATTTGAATGCAAGCAAGTGTGCCAGGGCTTAAAAGATGACCATTATGACAGATAGGAGCAACTCAGGATGTGGGCACGGCCTTTCACAAAGCTAATTATCTAGCTCAAGCCTCTGTGGCTGCTGTCACTACAAATGAAAAATGCTTCAACTGCGGAGGCTGAGGACATTGGATAAGACAGTGCCCAAAGTGTCAGTCTCTCCCAGAGGGCCCTCTGAACACTCCCCACATGTTCTCTGTCACCAGTATAAAAAAGGATACCATTGGATCAAAGATTGCCGCTCAAAGTATGATAAAGATGGCAAACAATTGTCACCTTAAACTTTTAGGCAGGCAACCCCCAGCCCAGGGAAAAAAAGGGGGAAAGAGATTCAGCATGCACCCTCTGGGTAGCACCCATTTCAGAAGACTCACATCCTGCTTTGATGATTAAAATTGGGGGGAGGCCCTTTAAATGTCTGCTATATACAGGGGCAGACAGAACCATTTTAAAACAAGAAGAAATCCCCCCTGACTGGCCCTTACTTCCAGGACCAAAACTTCTAGGAATAGGAGGACCTTCTCAGTCCTACATCACTAAAATATTTACACCTGGGAGGACCCTGTTGGAAACATGAGTCAGATTCACCCATTAATAGCAACCACTAATATCGCTCTGCTAGGGCAAGAGCTTTTGGAGTCTTTGGATGTGGTTATTGCCACACTGAATGAGACCAACCATGCCCAGACAGGCCATTTAACTGGGGGGAAATGCCTCCATCATCTCAGCAAGAAACACCCCCAATCCTGAGGGTCACTGCAGAGTATGCTCCCCCATGTCTAGACTAGAAGTCAGATGATCTGGTCTGGATTGAGCAGTGGCCCTTACCAGAGGAGAAGTTATGAGCTTTACAAGACCTAGCCAAAGAGCAAATGTCATTGGGACATATCCATGCATCTCACAGTCCCTGGAACACACCTGTGTTTGTCATAAAGAAGGCAACAGGGGAGTTGGCATCTCTTACAAGACCTGTGAGCTATTAACAGAACTATGCATATATGGGAGTCTCCACAAAGGGGTCTCCCCCTTGCCTCTGCTATCCCAGCCAACACCCCTCTGCTAGCTTTAGATATCAAGGGCTGCTTCTTTTCCATTCCCCTCCATGCTGAGGTTGTAAGCAGTTCACTTTCTCAGTCCCTGCCATTAAAAACTCAGGTCCAGCAACTTGTTATAATTAGACTGTCCTGCCACAAGGCATGGCCAACAGCCCAACGCTCTGCCAAGAGGTGGTAGTGGTGGCCCTTAAGCCCTACATGGAGCAAGGTCTGCAGGTCTTCCATTATATGGATGACATTTTAGTTTGGGACAATTTATCAACTGATCTGGAAACTTTATTTTTTATACTTTCTTTTATTTCATTTTTTTAAACAATAAGTAATGTTATGAGTATAAGAATCCTTCATGTAAAACCAATTTGCAAGCAGTTGTGCCCAAACCCACACAGCCCAAGGCTCCCACCTTCTAGCTGGAGGTGCTTGTATGTACAATCAAGTTGATCAAATAAGTGTCCAGTCTATATTGCTGTAGTTTCACCATTCACCCAAATCACAGCGCTTACATTTTTTTCATGCCCCCTCTTCTGCAGATTGTTCCCTAAGCTTAGAAAAGGGGCACAGGTGGATGAGAAGTGAAACAGTCTACTTTCTCTGGAGATGTCGTTTTTGGACTCTGATCAGTTCTGGCTGTTTCCTTTCATGGACTGACAGTTTGTTCAGGAATAACCTTTCAATCCTACTAATGAAGTACAAGCAATTACATATATAGGTATTTAAGCAGTACTAATTATTATGGTAGGTTACTTTGTTATAGACACAGATGTTTGGATGGTATGCTAATCCATGAATTACGTTTTTTCTGTAAAAGATGACAAGGTCTTACTGTGGCTTATAAGATCTCCTGACCACTAGAGGATGTAAGCTTGTGGCATCAGCCGTGAGTTATTCCTCCAAGGAGAGAGCTAATAGCCAATTCGATTTGGGATATACAGACATATGGCTGCCACTGCTGCACGGTATTTCCAGGCAGGTGAGGTGTAGCTGATGCTGATGGAGGAGTCTTGCTTGACTTAAGGTGACCAATATTTGCTTTATTGGTTTAGTGGCCTTTGGTAGTACTCTCTGATATTCCAGAGACCAACTGTACACTTGCAAGTGCAGTCTCAATACATCTTTCTCATGTTTACATCAGGTCTTTGACAGCAGAGCCTTACCACCTCTCTTCTTGCAGATATCCCAGTTTTCAGGCAAGAAGCCTTTACCTTTTGGGTGGGGCTTGGATCCCCTGGCCAACATCTCCTTGGCAGAATAATCCATTGCTGCTGTCACAGCTCTCCTTTATTAATATATTTTGCTTAAATGCACATCTTAAAGAGACTTTAGTATTATATTTGGTTCTGAATAGAGAATTATCCTTTTCTCAGTTCCTATGTCTATTAGTCAAAGAAAGCAGTTTTAGATTATTTCTATAACAGTTGGCTCTAATTTACAGTTAGAGAATGACTTCATTACCATCATATTTTTCTTTGTTCCATGAAAAGGAGGTAAGAAAGTCTCTCATATTAAAACTTTGCGGCACCTAGAAGGTAAGGCTCATTAGGACACATTAGAAAGAGTTGTTATAAATAGGATCCATGGAGATGTTTGATGCCTGTAGCAGTCTGAGGCTTTTCTTCCTTTTAATGTTTAGATGGGCCAACTTCTCTGCTGGTGTTTCTTGGTACATCCTATACAATGCAAAGCTGTATCTTTTCTTTCTCAACCATTAAGTTGGTGCTGTTTTGACCTGTGGGAACCTACAAATCTTTTCCCATAGTTAGTTTTAAGATTAAATCGAAAAATTTTTGACAAAAAGGTTTAATGTATAGCTGTATTCCCCTGCCCCGCATTTTTTTTAATTCTAGGTTTTTATTTTTTGACCCATGAGTCTCAAAAAGGCAGTTGTAGTACACATACCTATAGGCAGGAATCAAGGTGTAAATTTCATTAAATTTATCCAAGCTGGTTTGGGTGACTGTATGTTGTTAATTTGGGAAGCAAACTTAATTCCTTAAGTTAAATTATGCTACAGGTAAAAGAGAATGTTACAAGATGATACTGTATAACACAAAAATTATAGAGAACATTTGTATATGTTAATCCCAACATTATTGTTTTATAGATTGTAAGTAAAACAAATGTGAACAACAATTTATATTTCCAATTAAGTTAGATGTATTACCGTTTTTATTAAAACATTTAAACCAATGTTGTTTAATATAGACTTTTTTACTTTCACTAAGTCCTAAAATACCATGTAATGTGTAGATAGAGTTTGGGCAATTTGTTGAACAAGTTTGGATACTTGTTAAACTCATGTCAATTAAATATATATTAATCGAATATAGACCCGTGTCCATCTCCCCACCTTCCCACCCCTCCAGATTCACCATTTCAGTCAGTTTTCTGATACAGTCTTTCTGTTGTTGTTCTTTCAATATGCATCTCTCTCCACAAGAAATATTTACAACTGGGTTATTGACACTAGCATCCACAGATGAGGGATACCATTCGTTGTTTGTTTTCCTGGGACTGTGTTACTTCACTTAATATAATATCTTCTACCTTCATCCATTTACCTGCAAAGTTCATGATGTTGTCTCTCTTTACTGCTGCATAGAACTCAATTGTGTACATGTACCATATTTTCTGTATCTACTCGTCAGTTGAGGGGCATTTGGGTTGGTTCCATTTTTTGCTATTGTGAACAGAGCTGCAATAAACATAGCTGTGCATGTATTTCTGCAGTAAGATGAGTCTTGTGCGTATATACCAAGGAGTGGTATGACTGGGTCAAATGGCAAGCTCATTTTCAGTCTTCCGAGAGTTCTCCACACTGCTTTCCATAGTGGCTGTACAAGTTTACATTCCCACCAGCAATGGATGAGTATTCCTCTTTCCCCACAACCTCTCCAGCACTTGATATCATTTGATTTCTTGATCCTGGCCAGTCTTAGTGGAGTGAGATGATATCTTAAAGTGTTCTTAATTTGCATTTCCCTAATCATTAGTGAAATTGAACAGTTTTTAAGATGTTTCTCAGCCATTACTAATTCCTCCTCTGTGAAGTCTCTATTCAGTTCTTTGCTCCATCTTTTGAGTGATTCATTTGTTTTCGTTCTTCTTTTTTTTTGTGTGTGTGTGTGTAGTTTGTATACTCTGGAAATCAATGCTTTGTCAGATGTATCTGCAGTGAAGGTTTCCTCCCACTCTGTGGGATTTCTCTTCACTTCCTTGGTTGTTTCTTTTGATGTACAGAAGCTTTTGAGTTTAATGAGGTCCCATTTGTCAAATGTCAATCTTATTTCTTCTGCAGGTGCTGTGTGATTTAAGAAGTCTTTTCCTACACCTATGTCTTGTAGTCTGCTGCCAAGTTTTTCTTCTATCGCCTCCAGAGTTTTGGGTTTCATGTTGAGGTCTTTGATCCATCTGGAGTTGACTTTTATACAGGTAGGGATTTAATTTCATTCTTCCACAGGTGGTGATCCAGTTTTGCCAACACCACATGCCAAAGATGCTGTCTTTCCTCCATTGTGTCTTCTTGGCCCCTTGTCAAATATGAGGTGGCTGAAATTGTATGTGCTCAGGTTTGGATCTTCAGTTTTGTTCCATTAGTCAACTGGTCTGTTTTTGTGCCAGTACCAAGCTGTTTTTATGACTATAGCCATGTAGTATAGTTTGAAGTCTGGTATAGAGATCCCCCCCCCTGTATTGCTTTTTTCACTCAGGGTTGCTTTGGCTATTTGGTGTGTTTTGTTTTTCCAAATGAAATTAAGGATTTTTTTCCAAGCTTGTGAAGAAACTCTTGGGGATTTTGATTGGGATTGCATTAAATCTGTACACGAGTTTGGGTAGAATGGACATTTTTACTATATTTATTTTCTCAATCCATGAACATGGGAGGTTTGGCCATCTTCTCATGTCTTCCTCAATTTCCTTCTTCACGGGTTTAAAATTTTTGTTGTAGAGATCCTTGGTGTCTTTGATTAGGTTTGTTCCTAGGTATTTTATCGTTTTTGAGGTTATTGTGAGTGGGAAGGTCTCCTTGTAATCCTTCAGTTGCTTGTTGTAAAGAAAGGCTACTGATTTTTCTAGATTTATTTTGTATCCTGCCAATTTACTGAAGCACTTAAGCGTTTCTAGGAGTTTTCTGATGGAGTTCTTACCATTCCCTTAAGTAAAAGATCATGTCATCAGCAAAAAGGGGTAGCTTGACTTCCTCTTTTCCAATTAGAACTCCTTTAATTTCCTTTTCTTGCCTTATTGCCCTAGCAAGGGTTTCAAGCACTATATTGAAAAGGAGTGGTGACAGGGGGCAGCCTTGCTGAGTTCCTAACTTTAAGGGGAATGCTTCTGTTGTTTCCCCATTTAGGATGATATTGGCTGTGGGTTTCCTATATATGGCTTTGATTACATTGAGGAATGATCCCTCCAGTCCAATTCCCTCTAGGACTTTAAGCATGAAGGGATGCTGGATTTTGTCAAAGGGTTTTTCTGTATCAATTGAGATGATCATATGGTTTTTGTTTTTCACTCTATTTATGTTTGATGATATTTATTGATTTTTGTATGTTGAACCATCCCTGCATCTCTGGTATGAATCCAACTTGGTCACGATGGATGATCTTGATGTGTGTCTGTATGCGATTTGCAAGTATTTTATTTAGAAATTTTGCATCTGTGTTCATTAAGGAAATGGATCTATAGTTCTCCTTTTTGGATGTGTCTTTGCCTGGTTTTGGCAACAGCATGATGCTTGCTTCATAGAAGGAATCTGAGAGAACTCCCTCTGTTTGTATCCTTCTAAACAACTTGAGTAGTAAGGGTTGTAAGCCTTTTTGAAATATTTTATAGAATTCTGCCATGAAACCATCTGGGCTTGGGCATTTTTTGGTTGGGAGGCTTCTTATTACATCTTCAATTTCTTCATATATTATTGGTCTATTTAAGCTGTAGATCTCTTCTTGGTTGAGTTCAGGTGATTCCCAGGATTTCAGATATTCAGCCCGTTTCTTCTAGGCTTTCAAACTTAGTAGAGTATAGGTTTTTGAATTGTTCCCTTATGATTGTCTGGATCTTTTCATTGTCTGTTGTGATAGTTCCCCTTTCATCACAGATTCAATTGATTTGGAGTTGTTCTTTCTTCCTTTTGGTTAACTGGTCTAGGGGACTGTCTGTCTTGTTTATTCTTTCAAAGAACCAAATTTTGGATTCACTGATTTTTTTGTATGGTTTTCTTTGTTTCTATTTCATTGATCTCTGCTATAATTTTTTTATTTCTTCTTGTCTGCTGTGTTTATGGTTCATTTGTTGTTGTCTCTCAAGTATTTTTAGCTGCAGTGTTAGATCGTTCACTTGTGCTCTATTTGTTTTTTTTTTTTTTTAATGTAGGCACTTAGAGGTATAAACTTCCCTCTTAGGACTGCTTTTAAAGTGTCCCATACGTTTTGTTGTGTTGTATTATCATTGTCATTCAGTTCCAGGAATGTTTTTATTTCTTTCTTTATTTCTTCCTTGACCCATTCATTATTCAGAGAGCGTTGTTTCATCTCCATGTATTCTTGTAGGTTGTAGGGTTTATCCTGGTGCTGATATTCAGTTTTATTGCACTGTGGTCTGATAGAATGAATGCATGAGATTATTTCAATCTTTTTATATTTGTTGAGTTTTTTTCTGTGTCCCAGTATATGGTCTATTTTGGAGAATGTTCCATGAGGTGCTGAGTAAAAAGTGTATTCTCTGGTGTTTGAGTGTAATACTCAATAGATGTCTGTGAGGTCCATTTGGTGTATTGTATCATTCAGTTCAGAAGTCTCTCTGTTTATCCTTTGTCCTGATTATCTGTGTAAAGGACTTAGTGGGGTATTGAAGTCCCCTATGATTACTGTGCTGGGGTTAATCTGTGCCTTGTGATCATGAAGAATTGTCTTTATAAAGTTTGGTGCACTGGCGTTTGGTGCGTATATATTCATGATTGTGAGAGCTTCATCATCAGTCATTCCTTTAATGAAGATGTAATGACCCTCTTTGTCTCTTTTGATTTCTTTTACTTTGAAGACTATTTTGTCTGATATTAGTATAGCAACACCTGCTTTCTTTTTGGTAACATTTGCTTGGAATACTTTATCCCATCCCTTCATCTTAAGTTGGTGCCTATCCTTGAAATTGAGATGGGTTTCTTGTAGACAGCATATAGATTGATTATGTTTCCTAATCCATTCTCCCAGTTTATGTCTTTTGATTGGGGAGTTTAGTCCATTAAAGTTATAATTGAAAGATGGATGTTGCTTCCTTTCACCTTATTATCCATTTGGACTTTTAGCCTCTGATTCTACTCCTATGGTTATGTTTTTATTAGTTTCCTTTCCTAGGGGCTTGGGAATAGTTGCTCCTCTCTTCAGCCCTTTGAATTGCTTCAAGTATTTTATGAAGAGTTGGTTTTCCAGACATGTATTCTATCATCTTGTTTATGTCATGGAAGATTTTTCTCTCTCCTTCAACTATAATCAACATTTTTGCTGGGTATTATATTCTGGGTTGGCATTCATAGTGCTTTAACACTGGGAATGCTTTGCTCCATGTTCTTCTTGCTTTCATGGTTTGCGCCGAGAAGTCAGTTGTAATTCTGATGGGTTTCCCTTTGTATGTGACTTGTTTTTGTTTTGTATCCTTCAGAATTTTGTCTTTGTTTGGGGAGTCTAGCATTTTAACTATGATATGGCCTTGGGGAGTTTCTTTTCTGATCTTATCTATTTAGAGTCATATGTGCTTCTTGTATTTGTATGGGTTTTTCTGTTTTTAGTTTGGGGAAATTTTCATCTATTATTCTGTTGAAGATCTGATCAATATTATTCTCTTGAGATTCTTCTCCTTCCTCTAGTCCTATGATGCAGAGGTTTGATCTTTTCATAGTGTCCCATGTTTCCTGATTGTTCCACTTTCATGTATTTTTAAATTTTTCATTATCTTTATTTGAGCTTTTTAATTGCTCTTTATTATCTTCCAGATCTGATATTTTTTGTTCTGCTTCCTCCATTCTATTTCTGAGGCTTTTTCCTTTCCTTTCTTCTTGATTGGATGAATGTTCTATTTCCTTTTTCATTTCATCTTGTGATTTCTTTAGTATTTCCATTTCCTTTTTGAGCTTCTCAATCTCTTCTTGGTGCTCCTTACTTCACTGGTTGGCTTCCTTTTTTGGTGTTTCTACTTCCTTTTGGAGTTTGTTTTTTTCTCCCTCTAGTTCTTTTCCTTTCTTCTTGATTGGATGAATGTTCTATTTCCTTTTTCATTTCATCTTGTGATTTCTTTAGTATTTCCATTTCCTTTTTGAGCTTCTCAATCTCTTCTTGGTGCTCCTTACTTCACTGGTTGGCTTCCTTTTTTGGTGTTTCTACTTCCTTCCAGAGTTTGTTTTTTCTCCCTCTTGTTCTTTCTGGAGTTTGTCATTCTCTTCCTTTAGTTCTTTCTGAAGTTTGTTATTGTATCCCTCTAGGTCCTTTTTGAGTTTTTCATTCTCTCTCTTTAGTTCTCTGACTTCTTTATTTTCTTTAATTTCTCTGCAGAGGTCTGCAATTATTCCTCTAACATCTGTTTCTTGGGTCACCTCCAGGGGGATCCCACTGTAGCTATCTCCTACAGGGTTGGTACAGCTTGGTGCAGAATTATCCTGCACCTTTCCCATGTTATCCCTTCACTATGTCCCTGGCATGAGGGTTCCCCCCCTTTTTTTGTTGCCTGTATTCCAATGCCAATTGCAAATGTCTTTTCACTATGTCGAAGGCTTGTTTTGCTTGCCTCCTTCCGATGCTCACTCTTTCTTTCTTTCTTTCTTTCTTTCTTTCTTTCTTTCTTTCTTTCTCCTCATTTATATAGTGCTGACTTGTCTAGGTTTCAGGCTTTCAATTTTGTTTATATATTTAATATTGGATGTCTAAGTCACTCTTCCCTTCCTGCTCTGAAGGCTCTCTAAAAAAGTCCACTTGGATACTCTCTCCTCAGTTCCAGTTGCTGGGGGGCGGGGGTTGGGGAGATGCCCAACTTAGCCACTGCTGGCTACAAGGGGGAAAGGCAACCCTGCATGGACATCCACACCCTCAAGGGTTTAGGGTTTAGACCCAAGCAGGCAGGCCCACAGCACCCCTGCCACAAACCAGGAAATCAATTATCCAGCAATCCAAGAGTCAATCTATTCTAAGATCTACCTGTCTGGAGTGGTGCTGGTCTTTTACCTGTGCTTCAGGTGGTCTTAGCAAGCAAGGCCGGAACCTGAGCACCCCATACCTAAACTCATTATGGCAACAGAGCTGCTGCCGGCTGTGGCATAGTCCCTGCAGCTCAGCTGGTCTGGGCCCAGCCGATGCTGTGTGCCAGGTGGGCCTAGCTTCTCCTTCCCACAATCCCCTACAAGATGTGGCACAGTCCCTGCAGCTCAGCTGGTCTGGGCCGGGCCACTGCTATGTGCCAGGTGGGCCTAGCTTCTCCTTCCCACAATCCCCCACCAGATGTGGTGCAGTCCCTGCAGCTTGGCTGGTCTGGGCCCAGATGCTGCTCTGACCTGGCAACTTTAAAGGACAGGCTCATACCATCCCTAGAGGTTTTTGGATTCAAAGTAGCACATGCTGAAGTTCAAATGATTCTTCCCATTCATTTTCTAGGCACTGAAATTTCTCTCAGGGCACTGAGGCCACTCAAACCTGTACTCTCCTTTCCTCCCAAGCTCACACTAGCATCCCTCCAGTCCTTCATAGGAAATCTTAACTGGCTCCGCCCATGGCTGTCTATCCCCATGACAATGCTATAGCCTCTCATTGATCTTGTGTGAAGCAGCAGGAACCCAGCTTCCACAGCAGAGGCCTCAGAAGCTCTTGCTGAGGTCAACTGAGCTCTCCAGAGCATGGTTTTAGCACGTTTTACACCCTTCCTACCTGTACAGCTGCTTATTTTTAACACCACCCCCACACTCATAGGAGCTCTTTACAAACCCATGGGAGTTCTGGAGTGGCTGCACACGCCCATAGGGAACTCCCCTACTGTTAACTGAAATCGATTCTTTAGCCGCCATGATAAGAAGGAGGAGGAAGTGCTCCCTGCAAACATTGGGGATGGAGCCTGATGTCATAGTAACACCCTTCTCCCTCCCAGATATCCAGTGGTTGATGTGAAATCATGTTCATATCACCGCGAGCCTCATGGAATTTCCAGGACAGATAGAAAACCACTACCCTAATGACAGATGGGTCTCTGCTCTCCCATTATTAAGCTGGCTTCTCATCTTTTCCAAGATGTGCCTATAAAGCAGGCCACATCTGTTTTCACAGATGGAGGGAAACAAGGAGCTTCAGCCATAATTTATGATAACCTGGGTCAAGCCCCTCAGATCCTGTTTCACCTGCTCCCTAACCATTCCTCACAGTACAGGGAACTCTATGCTGTTTATCTAGCTCTCAAAGAAACCAACAGACCTCTTAATCTCTTCTCAGATAGTATCCATGTGGTTAATTTGCTGCCCTGGCTATTCAAATACTTTGTCTGATTAGACAGGAACCCTCTCTCCCTTCTCCTCATTGCCATCTCATCCCTTTTACAGAAAAGGTTCCAACCTCTCTTCATACAGCACATCCATGCACATAGCTTCCTGCCAGGGCCTCTTTCTGAAGGCAACTCTCTTGCAGACTGAGTCACCTCTACAGGAATCTATGTCCTGTCCCTCTCTGAAGCAGAAAAATTCCACTCCACCACCCATACTGACCTAAGGGGCCTCTGTGCTTGCTTTTCTGAAGTTCTCCCTGCCCAACTTCAGCGAATCCTTAGGACTTGCTCCTCCTGCTCTTCTTTGGTGAAAACACCTGTATTACAGGCTCTGGGAACTAACCCCGGGGATTAAAAGCTAATGCCCTCTGGCAAACTGATGTTGTACACATGGCTTCATTTGGAAAACAAAAGTATATTTGTTACTGCGGACACTAACTCCAAATTTGTTTGGGCTACTGCCCACACAGGAGAGAGAGCCAAGGACCTCACTGCCCATCTCCTCTCTACCTTTCTCACCATGGGCATTCCTAAATGGATTAAAATGGACAATGGGTCAGTGTTTGCTAGCTCTTGCTTTAAATCATTTTATCAGTTATGGAATATTGCACATCATACAGGTATCCCTCATAACCCACAGGGACAGGACATCATATAATGGACCCATCAGGTCCTAAAAAATCAATTATTAAAGCAAAAGGTGGGTAAATGCCCTCCTAACATCCAGCTGGCCATGACATTGGCAACTCTCAACTTCTTTAATATTACAGGGACTGAAAATGTTTAGCCATAATCAAACATTGGCAGACACTAAGCACTGTTCCTTAAATACTTGTCAGGTGGAAAGATCCCCTAGACATTCAGTGGAAAGGACCTGGATCCACTGTTAACAACTGGGAGGATCTTCCCACAGGATTGTCTGAGACCCATTTGGATCCCAGCCAGAAATGTTAGATTTCTCCCCACCGACCAAAAAGATGGCACGCCTGTTACTCGTGGATGGGAAGAAGAGGAGAAAGAGGAGATGCTCCCAGAACTCAAGCAACATAACATGGAAGAAACTTGACCAACTCCTCACTTCTGCAAAGTCCATGTGCCCCCCCCATGCCCCTGTCTGCCATCCTTTTAGCTGCTCTAATAATAGTTCAAGCTAACTCTGCCTCTGCCCAGCCTATGAACAGACCACCGACTTGGATCCATGTCTGGTGGTTTTTTGTCAGAGAAACTTGGGAGGGAAGGAATCAGGTAATTGGAACCAGCAACTGTCCTTTATAAGGCTGCAGCAAGGCAGTCACAATCCCTGTGATCCCCAATTCCATCTCTACCTCTCAGGCACCCTTTATCTATTTCCCCCATCTTAACAAAGGACAATGTTTACAGGAAATTGACACTTATGGTGGTTGCAGATTCTGGTCTTGCAGGTTGGAAAGTGTTCATAGCCCAAGGAGCCTGTTCTGAATTCAACACAACTGGTTTGAAATTAACATGCAGGACCCCTGGAGTGACTGCTGAAGAGCTGGAGTGCAGGGAAAGCTCTACTCTTACAGCAATGCCTGGTTCCCTGTGGTGGATATTCACATCTCTCACCAGCTTGTTCTATCCCCTCAGCCCATTCTCACTCAATCCCACATTCTGTTACAGGAATCCAAAATGGAAAAAAAGCTGCAGTCTACTGTAACATGGCCCCAGTACATTGAATATGCCAGAGATCTCCTTAACTACACCACCCACCCCAATGTCTCCCAATGTTTTTTTTCTGTGCAACCCTTACATGCCCTCTCCTTTCTGCCATTCTTTCTTTTTTTTTTTCTTTTTTTTTTCACAAAGTATGTTTATTAGAAAAAACACTTCAACTCAAGTAGCTCTCTTGCACATTCACCCTTGCCTGGGGACACTTGGCAATGGCACAAGGAAAGGAAATCCCAATGCAGTCTAAGGGATTTTGTTGACATCACAAAAGAAGTTTTAAGGCAGTTCAATCTGAGGCCACAAAAACTACATCTACGGCATCAACATAAGATGGTCCTTGATGCCAACAAATGAGTGGACGATCAGAAGGGTCTTCAAAGCAATCCAACAATGCTATCATGCAGCCAGCCAGGCCAGACACCACCTCATCCCCTCAGCACTGCCCATCGGTGCCACCAACTGGCCTCCATTCATTTCCACAGACACCACACTATCCCTGGTCAGGAAAGGAATAGAGTGAGAGACAAGAGTACAGAAAACAGGGCCAGACGCAGAGACAGGTTAGTGATGTTTTGATGAAGCCCCTCCCAGGCACTGAGATAAGGCTTAAAAATATGCAGGGGTGAGTTCCGTCTTTCCTTCTGTAGTTACCACCTGGATCAGGCTTCCTGAGCTGGGCCGGTTTTTCCCTGTGATCCACTTTCCTTTGGGTGCTTGGTGGCCAGGTGGCTGGAGATGGTAGATGTCCACATGCTCTGCTTCCTTTCTAATGCCTCTCTACAGGAATCTGTCCCCGCCATGACAGGGCCGGTATTTCATGGCATTTCCCTCTTTGACTGACTCACAACTCTTCCTATTTGTTTAGTGAGAGCTGCAGCAGCCCCAGAATCCAGGTGCCTCCAAAGTGTTCCCCTTGACAGGACCCTATGTGTCAAATCCCCGTTTTTTTCTCTGGTGTGAGGGTACTGCCATCTTCTGTGCAAATGCTAATGGTTCTAGAATTTGCTTGACTGTTATTATCACTCCCCAGCTCTTCCTTTATGAGAAAGAGGAAGTTGCTTGGATGCTGTGACCAGGCCTGGACCATCAAATGAGAGAGATATTTATTCCGCTTCTGGTCAGCCTAGGCATCATTCCAAGTGAAACCTAGGATCAGTCCTTCAACGGCGGGGTGGAGCCCTAGGCATCATTCTTTCCATGGTGGCAGTGGGGACTGTGGGTGGAGCCCTAGGCATCATTCTTTCCAGAGCAGCAGCAGGAACTGCGGGTGGAGCCCTAGCGAGGGTTTGCAGCATGGAAGCAGACTTCCAAAATAAGCTTGATGAGGCAATGGTGTCCACGATGAACAGCCTTGAATCGCTCCAGAGACAGATAACTTCTCTGGCCGAGGTGGTGATGCAGAACCAGTGAGCCCTGGACTTACTGACTGCAGAAAACGGGGGAACCTGTGTGTTCCTGGGGGAGAAATGTTGCTTTTATGTTAATGAATCTGGTGTAGTTGAACAAAGTGTTAAAACCCTAAAGGACCTTAGGAAAGAACTCCGTACAAAGTATTCCCCACAAGTTTCTGTCCCGTAGTTTTCCAACCTCCTGACTGCCTGGTTGCTTCCTTTGCTGGGACCCATTTTCACCCTAGGAGTTCTCCTGACTATCGAATCCTGTGTTCGCTGGTTTATCAAAAACCAAATCAATACTCTCACTGAGGTCACAGCCCAGACTGTTTTAGTCCAATATCAGGCTATCCCAGAAGACCTTCTGGAGGACTGTGACATTACTGCTCCGTTTTAAGAAAAAACAAAGGAGGGGCTGTAGGAATGAAACTTTGCCTGGCTTGAGGCAGGACCTGTAAGTCCTGTCCTGGAACTTCCAGAAGTTATCTGATATCTCCATGGGCATTCAAGTTGTCTCTGTGTTATCTGTAGCTCCATGAGGTCCGGATATTGGAGTTTTTCCTGCCTCGCCTATCTCTGCAAAGTTCCACAGCCCCTTCCTTTAGGGTATTGAGCAAATGTCACATCTCTAGTTTACTGGTTGCACAAACAGGAGCTCTGCAGCCCCCCAGTAGGAGCCAGGATGGCCCGAACTTCTCTTTCCTTCATTCACACCCTTCTGCTCCCCACTTCCTTGCCCAGAGCGCAGTAGCTTTAGTATATAAACACATTGCTGGCATGAATGAAGGGGAGGGAGTCACTTTTCTCCCCCACCTTCTCTTCGAGTTTCCTTTGTCTTTGGGTCACTTCTCATGGTTCCCTCCCCACCTCCCTGCCAGAAGCTCAGCCTAGGAACGGTTAGCCTGCCAGCAGGAAACAGCTCTAAGGCTCACAGCCTTGTGAAGCTGCGCGCCATGCGTGATTAAAGGACCAACAGATTATACACAACCAACAACAGTCAGGTCCCTAGTGATTCTAAATTCATGTTCCCTTAACCATTGAAATGAAGTAAATACTCGTATAAAGCCAGGTTTAAAAGTGAACCTGTGTCTGCAGAAAGGCCAGCTTCAACAAGGAGTGAATGATGAGATATGAGGAATCTCAATGATCTATGAGAATGTCACATGCAATTATTTATGAAGTTCTTGAGGATTTGACTCAAAAAGGAAACCTCAGTGTAGCTCATCTTGAATGCAAGATAATGTTATATTCTACTCATCAAATTCTTGGAGAATATAGCACAGTATCATTGTTTAAGAGCTATAGGATTCAGAACAGGGAAACATATCTTATTTCCAGGAGGAAAATTGCACCCTGGAACCCATTTTTGTTATAAATCAACAAGCTCCGAGGTATATATGCACAGTCAGTATATAACATATATGACATGTAGTGACACAATGATACAGCCTTGTGAGCACCTTCAGGACACTATGCAATTTATATTTAGAAAGAATGAGAATTCTTATGCTCACCTGGCAGGGGAGAGACCATGATCACTCTGGTATGCTGCCCCCCCTGATTCCCTCAAATGCAGGAAACTTGACTGCATAATTTACGGTAGTGGGGGGACAGCATTTGTGCTCTCCCTTGTTTAAAAAAAAAGAAGAATGAATGAATGAAAGTTTGGTCACTTTCCTCTTTGACTTGCTAATTGAGCATCTCATTAAATGGGTCACAGCTCTAATTCTAGCATGCCCCATGTGACCTGAGCACCATGTCACACCTCTGGCTTTTATTAGCAGCAGCCTTTATCCCCTTCACTGAAAGGCCATCTATGGCTCCATGTTGGCCAAGGGGATAAAGTCCTAGCTCCTCCTTGGGTTTTATCAAAGGGCCTGAAGTCCACTTCCACTTGCTTTTCTGCTGTTCTGTCCTGCTGCCCTGACGTGAGCTGTGGGCATGGTAAACAGAGGCTCACTGTTCATTTGGTTGGAAGCGCCCTTGGCTCCCTTCTCACACATTCCATGCAACTCTGCATATCCCCCAGGTTCACATGCACACGAGTGGAGTGCAGAACTCTCCTGGACCCTTGCCTCTTCGGTTTCCCGAGGTTTCACATGGAATGTTCTTTGCTCTGCTGTTGCTCAACTCAGTTGAATGCTTTTTGAGGATGGCTGTCTGCCCCACAAGTCTCCAGTGAAAATGCCTGTCCCAAACCAGGAGTGTCTGAATGTCTGCAAGCATGGTAAAGCAGAGCTCACCTGGGCCCCAATTATGTTTCTAACCTTGAGATAGTGCTTATAATGACAGAGTATCCTTTGCTTCATCCTTACAGGAGCATCATAATGCATGTAACATTTTTGTGGGTGTGAAGCAAGAAATTCAGAGTGTTTTTCATTGTACCTAGCACATTTTGTGTGCAAGTGTATAGCTTTCTTTATTTTTACCTCATATTGAAATGGATTACTCTATTACCTTGGTGTGAAGAAAGAAATTCAAAGTGTTTTACATTGTACCTAGCACATTTTGTGTGCAAATGTGTGGCTTTCTTTATTTTTTCCTCATATTGAAATGGATTACTCTATTACCTTGATAGCTAATAATTTACTAGTAATGCTATATCTAGAATAAATATTAGATTACTTACTTATTATTGAGATTTGTAAAGAAGAAAAGTAACAGTATAGAAAATGGAGATAGGAAGGGCGAATGCTGAAAACTTTAAACTGTTCTGCAGAAGATAGCGGAAATGAGAGAAGTGCTCAAGAAAGCCAATGATGGAATTCAGCCTGAAGCTGGGAATCGTCAGGCGTGAATCAATCCCTCACTCCTCTTCAAGTTTGAGTCATTGGAAATGTCACCTTGTGGGCAAACCTGGAGAACTGAGGCTTTGAAGGGGTTTCAGAATGTCCTTACCTGCTGGGATGGAGGGAGAAAGGGAAGGAATGGAGAACACATCAAAACCACCCCTGTCTGTTCTGACAGGCTGCTGGGAGCTTCAGTCTCACTGGACAAGTTTTGATAATCTAAAGGCAAGCACTCTGCCATATTGCTTGCGCAGGAAAAGAGGTTGAGCTTCTCTTCAGTGTCAAAGCAGAAATAAAGACTTTGCCTGACAGGGAGAAAAGTGACCCAGAGAGCTAAAGACCAGTGCTGAATTCTGCAGGGGTTGCCCCAGGCACAATTGAGAAAATTGTGACTTTGACAGTGGATTCCTCCTTTTCCACTTAGAGGACAATACAAAACAGAGTGCTTGTAGTACCCCCAGGAAGCCATGTGACAGGAGAGGTGTGGGAAGGACTTTACCATGCTAACTGTGAAATTCTGCCACTAAAGGTCTTGTCCTGGAATAGGTACGCAAGTGAAATTAGCTCACTGAATAAGGGTGTTTGTTTACACCAGGCTTGTACCGTAAGGAATGGTAAGTGACTTACCAGAATATATTTACTGTAAACTAAGGTGTTATGGTTTGAATGTGGAATGCCTTCAGTCTTTGCATGCTTGGTCTCCAGATATTTGGGAAGGTTCTGGAAACTTTAGGAAGTGGAAAGTCACTGTAGATCATGGTTTTTTAGGGGCAAGTCCTTGGGGTATATTACTCTTGGCTCCTTCCTGTTCCTTCTCTGCTCCCTGGCTGTGAGGAATTAAAGTATAAGAGGCCAAGCAATGAAGCACTAAACCAGGTGTTTGATCATAGTGATGAGAAAACTAATTAATAAATAAGTATAAAGAAGAATTTAAAAGGACCAAGTAGCAGTAACTCAAGAAAATCCCAAAGAAATAAAAATAATGCAAATGTGGAAGGCACTAGGACCTATAGGAGTGCTAGAATGAATCTGAAATGTGTTTCTTGGCTGAAAAAAAAAACAATAAAATATAGTTATACAGTGCTTGGCATCAGAGAAGAAAAATGTGTGTAAGCAGAATAAAGTCCCCAAGAAGTCCTAACAACAATAGCAGCAGCAATACCTGTAGTCTGTGGCAGTTATTATATTTGAGAATCGTTCTAAATGATTGTAGTATCTTATCTAATCTCACAATCGCCCCATGAAGTGGAGGGGAGCAGAGAATCAGCCGGAACCACGTTCTTTCTTACGTGCCTTCCTACAGCATAGGGGCTATGACTCAGAAACGGAGGGAAAAACAACGGTCTCAGTTGTTGCAGATCTGTCGCAATCGAAAGTCTGTTGTTGCAATAATTTGGTGGCTTGATCCCTGAATTTCAGGTACCATGGTTTCTAAAGTCATGAATGGCATTATGATACCCCGCTTTTCTGATCATAAGAGATCGTGGCTTCTCGGGTATTCAGTTTACTTTTCAGGGAGTTGTTCCTGCAGGAGCAGACCAGCCAGCTTGTTCTGCTCATCCCCTACCCCTTCCCAGGACTCTGTGGTCCTTGCTGGCCTGTGTTGGGTTGTTTTCCTCTTAGTACACCTTACTTCCTTTGCCAAACACTGGCACAGTTGGGTATTGAAATCTACTTTGTAGGTAAAGCACCTAAAGCCAGCTCACACCTGTCTTCCTAGCATTTGGGGAGTTGAGGCAGGAAGATTGCCACAAGTTCTAGGCTATGCTGGGCTACAGAGTGAGCTCCAAGATAGCATGAGCTACAATGTGAGCCTCTGTCTCTGAAAAAAAGAATAAAAGAAATTGAGTCATGAAGATTTTATAGGAAAACCTCCTTTTGCTACATCCCTAGACAAATGTGATTTCTAACTGTGCTAAATATGGATCTTTATATTTACAGACAAGCGTACCAGTCACCACTCATTGAAGAAGTTTCTTTTTGGAACAGATGGAGACTATTACAGAGTTCCACAACTGGTCACACACAGAGAATAAGTGTCTGTGAGGTGCCCAGCCCCGAGTGACACATCTACACCTAAGGCTCATGGAACATAGTGGAACCGGGGCAGAGAGAAGATGAATGTACCCCTCAGTTCTTCTCAGTGAAACTTCCTCATGCAACAGAAGGCGCTGAACACAGAAGGCCACAACTGGCCAAAAGTGTAGAGAATAAGAGATTGCAGAAAGTGTGGCTCTGGACAGGACTCTTATACTAAACCTCACCCATCCATGGTTCAGGGACCATTGTAGAAGAGGGAGTGGATAGATTGTAAGAGCCAGGGTTGGTGCAGGAACATAAGTAAGAGAGACTCCCAGGCCTCTGGAAACTTGCTCACATGAATTTACAGCAATGGTGTCAGCATGCACAGACCCATGTAAACAAAAACTCAGCATGGAACTGGGGAAATGGGCAGCAGGCCCCAACTTTATCCAGGGAACTATTGGCAGCTGATCACTGCTGGGTGGAGGAGAGCTGAGCTTCACGGAAAGACTCTAGTCAGGCTGACTAGACTCCAGTGGATGAACTTGAACCATGGGACATCTGAGTACAGAAATGTAACATATATGAGAGAATGCGTGAAACTCAGTGGGGGGGGGGCGGACTGTAGGGGGTGCAGATTGGGGAGGAGGTCCAAGTGTGATTAAGATGTATGAAAACAAAAATCCAATGAAAATATACATTGAGAGGAAAAAAACAAAGAGTTTAAAGAGTTTGTATAAAGACACAAAACTAGAGTCGCCAAGCTGGAGCTTAGGTAGCCAAACTGGATGAACAGTCTAATAACCCCCTTAATCTTATTTAACTAAGATTTCTCATACAAACTGTTTTTGTGAAACAACTATTAGTAATAATCCATAGGATGAATCTTCAGTGAGATGACCTTTGAAATTTGTTTTCATAGCCATGTCCCACACCCACACGTGAACAGTAGGGTCTGGCCCCATGGGATATGGCTAACTGATGGTAGGAGAGGACAGGGGGACACATCCTTGACTCACACTCTAGAGCAGAGGCTAGCTAACGTCACCCAGGAGACCCTGAATTACAGAGCATGATGCCACAGTGGTCTCTGTCTAGGCAGGATTTGTAGTGTCTTAGAGATGATTAATCACTTCCTGTGCCTTAATTAATAATACTTCTTATTCCATGGTGTTTTGTAGTAGAGACAATGTTCAGAACACTTTGGTTAAAATTCTTCCTCATGTGAGCTACAGAAGTCCGAGTCAAATGATTTGAAACAAAAGGACGAGGCTCCCGATTCTCTCTCCCTCCACATTGATCTTGGTCAGTGCACTGCCACTGTTGTCATTGTTATATTGGTCCAGAGTTGACTCTACTTTCAGACAGTTTTATTTCAGGAGTTTCTTTGTGCTTTTACCTTTGAATTTAGGGTGAAGGAGTAGAGGTCACGATGTGTTGTCTTTAGGAGACAACTAAATACACTGACCACTGGTTTTCTTCTCTTCAGAACTATTATTCAAAAGGAAGACACACACACACACACACACCACACACATACTACACACCACACACACACGCCACACACACACACACCACACACACACATCACACACACACACACCACACACACACCACACACACCACACACACACATACCACAGACACATCGCACACACCACACACCACACACACACACACACACACACACGCCAGAGACAGACACAAGATAGGCAGACAGACAGACACTCACTTCCTGGGTGATAGACCTCTTAGGCTCACCCACTTTGAAGTTGTTGAGAAGGGAATTGGAATAGTGGTGCAAAAGGAAAGCAGTGCCCCGGGCGGCCGAGGGCTTCCTTCTGCTCCTCTGCTCCTGCCTTCTCATGAGCCACGTCTTGTATGTGCTGCTCCCTTCCCTCTACCCTCAGTGTGGGATTCATGGTCATTATGTTATGTTAACTGCTTCAGGGGGACACAGAGCTTGACCCTGGCTGGAAGAGACATTAAGCCTGATGCTCCCTCTGGGAAACCTTCCCACACTGCTGTTCCTGAAGCTTCCAGGGTCTCCAACAAGCAACTGGATGGAGTTCACCCTCAGGGCTCCACGGCAGAGAGAGATGCCTGATTACCCGTTAAATTGGAACATGCACTAGGACATCTGAAACAAGGGGAGGAATAATGTCAGCAGTGTCCACGGAACAGAGTGACAATAGTGGAGAGCTGGAAAGAGACCCACCTTCGTCGCCTGCTGTGGCGGGACGAGGTCTGCACACTTCTGGACCTGGATTGCTTTATTTTTAAAAGGCAGAGGTTGGACCACCTGAGCTGTGAAGTGCTCCTCCCTTCCTGGACAGCGCTTTGAAATAGCTACTCTATTTTGAAAGTGCCACCAGATGTAAGGGTACCCATGTTGAGCTGTGCAAAGCTTAAAACAAGCACTGGTCAGGAAATAAGGCTCAAGGAAGACCGCAGCTGCTGGGAGAGACTGCAGCTGCTGGGAGAGACCACAGCTGCTGGGAGAGACAGGTTGGTTCCAACAGGTGTTTTCTGTGAAAGAATGAAAAAAAAAGTGTGTGGCTTTTCTTTGGGAAACCATTATATATCCTATAAGAAAGCACTTTAGGAGCAGACATATTCTTAAATCATGCTCAATTAAGGACTATACATGTAATTAAAGACTATGTAAGGTCATACTTCAAAAGGAAAAAAATAGTGGATACATTCTGGAGTGTCCTAGTTCCAGGTCAGGGAGCACATGCTCAAGCGGTTAGATGGAAGACGTGGTTCTCTCCTGTGCTCCAGTGCTCCCTCTCCATTCTCCTGTGCTCTCTCTCAACATCTTCCTTCCCAGGTCTTCTATTTAGTTAGTTTTTGAGAGGATTGCTTTGGATTGTTCTGTATCAGCATTCGTGGAAAAAATACAGCTAGGGGAGTTAGAAGGAAACAACAGCTGCAAGCAACAGCCATTCTCAATCTGTTTAAAATTATTATTATTATTATTATTATTATTAATTTTGTAGCCTCAGCTGACCTGGAACTCAGTATGTAGACCAGGCTACATACTGATCTCATAGAGATCCACCTGTCTCTGCCTTCTGAGTGTTGGGATTAAAGGAGTGTGCCACCACATCAGGCTTTCTTCAGTTAACTTTTGTGGTGTTTACACTCATGTCTCTAAATGACATCCTTTTAGGTCTGTTTCTTCATTTTCTATGTTATTAATTTGTTTCAGATATAATCTACTGAATCCCATTTTTGCAAGATAAGTCCTATTTCACCACCATCCCTTCAACTCCAACCATCTTTAGTATAAACAAATGTCCTCTCCCATAAGCATTCAGAATTACCATTTTGGCTAGACCACTATTAAGTTTTTATATTGTTCTTACCATAGAATACTATTTTTGATTTAGGCTATGTCACCATGATTAATTTTCTCTCCTTTTATTTCACCTGAAATTAATAAGAACTTGCTATTTTGTTTGCTTAATCTTCTCTATTATCATTAATTTTATCCAAATTTCTCCATCATTCATCCAAGTCTCCTCCAAAGATATTCAAACTCCCTGGGTAGTCCATCTATTTCATCTTTTCAGACAATGTTTTTCTGGAATATTCCTAGTTTTGGACCAGTATAGAAACACTGGCCCCACACTCAATGTCCAGAGACCAGTATGAACCTTCCCTGCCTGTCCTCCTGGATCCCTTTGGCTCTTGTTCTAGAACCACAGTCTGTATATTTTTTCTTACACATTTTGATACTATGTAGACCTCCTTCCATACCTGCACCTCTGTTATAGGCCCCTGTCCGAGATTTCACGTAGTCTGTCATATACATCAAGGCCTATCAAGCCAACGGTGTATCCCCCAAATACCTCAGTGTGGGTCCCTCACCCACTGGAGCCTGGTTAACCTATCCAGGCTCATACCCTTAACGAAAACTGACCCTCCTTCTCCCAACAGTGACTGGTTGCCAGTACTTCACTGGAGAATTTTAAAGACATTCTCCATCAATTTTTGGTTTTATAACCTGTTTTAGTTTATTTTTTTTTTCCACTGGAAATTTACATGAGGATGTCTTGTTCTGTTGTTTTGAACTTTCTTGAGGATAAATAACATTTGGTGACTTTTTTTTTCCATCGAGCTGGACTTTGGTTGAGTCCTTTCAATTGAAAAATAAAGATGCTCAGTTCTAGGAAATTTTCTTAAAATATTTCTTAATAATCTTAGCCCCTATGTGTTTTCTAGTTCCTCTTTCTGGAACACATGTATCTTTTGGAGATAGGCTCTCTGTGTAATGCTGTGAGCCAAGATAAACCCTCCTTTCCTTAAGTTGCCTCTTGTTAGCTATTTGGTCAGAATGGTGAAGTGCTAGTGATCCACAGGGAGGGAGGACCTGTGCACAACCCAAAACACAAGTCTAGTTCCCACTTATACCAGACTTGCTGTGGCTTCTGTGGTATTTCTCGGGATTCTTTCTGCCAAGCTGTAGCCGGATCCCATGGTCCGACACGACACCTGCCTGGAGCTCCCGAGTGAACCCTATGCCTTCTGCTCCTCATGCTGGTCTCAAAATGTTGAGAGAGGGTGAGACTCACGTGGCGGACCCTTTTATATACTCCCTGCCCCCCAAAGTCCTAGAGCTCCCAAAATTTCATGCACCATCGAGGGACCATCAGGCATGAGCTCCCGGGCTCCACTTTGCTCCAGGCTCCTCCCCTAAGTACGCAAGGCGGTCTGTCCGGTGTTTCAAAGAAGAAACAATCCATCTTACAATCCTCTTAATGTTTTTACGTGTACCTATGTCTGTGTGCATGTATTTTCCATAGTGCACAGTGCTTGTGTGGAGGTCAGGGGTCGTTTGAGGCAGGCCTCTTCATTGTTTTACCAGGGCTTGTGCCAGGCTCACTGGCCCCCAAGCTGCCGGGATCCTCCTGACTCCATCTCCCATCTTACCATGGGATTGCAGGCGGTTTACATGCATTCTGGAGATTCATACTCAAACCCTCATGCTCCCTGATTGTCAGCATTAATCTTAGTTGTCAATGTGATGAGATCCAGACTCATCCAGGAAACCAGCCTCTGGGCGTGCCTGATTATATCAGGTCAATTGAAGTGGGAAGTGCCATTCCCTGGATTTGTCTCATGAATGGAAAAAAGAAGGTAACCGGGCTTCAGAGAGCTTGTTGTTCCCTGCCTCTTGACTAGTAGACACCGTGCTACAACTGGACTTTCGCTCCTGCTGCCTTGCCCTCCTCATAAGATGGACGTTCCAGCTGTGCTCTAAACTGAAACCTTTTCCCTTTAAGTTGTTTTTCTCAACAGCTACGGTAAAAGTAAAGCAGGTGGCCAGGGTTTAACCACTGAGCTGTCGTCTCTCCAGCCCTGTCTGTTCATTTTTCGTTTTCTTTCTTTTATAAAATAAAATTAAAAATAAAAATAAAAGTCTACTACGGGATGGCTAGCTTACCTGAAAGGCTGTGTTGTTTTTTGAAGGCGCAGCAATACTTCAGTGGAACATCTCTTTTGCCCTCCAAAGTCTCTAGGGATGTATGTGGCTTATGTAAGTACTATTTTAATAGGAAAGCTGGGAAATAACAAAGATAATGTTGATAGATGTTTGTCAGTCTGTTTCTCCCTGTTTGTTTCTGATAAATACATTTCGCTTGTTTGCAAATTGTTTTTTTTTTACTTCTTCATCTTAACCCCCTAATGCCAGAAACCCTAAAAAAGACAATCGCACTTTAGCCAGGTTGACTAAGAGTAAAAGGCCATTAATCTAAATGTCATTGTCAACTTAAAATCAGGCTAGAGAGTCAGACATTTTTCCATTTAAAATGTCAACCTCTTTTTCTATGATTGATGAGAAAATGGAAATGATTTATCTAGAAAAACATACATCTAAGGTAAATTCCCAGAGAATTTGAGTAAGAAGAAAATGAACCATTTAGTTAGAACTGTGAGAGCAAATGACTTAAAGTATATTTATAAAAGTCATGGTAGTTGTGTCTATTTAATCTTCCTTTTTCTTAATTTTTTATTGAGATTTTGTGCATTTCATACAACCTTTCCCAACCAAATTTAGACCTGTTATCCCATCCATACCCCCCATGCCTCTGCCACACGTTACGTCTCATCTTGCATCTTTTTCTGATTCTTTTTTTAAAACATTTTTGATGCAGAAGTTTACTGTTTTAGCCAGTTCTTTGAACAAGTATTTGTTTTTGTTGTTCCCCTTAATTTTATATTCCTCCAATATATTCGTATATATGCTCCACACATAAACCAACATTACAAAGTTTGAAAATAAAGTATAGGTTAATTCCACGTGGATGTCACCAGATCCAGTGTGGTCAGCTCAGGGCTGAACAAAATGAAAGGCTAGAAAACACTGATGACTCCTATGAAGACAACTGGCCGCTTTGTCAAGACAAATTCTGCCCCTTAGTGAGGCAGCCCAGCTATGGTTGACCAGGAGGAAAGTTCAAAATCAAAGATGCTGTAACACAAGAGTTACAGAGCATGGAGTTTCTATTTTAATTTAATTTTTAGTTAATTTTTATGTGTATGCAAGTGTGCCCATGGAGGACAGAAGTGGGCATCAGATTCCCCTGCAACTGGAATTATGGACGGTTGCTAGCCAAGAGAACCTGGGTCTTCTGCAAGAATAGCCAGTGCTCATAACTGCCAAGCCATCTCTCCATACCTCCTTATTTTAGCATTTTGAGAGCTGCATACATGAGTACTGGATTTACATCATTTCTCGCTCTTCCCTCTCCCTCCCCCACATCTCTTCTACTCCCACTCAAATTATTTCTTCATCAATTATTGTTACACACACACACACACAGTCCATTTAGTTTTTTTGTCTCTCCATGTGTTTAGGGCTGAGCACCTGGGACTGGATTGGACAGGACTGGTTTTCTTCAGATCACTGGGAACATCTACCAGACATGAGAAAGATGGTCCAACAGGTGTGGAAAGTCCTGCTTAGACCCAAGGAGACAGCATCATCTTCCAGAGACTCACCAGTGAGGAAGTTTATAAATGAACCAAAAATATTGTCCCCTCTCCGCATGGAGTCTCTCTCTGTCTCCTCTGTTATGCTTTGCTTTCTCTTTCTGTTTCTGGCATCTGTGTCTTTCTATCTGTTCTCTCCAGTCTCATTCAGTGTCTGTGTCTGTCTCCCTCTGATATACACATATACATGTATATGTCCATGCAAACACATACATGCATACACATATGGACATGGATATTTTCTCTCTCTCTCCCTCCCTCCCTCCCTCTTTCTCCTGAAATTAGCCCAGCTCTGCAGTCAGCTCATACTTCAAAGTCTGTTTACACTGTCACAAGTGGCAACTAGAATAAGCATTTTCCAGTTTTTCCAACTTTAGATGCTTGAAGGCTGTTCCATGTCTGTACAGTTGAGTCCCCAGCTAAAGATTAGGAAAGAATTTGTACACAGAATTTTTGTTTCTCTTTATCTGAAAAATCTCCTTTCAGGAGTTTTTCCTCTTACTTCCTAGCTACTATGATTGTCTCTGTTTTCTGTTTCTTCGGCAAGACTTAATTTGAATTCTAGATTATGTGGAGGAACTGGCTGAGTCTGCTTCAGGAAAATATTGACAACAAAAGGGAAATTCATCTGGTGTCATTCTTTTTTTGTAAATATACAGAGACCATTATCTGTTTGCTCTAGGTATATGCATATACCCCTCTCCTGTCTTACCTATGGAGAGTGAGGACCAATTCAAGAATTCACACCACTTTCACCATTACTAGAAGCCAAGTTCAACTTTACTAGACAGCAAATACTATGTCTGAGCCTGGGAAGGAGATGAAATATGGCTGCGCACATTTCTTCCTTGTTGTTTATAGCAGCAGCTTTAAGCTGCAACAGCAGCCTGGATTACTTGCTACAGAGAAGTGCAGACCTGAATGGACCACAAAATCTAAAACGTTTACTGTCTAACCCTTTAAAAGGAATGTTTACCAGTCCTTAATTCACAAGGATATATAAGGCAGGTATTGTAGGAAATTCTACAGTGTCATTACATCTCACTGTTAGCATGTTGAAGAGAATGAAATAGTAGAAAATTTAATGTAGCATTTTTCTCTTGGGAATTTTCTTAGAAACAGGGTGTGTGATTCACTAGATGAAGATGGACAAGATTGGATAAATGGTGAAATCCCTGCATACTCTTTCCATATGCTGACAGATCCCTGCATATTCTTTCCATATGATCACAGATCCCTGCACACTCTTTCTATATGCTGACAGATCCCTGCATACTCTTTCCATATGATGACAGATCCATGCATACTCTTTCCATATGATGACAGATTCCTGCACACTCTTTCCATATGCTGACAGATCCCTGCATACTCTTTCCATATGCTGACAGATCCCTGCATACTCTTTCCATATGCTGACAGATCCCTGCATACTCTTTCCATATGTTGACAGATCCCTGCATACTCTTTCCGTGTGCTGACAGATCCCTGCACACTCTTTCCATATGATGACAGATCCCTGCATACTCTTTCCATATGTTGACAGATCCCTGTATACTCTTTCCATATGCTGACAGATCCCTGTATACTCTTTCCATATGCTGACAGATCCCTGCATACTCTTTCCATATGATGACAGATCCCTGCACACTCTTTCCATATGCTGACAGATCCCTGTATACTCTTTCCATATGATGACAGATCACTGCACACTCTTTCCATATGTTGACAGATCTCTGCATACTCTTTCCATATGCTGACAGATCCCTGCACACTCTTTCCATATGATGACAGATCCCTGCATACTCTTTCCATATGTTGACAGATCCCTGCATACTCTTTCCATATGTTGACAGATCCCTGCATATTCTTTCCGTGTGCTGACAGATCCCTGCACACTCTTTCCATATGATGACAGATTCCTGCACACTCTTTCCATATGTTGACAGATCCCTGCACACTCTTTCCATATGCTGACAGATCCCTGCATACTCTTTCCATATGATGACAGATCCCTGCATACTCCTTCCATATGATGACAGATCCCTGCACACTCTTTCCATATGTTGACAGATCTCTGCATACTCTTTCCATATGCTGACAGATCCCTGCATACTCTTTCCATATGCTGACAGACCCCTGCACACTCTTTCCATATGCTGACAGATCCCTGCATACTATTTCCATATGCTGACAGATCCCTGCATATTCCTTCCATATGATGACAGATCCCTGCATACTGTTTCCATATGCTGACAGATCCCTGCATACTCTTTCCATATGTTGACAGATCCCTGCATACTCTTTCCATATGCTGACAGATCCCTGCATACTCTTTCCATATGTTGACAGATCCCTGCATACTCTTTCCATATGCTGACAGATCCCTGCATACTCTTTCCATGTGCTGACAGATCCCTGCACACTCTTTCCATATCATGACAGATCCCTGCATACTCTTTCTATATGATGACACATCTCCCCTTTACTTATTTTCTTGGGTTTTCTGGATTCAGTAAATTCCATCCTCTGGGTCAACTGTAGAATAGCTCTGAAGCTTAGCATCTGCTATGGTACAGTCATTTTTTTCCCTCTTTTTCTATAACAATTATGAGCTTTGCTGTCCAGGAGAAGAAGCTGTTGCGATGTTTCCCTTGGTCAAATGTGCGTCTTTCTCACATCTCCACACACTATATGAGGCTGTGGTTCTGACTTTGTTTCTGATTCTCAGTTTTTTTAAGAGCCATATGAACTTCTAGGCAGGTTTCCCCCCTGCCTCTCATGTCTCACAATGGGAATTTAACATAGGCAGGAATATCTAAAGACCATTGGCCTGACAAAATCACTTTCTTCCATTTACATTAATGATTCTCAATGTGTCTGGGTATGTGAATTGCCCAGGGAGCTGTTAGAAATCCTTATGCTGATGCTGGAGAGTGGGCTCCTGGGTAAAGTTCTTGCCATGTAAGTGTGAAGACCTGGGTTTGCATCTTCTGAATCTGGATGCAGTAGTGTTCATCTGTAATTCCAATGCTGCTGAAAGGAGATGGGAAATAGAGACACAGAAGAAGGGCCAGAAGTTCATAGGATGACTAGCATGGGCTAGCCTGGGATAGCATGGTGTATGCAACAAGGAAAATGAGACCCTGCCTCAAATAAGATACAAGGCAAAGATTGACAGACAAAGTTGTCCTCTAGCCTCCACATGTGTGCTGAGGGTCATGCCCCTGTGTTTACATACATGCATACACAAGCACACATGCATACAAAATGCACATATGTGGGCGTCACCCCATTTATTTCCATGGTGAGCCATGCAGGAAACAGGCCTGTGGAAGCACAGCATATGGACACATGCTGAGGTAGTAGAAATGAAGTGATTTTATAGTCAGGATGACCTCACCTGCCAGGGCCCAATCCCAGACCCCCTACATCATGCCCCTGTGTACTCCACACACTGTAGCTCTCTGGATCACACAGTGTGTCACAATGTGCTCACACACACAGTGTGTCACAATGTGCTCACACACACAGTGTGTCACAAGCTGCTCTCACCTTTGGGGGGGGGAGTCAGGGAGGTCTTATGACCCACACCTATATCCCTAAGAAATGCTGGCTGAAAAGCTAGCCCATTCATACCTAATTCAAACTTGATTTTCTTTACACACATGGCGGGAGGTAGGGAGGGAGGAGGAGCGGGGGGGACTGGGTGGAGCGACGAGAGATGAGACGATGAGAGAGGCATGAGGAGAGAGAGAGAGAGAGAGAGAGAGAGAGAATATCCCAATGCTCAGGCATTCTTGAAGCCAGTTACATCAGCATCTCAATACAAGGACTGCTCACCTTGAAGTCATATTGAAAACCACTGCTTTACACTTCTGGTGACTGAAATATGGCACTTAGGCATTTTTAGGGATGTGGATCTAAGATTAGAGGTGAAATTAATTGTCAGAGTCTTCACAGCCAGTTTCCTGAACAGAACATACTACCTGGGGTGGATACTCTAGGATCCATTGGAAGTGATGCTTTGTCTCTCTGAGGTTGGACAAGGAAACAAGCAATCTCAGTGCAATGCCACATGGACGTGTGGCAGAGGCTTTGCAGTTGCAGAGGAGAAGCCACCTACCCTTATGTGAGAGGTCAGGACATAGCCTTGTGTGGAATTTTTCTCCATTAGGGAAGCTGGGGTGCTTTGCTTTAGCCTGGCTTTACCTGGATGAGCAGGTTGAGGAGTGAAGGGAATTGATGACATGAAGGTTACATTAGAGCAGCTCTAATCCCCCAAGGGAAAAATCTTCATAAATCTCCCCGTGAGCTTCTAATCCCTCTCCTTTCATTAGCCAGGTAGGGAATTTTTCCTGCTCCTGCCCTTCTAGTACAGTTCATTAGCTACAGAGACATTCTCTTTCCCCTGGGGTTGACTCTGGATGACTCCATCAGGATTCCTAAGGTGTGCTGAGGCTCGGGTCCGCCTCCTGTAAATGGCCATCTGGGAATATGGGCAATCACTGGGCCAGGGGTGCTTTACCTACCAGCATCTTGGCAGGATTCTGTGCTAAGTTCTATGGAAGTTTGTGCTTTCTGGCACAGGCAAGTACACAAATGTGTGTGTGTGTGTGTGTGTGTGTGTGTGTGTGTGTGTTGCAATGGGAAGAAACAGATCAGTGGAGATAATACTGCATGTTATCCCAATCCCATTTCATGTTTCTCTGCCTTGGTGCACATGAGCATGCATTTATCAGTCTCTACTGGAGTCAAGTAAGAATCACATATATGTGTTTCATCTAGCGGGATGTTTAGAAGTTGTGTATGCAACTTCCTGTTGTAAAACTGAAAGTGCTACTCTCTTTCCTTACTGTGGGAAATGATGACTCAAAAGATACAAGAATTTGAATCCCTTGCATTAGAATTGTACCAAGGATTCCCCAGGCCTCATGGACTTTACACATGTTAAAGTAAGGAGTGGGATTTTGATGTTTGTTTGTTGCAGCCACAAGAAGTTACCTATTTTGATTAAGACACAGACATAATATACCTTGAATCTACAAATATATTACAGATAACCTTGGAAAAAAAATTTTGAGACAGAGTCTCCCTGTGGCTCCAGCTGGCCTGGAACTCATTATATAGACCAGGCTGGCCTTGAGCTCACAGAGATTCACCTGCTTCTGCCTCTTGAGGGCTCAGATTAAAAGTGTGTACCACCACACCCACCTGTAATACATTCATATAAACACAAGTACAAAAACTATTACATAGACTCACAATGAAGTCACAAATTCACATACACACACACACACACACACACACATGAACAAACACAAAATCTCAGTTTATTCACAAGTATTGTTCCAGCACACAAGACAATTCGACGTGCTATGAATGGGTATCTATATGTCTGTATATATGATACACACCAGAGTGACCCAAGTCCCAGTCAGCTGCATGTCTTGTAGGCCAAGGCTTAGGCTCTATTAATCCCCATCTCTTTAGTTCACACCTCTACAAATCCTCTTTAATGGAGAAATCCCCACCTTGGGTCTTGTTTCTACCTAGACAATAGAGAGACGTCAAGTTATTTATTCTTCCATGCTCTTTTCAAATTCAAGTTTTACTTGATGTAAATCCCCCAGGATGCCATATATTACTTTGTGTGAGGTGGGCTTGGCTGAGGGGCAGAGGCTGCAGTGTGTCCCCGGCCCAAGGCAGCACGGCAAATGAAAGGATTTAGTATTTGAGTGCCGAGGCCTATATTCCATCTGGCTGTCACTGGATGACTCTGACACAGGAAGACTCGCTAAACTCCCTTCGCGGTCCTCAGAAAAGATCAAGTAGAAAGCAATCTTTACCGCACAGCTCTACAAACGCATGGAGGAGGTCATTTCCATGAAAAGCTTCTTTTGATGCTTGAACGTAGCAAGCGTGACTCAGACCCTGCTGTGTGTCAGACTCTGTGATAGATGACGGAGAGACAGGCGAGTAGAGATGATCTGTACGGTATGGGGCTGTTGGCTCAGGAGAGGAAACTGTTAAGCCCTACACACAATGGAGCCATGTACAATGCACAAACGTTTTATAGGAGGGAAGTGGACATAGGAGAGTGAAGAAAACATTCTCAAGGGAGGTGGACCTTGTGGCCTTTTCAGGGATGAGAAGGCATTTGCCAAGTGGACAGAGCAAGGAGAAAACTGTGCAGGAGTGTGTGGGTCCGAGAGGTGTGGAGTGTGTGGGACCAAGAGGTGTGGAGTGTGTGGGACCGAGAGGTGTGGAGTGTGTGGGACCGAGAGGTGTGGAGTGTGTGGGACTGAGAGATGTGGAGTGTGTGTGAGACCGAGAGGTGTAGAGTGTGGGGGACTGAGAGGTGTGGAGTGTGTGTGAGACCGAGAGGTGTGGAGTGTGTGGGACCGAGAGGTGTGGAGTGTGTGAGACCGAGAGGTGTGGAGTGTGTGGGACTGAGAGGTGTGGAGTATGTGAGACCGAGAGGTGTAGAGTGTGGGGGACTGAGAGGTGTGGAGTGTGTGAGACCGAGAGGTGTGGATGGTGGATGTGGAGTGTGTGGGACCGAGAGGTGATGGAGTGTGTGGGACCGAGAGGTATGGAGTGTGTGGGACCGAGAGGTGTGGGGTGTGTGGGACCGAGAGGTGTGGAGTGTGTGGGACCCGAGAGGTGGTGGAGTGTGGGGATGAAGGTGTGGAGTGGACCGAGAGGTGTGGAGTGTGTGGGACGAGAGGTGTGGAGTGTGTGGGACTGAGAGGTGTGGAGTGTGTGGGACTGAGAGGTGTGGAGTGTGTGAGACCTAGAGGTGTGGAGTGTGTGGGACTGAGAGGTGTGGAGTGTGTGAGAGCTGGGGAACTGAGAGGTGTGGAGTGTGTGGGACTGAGAGGTGTGGAGTGTGTGGGACCGAGAGGTGTGGAGTGTGTGGGACCGAGAGGTATGGAGTGTGTGGGACCGAGAGGTGTGGAGTGTGTGGGACCGAGAGGTGTGGAGTGTGTGGGACCGAGAGGTGTGGAGTGTGGGACCGAGAGGTGTGGAGAGTGTGGGACTGAGAGGTGTGGAGTGTGGGACTGAGAGGTGTGGAGTGTGGGACTGAGAGGTGTGGAGTGTGTGGGACCAAGAGGTGTGGAGTGTGTGTGGAGCGTGTGAGACCGAGAGGTGTGAAGTGTGTGTGACTGAGAGGTGTGGAGTATGTGAGATCAAGAGGTGTAGAGTGTGTGGGACCGAGAGGTGTGGAGTGTGTGGGACCGAGAGGTGTGGAGTGTGTGAGACCGAGAGTTGTGGAGCCCAGCCTGCTGTCAGGTCTCATGGATAACTGACCTCCAACTTCACATTCATGTTTTCCATAACTTAGTATTTTGGCCAGACATGGTGGTGCACACCTTTAATCCCAGCACTTTGCAGGCAGAGGCAGGTGCATCTCTGGGAGTTCAAGGCCAGCCTGGTCTACATAGCAAGTTCCAGGACAGCTGGTGCTGCAGGGAGACCCTGTCTCAGACAAAAAAGTTAATTTATTCTCTCTCTCTCTCTCTCTCTCTCTCTCTCTCTCTCTCCCCCCCCCACCTATATCCATGGCACAGTGAGTGTGTGGAGATCAGAGGATAACTTGGGGGAGCTTGTTCTCTCCTTCCACCATGTGGACCCCAGGATTGTTGTCAGGCTGGTAGGCTTGGCAAGCATATGCCTTTGCCCACTGAGCAATCTTGCTACACTACATACACTTCTGAAATTCTATATGGACCTTAAAGCCAAGAAATGCAATGGAATACATGAGTAGGTCTTCAAAGACCTACATTCCAAGTATAAGATTTTTTAAAAAATGGTCTTCACAAAATCAAAAGCAATCAACAACAAATAACATAAAATAACAAAGATTGATGATCCAAGGACTACAAAATCTTCTATTTTTAATCACCTGTTCTTATGCATGTTTAAAACTAAATCTTTAAAGGGAGAGTTTCTAGTTTACATTGTTATATTAGGGTATTAAATAAAGAATTGGTTTCTGGAGCGCTCCTTCACCTTACTTCAAATTCAGATACTTTTTTCTAAAAGCCTACAATTTAAGTTTTAGTATTCTGAGTTGCGAATTCCCCCTATTGGGGTCGATTCTTGAAAAGAGGTATCTAGGAGTGTTGCAAAGTAGTACCTCAATCATGGAGATCTAGTTGTTAAAGGTATGACTTCCCTCTGGATTGGCATGGAAGAAGTCATTTCCCCAGATAGAAATAAATGCCATTATTTCTCATGGATTTTGACAGCTTCATGCTGTTTATTAAGCCACATTCCATGTCAGGTATCCAAGTTGCTTTGTGTGTCTGGAGCCTTGATGGGAACACAGAGTCAGAGAGATTTTGAGGTCTAAACTGAGAAATACAGTCGACCTTAACAGGTGGGGCCAGGTAAGGAGGGCTGGGGTCAGGGGAGAGTGGTGGGAAGTCTTCTTCTTGTGAGTGGTGTTGTGGTGGTCTGGATGAGAATGTCCCCATAGGCTGGAAGTATCTGGATATTTCGTCCCCAGGTCGTGGTGCTGTTTTGGAAGGTCTTAGAAGGCGTGTCCAGACTGTGGACTTCTTGAAGATGTGAGCCTCTGCTTTCTGCTCCCTTCCCCACCTCCTGCCACCATGTCTCTCCTCCATGAGGAGGGAACTCTAATTCCCCTGGAACTGTAAGCTCTGATAAACTCTTCCTTTTATAAGTTTCCTTGGTCAGGGTATTTTATTACAGCAACCCAAAAGTGACTAATACAGGTGTCATCAAGGAAGCCAGACACACTCTGAAATTTTATGGAAGTTTAAGAATTCAAAGTGACTGAAATGTCTGGAACAATTGCAGGCTGTGGGCATGCAACTTCATTAGGACAAACACAGGAGATGCTATTGCTTTGTCTGTTTTATTTTTTGTGAGGATAGAAGTGTCTGGAGTTCTCACAAGCTGGTTGAGCGCTGCTCCCTGGAGCGTATCATTCCACGGGGGTCCTGTTCCAAGACTAGGACTACCCCCACCTCATTGCCTTTCCCAAGTTACTTGTGTGGTCAAATTTTTATGCTGTGTCAGACAAGAAATGTTTTCTTACCCCCCTGCCTCTCCACATTTATCCCGTCTCCATTCTCCACGAGCTTAGGCGTGGTTGCACTTGGTTTCAGAGCTTTAAGAAGAACTAGTCTGCTTTTCTGAGGTGTCAACTCTCGTCTGCCCATGACTCTTCCTGTTCCCTTGATTTTGTTTTGATTTGGTGACAGGAACATCCTCTTCAACAGTTGTCACCCATTCCCTCCGTTCTGGGCAGGCTGGATTTGTCTGGAAACCTAGTGCATTTGTCTTGCTCCTAAGCAGTGACATGGTCTGAGCACACCTTCTTTGTGTTTTGACATATGTCTTCTCTGGGGAACTTTACTTTCTGACAGTCATTATAAGAGAATTGATTTAAAAGAAGTTGATTCTTGTTGCTATTGAAACTTCCCGAATCCTCTGGCGTCTGGGCATTGGCAGTTCTCTTTCTATTCTAATTCGGATAGCTTGATTATATTTATTGTTTTCATTAAAACTCCAAAACAGGGGCTGGAGAGATGGCCTAGAGGTTAAGAGTGCTGACCGCTCTTGCAGAGGATCCGGGTTCGATCCCCAGCACCCACATGGCAGCTGAGAACCATCTTTAACTCCAGTTCCAGGGGAATCTGACACCCTCTTCTGACCCCTGTGGCATTGCACGACACAGGTGCACAGACCTACATGCAGATAGTACGTTCATACACATACAAAAATAAATTTTAAAAAATTTGAAAAAAACAAACAAACTCCAAAACAATGGGCTGAAGTGAACATCTTTAGTGAGCCAGAGAATGTATAACTACACCTTCATCTATGGATATAGATATAGGTGTATGTCACATGATTCCTTATAATGATTAGTTTTTCATGTTGATACAATTACAGTGAACTTTATTTTATGAATGTGAAAATGGAGTAAGGGAAGTTGATGGCTCAGCCACCACTGCGCTCAGATATTTTTTTTTATTGTGGGGGGGGAGCTTAAGGTTTCTTTTAACATTTTTTAATAATTCTTGAGAATTTCATATACGAGTACTATATTTACTTCACTTCCACCCACTTCCCTCTTCCAAGTTTTCCTGGGTCTTTTCCCCATTCCTTCTCAATCTCATTATTTCTTCTTTAACTATCATTATGTATATATTATATGTTTTGTACATATAATGTGCACATAATTCCTATTTTTCATATATACATGTGTTTGGGGCTAACCACTTGGGGCTGGGCAAACTATCAGGAAGCTTAGCCATATGGAAAACTGATTGTCCCTTTCTGAGCAGCTGCTGACTGCCTGTAGCTCTGCATCTGCACCTGAAACCTTATAACCCTTCCTCCACGCTGGCCTGGCAACTGCTGTGTCCTTATGCAGGTCTTGTTTAAGCTTCCTGGTCCTCTGGCTTTTACCATCTTTCTAATTCAAGCTTCAATAATTGGAGGACAAAAACCAGCTCTATGTTATAGAAAAGGTCACACAGGCCAGTAAGTTACCATTACTTTCGTGTTTATGGTTTAATGATCCTTGCTTGGTGTTTCTCTTCTTCCAGTAGTTAAAACACCAAAAACAATAACAATAACAATATGGGGTCAAAGAAGGGAGATGCTCACCTCTCTCTCGTGACTGAGGAAACCACTCTGATCACTGGTGTGCTTGCTTCACAGAGTCATTCAGGGTCTAAACTCCACCTGTCCTAGACTTCATCTTCTACAGCACATGCTAAGCTTCACAGGCAAATCTGGATCACCACCATGATCAGTGGAGAGGAAGAAGAGAGGAGATAGAAGAAACCATGTTGACTGGCTGGAGAGATGGCTCAGCAGTTAATGACTGCTCTTCCTGGGTTTGATTCCCAGCACCCACATGGTGGCTAAGAACCATCTTTAAGCTGGGCATGGTGGTGCATGCCTTTAATCCTAGCACTCAAGAGGCAGAAGCAGAAGCAGGTGTAACTCTGTGGGTTCAAGGCCAGCCTGGTCTACATAGCAAGCTCCAGGCCAGCTGGGACTAAAGGGAGACCCTGACTCAAAAAAAAAAAAAAAAAAAGAAACCATGTTAAGGCAGCAGCTTGTCAAAAGTGTGTATCATTCTGTCTTGCTGGCTAGCCATGTTCCTGATATTATTAGTTTGTGGGTCGGTTTTTTTTTTTTTTTTTTTGATCCTTTCAAAACAGGGTCTCCCTGTAGCCCCAGCTGTTCTGGAACTTGCTCTGGAGACCAGGCTGGCCTTGAACTCACAAACAGTCTCCAAAACGGATATTATGTTAGTGTCTGTATTAGTCAGGGTTCTCTAAAGAAACAGAAGCAACAGGATGAATATATAGCTATATCAATTTATTGATTTGCTCACGTGACAGAGTTCAAGGAGTCCAATAGTAGCTGCACTGCACTGGAGAGGCTGAGAATCCAGAGAACTGCTCAGTCCACAAGGCTGGATGTCTCAGTAGTCCCAATCTGGTGCTGAAGGCCGGATGGATTCCAGGAGATCTGCCGGTCTCAGTACACGCTGGGATCCGAAGAGTTGATCACAGCAGCAAGACAAACTCACCAGTGAGAGAGAGGCAAGCCGCAGGAAAAAAAGGGACCAGCTCCCTCTGCCATGGCCTTTAATACTGTCTGCCGGCAGAAGGTAACGCCCACATTTGGGGTGGGCCATCCGGGTTGAGGAAGTCCAATCCGAAAATCCTTTTTCTCTTATTTGGTCCTTAGTCCAGTCAAGTTGACACCCAGGATTAACCATCACAGCGTCTTTTCTCCAGAGTGAGTTAACTATAAATTTATTTTCCTTGTGTTTTGCTATTAAAAGGAAGAGACCATTATGTACTTGACCATCAGGCCCAGAACGGTGTCCAGCATGCAGTGCGTATTCCACAGCTATTTGGTGATGGTCCTAAGATGAAAGAGTAGGCGAGATCGGGGTTGCTTTCTCAAGGGAGAAATGGGCGACTTCTTCTTCCTTGTCAATTCTGATAAAGCAGGACATGTATGGGTGCTCCCCCACTTGCTTGGACAACTTGAAACATGACCCAATGGCCTGAGGTCTGGTGATATTCAGCTAATTAAAGGGAAAGTGGGATGAAAGGTTCTTTCTTTAAAACACACAGAGGGGAACAAGCCAAAGGTGACACACATGCAAATGTGTGTTAATTATAACTGCACAGTGACAGCTCTGCTCTTCTGGCTCCGCACCCTTTGATCCCCTTAGAAACTATGTCCCCATTTAGCCACTAAAGACTCCTCCAATCCTGCAGGCAAGAGTGGTACAGGCAGCCTAGGTCAGAAGGAAAAACTGGACATCTTTAGTTTAACCTGAAGCCCAGCAGCTTCCATCTCTTAAAGCTCTATTGCAGCATATGAAATAGAAATTTTCTATTTTCCCTTCCTTCCTTCCTTCCTTCCTTCCTTCCTTCCTTCCTTCCTTCCTTCCTTCCTTCCTTCCTTTCTCCCTTCCTTTCTCCCTCCCTTCCTTCTTCCCTTCCTTCTTCCCTTCCTTTCTCTCTCTCCCTTCCTTCCTTCCTTCCTTCCTTCCTTCCTTCCTTCCTTCTTTCCTTCCTTTCTTATTTTCTTCTAATTTTTTTTGGTCTTTTCAAGACAGGGTCTCCTATAGCCCCAGATGTCCTGGAACTCACTCTGTAGACCAGGCTGGCCTTGAACTCACAGAGATCCGCCTGCCCCTGCCTCCTGAGTGCTAGGATTAAAGGCGTGCACCACCACACCTGGCTTTTCTCTTAATTTTTAAATATTTAAAATTTACTCTTATTTTCTATGTCTAAGCATTTTACCTGCATGCATGTAGGTGCATCTCATGCATGTAATGTTCACAGAGACCAATAGTCTCATCCCCTGTAACCAGAGTCACAGACAGTTGTTAGCAGCCACGTGGGTGACGGGAACAGAACCCAGGTCCTCTGGGAGAGCAGCCAGTGCCCATAATTGCTGAGCCATCTCTCCAGCCCTTTTCCTCCTAATTTTCACTTTCAATTAATTTATAAGTTACATTCATTCAGCTTAATGAATGAATGTAAGGGGGCAGCTAACTATGATTAAGATGCATTGTGTAAAATTCACAAAAATTCAATAAAATATATTAAAATATTGAGACAGCTGGCACCACAAAATGGTGGGGGGAGCACTGGATGAAGGATCAAATAAGTTCATTTCCATCTCAGAACTGTCAGCATTCATCGATCACTTTATTAATCTCAAAATCAGGAGAAGGGGATGGAGTCAGGCAAAGAAGTTACTGTCAAAGGAGAAAGTCATTAAAAACACTTATTTGCCATTTTATTTGTTTGTTTATTTGTCCCATCTCAAGACAGCAGATGAATTCTAAATTTAGCTAAGTTTCTTGGTAGTCAAGGCAAAAATATATAGAACAGTGCAAGTTCAATTCTTCCCTCCAGCAGATGAAAATTTGTAGCAAGAAAGAGAGTCTGAGTTTCTCACTGCGAATGGAACTCGGCATCGGCCCCCAGCCTGTGTTCCTACCATGTAATGCAGCCCTGAGTTCACATGAATACACACACAATAAAGCATTTTCTAATGTTGGATGTCTTTATAAAAACTATGTTAAGAAGCCTGGGCTCCACATCTTGGATTGTTTCTAAACTCTGGGCCCCAATATATGCGATTCTACAAGGTTCATTACAAGGTTCTTGAGAAGCATTTGATCTGTGTTTCACTGGTTTTATTTCAAGTGTGTCCCTTGCAGATATCTTTTCAAATGTCAGGACAAGTGTTTAGCCTTAGGTGGGACAATGATGTGAGAGGATTGATTCAGCAATACGTAGTACATTCTGAGAAGAGACTCACCCTATACACTCATACACACATATACACATGTGTATACACACATACATGTACTCATATATATACACACTTGTACACATACACATATACACATATCTATAGACATACACACATATATACAGATGCATACATGTATACACATACATCATTTACATATATACAGATACACATAATGTGCACATATCTACATATACACACATACATACATATACACATATTCACATACACAATTCACATATACACACATATATATATATACATACATATATATATATATACATACACAGTCACATACACTTTTGTTTTTTATTTTTATTTTTTTATTAAATTTTTTTAAATTTTATTTATTTATTTTATGTGTATGAATGTACTGTCTGCATGTAGGTTTGGGCACCCATGTCGTGCAGTGCCTGTTAGGTCAGAAGAGGGTGTCTGATACCCATGGAACTGGAGTTCTCCTGGAATTGGAGTTCAGACGGTTTTCAGCCTCCATGTGGGTGCTGGGGATCAAACCCTGGTCCTCTGCAAGAGCAGTCAGCGCTCTTAACTGCAAGGCCATCTCTCCAGCCACCCCTCCACTTTTGACTATAGGTCTTTATCAGATGGCATTGTTAATATTCCTGGCCAAGCATGAACACTGCCTCTGCCTGGATCCTTTCCAAATCCTCTCCTTCTAGTTTCCTGCTTCTGCATTGAAACTTTATCTTTGTTTGATCCCATCTGTATCATTTCAGGATGGCTAGCCTGCTTAAGCGGTCTTGTCTGAGACCTGGGACTTTATGCTGTTTGCAGAGAATTCTTCCTTCAGCAGAGAGTAACTGCATTTTTGTCTGTCCCCAGCCATGATCATTGGCCTGCTACTGCACCCTGGGTCTAATGATGGAGAATGGGGAGACCTGCCACCTCCGGTTCAAGTTCCAGAGAAGAGTTCCTTCTGTTGACCATGGTGCTGATCACTCTCTGTCTTCCTGGACTCTGTGGATATTCTTTGAGCCCTCCCATGGATTCACATAACTCGTAGATCTGTCCCTAGGGAATGTTTCCCATAAGCCCCCACTCCTTGAAAAAGTACTCTCGAAGCTGCCCAGTCCAGGCCAGTTTGTTGCGTGTTCATCTCTTCACTGGGGCATTCCTGCTATTGGAGCAAGTTTTTCATTTTAGTCATTTCCCTCACTTTCGAGCTTGCCCTCCAGTGAGACTGCATCGCGGTGGGTTTTGTGGTTCTGAGAATGGAGATGTGCTGGTCTTTTCTTCTCATTTTCTGGCTGCTCCTGAGACTGTCAGATCCACAGCGAGGCAGGAGTGAGGAGTGAGACACTTTTTTTAAAATTAATGCTTTGTGTATTTCATAGGTCATTTTCCAGTTCCAGGCATATTTCCCTTTCCCTTCCCCCCACCCCCCACCCCACCCCATCCCAGATCATGCATTCTGCCATAAATTTCCTGCATCTTTCTCTGTTTTTTTCTTCATTTTTTTTAACAATAAGTGATAATTTATGAGTACAAGCATCCTTCATGTAAAACCAATTTGCAAGCAGTTGTGCCCAAAACCACACAGCTCATGGGTCCCACCATCCAGCGGGGGGGGAGGGGGGCTTGTATGTTCAATCAAGTTGATCAAATGAGTGTCCAGGCTATATTGTTGTAGTTTCACCACTCACCCCAATCGCAGCCCTTACATTCTACCATGCCCCCTCTTCCGCAGATTGTTCCCTAGGCTTAGAAAAGGGGCACAGGTGGATGAGAAGCAAAACAGTCTACTTTCTCTGGAGCTGTTGTCTTGGGCTCTGGTCAATTCCGGCTGTTTCCTTTCATGGGCTGACAGTTTGTCCAGGAATAACCTTTCGATCCTACTAATGAAGCACACGCAATTAGATATATAGGTGTTTAAACAGTACTAATTGTTATGGTAGGTTACTTTGGTATAGACACAGATGTTTGTATGGTATGTTAATCCATGAATTATATTTTTTTCTGTTAAATATGACAGGGTCTTACTGTGGCTTATAACATCTCTTAACCACTAGAGGATGTAAGCTTGTGGCATCAGCCATGGGTTATTCCTCCAAGGAGAGAGCTAATAGCCAATTAGATTTGGGATATACAGGCATATTGCTGCCTCTTCTGCACAGTATTTCCAGGCAGGTGAGGTGTAGCTGCTGCTGACAAAAAAAAAAAAAAAAAGCATCGGAGTGAGACACTTTACAGACAATGAAGACATCACTCAAGTTTCACAAGGAAAACACTCTTCAGGATGTGAGAAACTTAGGGGAGAATTTAACACAATGTTTGGAATCTGTAACAACCTAATGTGTTCCCCAAAGATGGTTCTGTATGAAACAAGGTCAGTTTGGTCAGCGAAGGCAATTGAAAGACTTAGAGCTCTTAGTGCCAGTGAAATTGTTAAGGAAGACGCTCAGATGACTGTGCCTACTTAGAGTCAGGAAGGGGTTAATTTGATAGAGATTTTACTGGCTTTGGTGGTGAAACTGCAGGGAAAACCACACAGAAGAACTCCTGAGCCTTCATGAAAGTTTAATTTGATTTTGTAAAAAGAGGAACAACTTGTTTCCAGTCTTGCTGTGTTTAATATTAAAACATGGATGCACTCCTAAGACAGGATAGAGCTGGGAAAGCCACAGTCCCAGAGATAAGGTGTGTGTGTGTGTGTGTGTGTGTGTGTGTGTGTGTGTGTGTAGTGCATGTGCACAAGAGAAAGAGAGAGAGAAAAAGAGAAATGAGATAGAGAGAGAAAAGGAGGGAGGAATACTCTCTGAAGATGGTCTGGGGTTGGGGCATCTGACCTCAGGCTTAAGGATCATGAAAAGCCTCAAGTTAGGCTTTTCTCTCAGGCTGCTTAATGAACTTTTGCAAAGAAAGCTTGTTGGCCTGGGCAGAGCTAACTTCCTTCATAAACTTTCAAGGTTGTCACCAGGCCTCTGGCATTTTAAAATAGTGTCCTTGTTCTATATAAACCACATCAGATTGTTTTTGAGGTTTTCTTTGTGTGTGTGTGTGTGTGTGTGTGTGTGTGTAATAAAAACAGATGAAATCTTAAAAAAACCAAACACACACACACACACACACAACCAAAACAAAAGGAATTTATTGGGCACCTTCTATGACATAGGTTCATTATCTCTCTTTCCCCTTTAACCAACCACTCAAAGTTTGATTTATCTGCAGTGCAGTGATGACCGAAGTTATGTCAGGAACTTAGGCAACATGGTCATGGTCAAAGTTAGACAGGATGTCTGAGTCCACAGCCCACGTACTCCCTCATTTGACTTGGGCGGCCCTCCTTACTGTCCGACATTACATCCAGCACATGAGGTATGACTGAGAAAAGACATGAATCTCTGCATTTTAGTAATCCACAGTCCACGAGGGCAGTTCTTCGAGTGTGGGGACCATGACAGTGACACTCAGTTGGACACTAGGCTAGCAAGGGACCTGGTCCTCAGTGGGGATGCAGACCTGAGTGGTCTGGCACAAGCGTAGGGACTGCCCCCAGGAACTGGGGCAGGCCGAGGTTCCTGACAGTGACAGTAGGCACATGGGCAGTTTGCCAGACACGCCTGGACCGTAGCAGCCTGGTGTCTCGGAGCCCTTCCCTCATGAAACGGTCCTCATGACTCCGCCTGACTAGGTGCTTCAGGCATCCTCTGATCCTCTGGAAGGAAGGAAGGAAGGAAGGAAGGAAGGAAGGAAGGAAGGAAGGAAGGAAAGGAAGGAAGGAAGGAAGGAAGGAAAGGAAGGAAGGAAGGAAGGAAGGAAGGAAGGAAGGAAGGAAGGAAGGAAGGGTGGGTGAGAAGCATCCTCCCTCCCTGCCATGTCCCCACGACATTGCTGTGTACTACAGCTTCTCCAAATTCCATTTTAATTTTCCACCAGGTAAATAGGGATCTGTCAAAAGCCTGGAAATTGCTGACCTTGTCTCATTCAGCAAGAGTGAAGGAGGGCAGGAGGGGGGTGCAGGGGCTCCTGGGACCTTCCAGCCTCATTTGAAGTGAGAAATGCCAAGCCTGCCATATTTAATGGCCGGCCTGGGAGCTCAGTTGAAAGCAGGGGAGCGGCACTTCTCCTTGAGTCTGGCTGCCCTATCACCCTGCCGGAGGCCATGCTAAGTGGTGGCTCAGTTCTGGCTCTGGGAGGAACCTCGGAGAAGCAGTGATATCCAGGCAGTCCCTGCCTACCAGGCCTGCACATTTTGTTTTTAACCCTTTTGCATTTAAAAGAAAATGATGTTTTTTCATGTCAGGCCACAAACTTTCCTCCTTGCTGCAACCAAAATACCTAATGAGAAGGAACTTAAATAGGAAGGGTTCATTTTGGCTCACAGTTTAAGGAGATCAGTCATCATGGGGGGGGCGGTCCATGGAGGCAGAAGCCGGGTGGTGGGGGTCTGGTCACATCACACCCTCAGCCGTGGGGCTTAGAGAGAGGAATGCTACTGCTTAATCCACTTTCTCCTTTTCATTCAGTCAGGGGACCCTGACTTATGGAATTGATCCCCCTATAGTAAGGGGACACTGACCTATGGAGTGGTTCCCCCCATAGTTAGGGGACCCTGAGCTATGGAATGGTGTCCCCTGTAGTTAGGGGACCCTGACCTATAGAATGATGTCCCCCATAGTTAGGGAACCCTGACCTATGGAATGTTGCCCTCCATAGTTAGGGGACCCTGACCTATGGAATGGTTCCCCCTATAGTTAGGGGACCCTGACCTATGGAATGGTTCCCCCTATAGTTAGGGATCCCTGACCTATGGAATGGTGTCCCCTATAGTTAGGGGACCCTGACCTGTGGAATGGTGCCCCCTATAGTTAGGGGACCCTCACCTGTGGAATGGTGCCCCCATAGTTAGGGAACCCTGACCTATGGAATGGTGTCCCCTATAGTTAGGGGACCCTGACCTATGGAATGGTGTCCCCTATAGTTAGGGGACCCTGACCTATGGAACAGTGCCCCCCATAGTAAGGGGACCCTGACCTGTGGAATGGTGCCCCCATAGTTAGGGAACCCTGACCTATGGAATGGTGTCCCCTATAGTTAGGGGACCCTGACCTATGGAACAGTGCTCCCCATAGTTAGGGGACCCTGACCTATGGAATCATGTCCCCTATAGTTAGGGGACCCTTACCTATGGAATGGTGTCCCCTATAGTTAGGGGACCCTGACCTATGGAATGGTTCCCCCCATAGTTAGGGAACCCTGACCTATGGAACATTGCCCCCCATAGTTAGGGGACCCTGACCTATGGAATGGTTCCCCCTATAGTTAGGAGACCCTTACCTATGGAATGGTGTCCCCTATAGTTGGGGAACCCTGACCTATGGAACATTGCCTCCCATAGTTAGGGGACCCTGACGTGTGGAATGGTGCACCCCATAGTTAGGGAACCCTGACCTATGGAATGATGTCCCCTATAGTCAGGGGACCCTGACCTATGGAATGATGTCCCCTATAGTTAGGGGACCCTGACCTATGGAATGGTGCCCCCCATAGTTAGGGAACCCTGACCTATGGAACAGTGTCCCCTATAGTTAGGGGACCCTGACCTATGGAACAGTGTCCCCCATAGTTAGGGGATCCTGACCTATGGAATGGTGGCCTCCATCGTTAGGGAACCCTGACCTATGGAACAGTGTCCTCTATAGTTAGGGGACCCTGACCTATGGAATGGTGCCCCCCATAGTTAGGGAAACCTGACCTATGGAATGGTGCCCCCCATAGTTAGGGAATCCTGACCTATGGAACAGTGTCCCCTATAGTTAGGGGACCCTGACCTATGGAATGCTGCCCCCCATAGTTAGGGAACCCTGACCTATGGAATGCTGCCCCCCATAGTTAGGGAACCCTGACCTATGGAACAGTGTCCCCTATAGTTAGGGACCCTGACCTATGGAATGGTGCCCCCCATAGTTAGGGGACCCTGACCTATGAAATGGTGGCCCCCATCATTAGGGAACCCTGACCTATGGAACAGTGTCCCCTATAGTTAGGGGACCCTGACGTATGGAACGATGCCCCCCCCCCATAGTCAGGGAACCCTGACCTATGGAACAGTGTCCCCTATAGTCAGGGGACCCTGACCTATGGAATGGTGGCCCCCATAGTTAGGGGACCCTGACTTATGGAATTGTTTCCCCTATAGTTAGGGGACCGTGACCTATGGAACGGTGTCCCCTATAGTTAGGGGACCCTTACCTATGGAATGGTGGCCCCCATCGTTAGGGAACCCTGACCTATGGAATGATTCCCCCTATAGTTAGGGGACCCTGACCTATGGAATGGTGTCCCCTATAGTTAGGGAACCCTTACCTGTGGAATGGTTCCCCCCTATCGTTAGGGTGGGTCTTCCCACCTCGAATAACCTAATCTAGACACTGCCTTACAGGTTTGACCAAAGATTCTTCTTCTAAATGATTCTAGACTCTGTCAAATTGGCAGTATTAACCATCACCTAAGGTTCCTTGGGCAGTTACAAAAAGCCTGCAGAATCTATTTGGGGTAGTACCAAGGAGACGGCTGTGGGACTGGGAAAAGCTGTAATGGAATTAGGAGTCTCAGTAAAAGCCTGAGCCCCAGATCTCTTCTTAGGTGGCATCTGGCTTTTAAAGGTCTAAATCTCAATGACTGGTCAAGATGGCTAATTGGAAGCTATCCCCTTACATGGCATTCCTGGGTTAAAAGCTCTCCATTCTCTGAGACTGTAGCAAGCATGGATATCAGCTTGATGCTTTGACTATTTCTGAGCTCAGCATAGGACTTCTGGGACTTGTGCCTCCTGCCTTGCCCTGCTGTTTAGTGCCCTAGCTCACAACAGCAGGGTCTGATTCTGCCAGGGAAGATGTTTTCATCTCCACCTACTGACATCTGATCAAAGTCTTGTCCCATCAATTAAAAAAGACCCAAAAATAAAAATAAAGCTGCAGACTCAACACTTTGAAAAAGACTTCTCTCGGCTTTTTCAGGATGTCTAGTTAATGACGTGAGTGGGCAGTTTGCTGCAGCCTTCACTGATTAATTTATCCATTGCTGAAGCCTTTCTCTTTTTCGCCTCAGTCTAATTAGTTAAGTGTTGGATGTGGCAGGGAAGGCAGTGTCTCTAGAAAGCACTCGCCATGGGCCCCATTCTCACCTCTGATTATTTTCTCTGTATTTCTCCAAGTGAATTGCCCTGGCTAGTTTCTGAGACCCATGTCAGCCCACCTTCTCTTTAACAAGTGACCCAAGACAGACTGTGGCTCAGGACAAAGCCACAAACTCATTAACTGTCCCAGCCACTGATGGATTGCTGCACTCCCCAGCCTGCTACTTGATTAGAATCAATTTTATCCTCTCCAACAAATGCACCAGCAGTGTCCTGTAACGAGTAACAAGCCGCAGCTCATGTGCCCATTGCACTGTCATTTGTCAAGAGGCTTTCACACCTGTTGTGATGCAGCATCGAGATCATTTACTGGAGGAGAAAATTGTCCAAGTTTATCACGTCACATATCTAAGTGCCACAACTGATGCATAATATACCACCCTAAACTCCAATGATATTCGACAGGAGACATTTATTGAGTTCATTTGTCTGTGTGTTGACAGTGAGTCAGCTGAATTCACTGGGTTGGGCTGATGTGATTTGGTTTTGTGCCAGGAGCCTTTTATCCTCCAGGGACCAAGGACTGCTCTGACATGTCTTCTGCTGTGATGGTGGAATACTAGAGCCTATGCTTGGATCTAGCACATCCTTCCTTATATCTCAGCCTAATTTCAGAACATGTCATACAGCTAAATCAGCTCAAGGAATAGGACATATGCTTTGCTCCCTTCTGTGAAAAGAGCTGTAGTCACATGACACACAGAGGCTTTATACCAAGGAGGGATGAAGAGTCCTGGTCAGCAGCTCCCTGAGCTACAGTCATGTGTGTGTGTGTGTGGGGGGTACCTGCAGTGTGCCAGCCACTTTGTAAAGTAATGAGCTACAGTCAGGTGTGAGGGAGAAACAGAACCAAGGTCTGAACAAGATTGTTCTCCAGGTGCTCTGTCTCCTCATCCTGTGAATACCGGTGTGTGTGTGTGTGTGTGTGTGTGTGTGTGTGTGTGTGTGTGTGATGTGTGTGCATGTGTGTGTGTGTGTGTGTGTGTGTGTGTGTGTATGAGGAGGGTACCTGCAGTGTGCCAGGCACTTTGTAAAGTAATGAGCTACAGTCAGGTGGGAGGGAGAAACAGAACCAAGGTCTGAACAAGATTGTTCTCCAGGTGCTCTGTCTTCTCATCCTGCGAATACTGGTGTGTGTGTGTGGTGTGTGCATGTGTGTGCATACATGTGTGTGTGCATGCATGTGTGTGTGTGTGTGTGTGTGTGTGTATGAGGAAGGTACCTGCAGTGTGCCAGGCTCTTTGTAAAGAAATGCGATAGATCAATGCTATGGTCAAAATGTGCCCTTCCAAATTCACATGGTAGAAACAATGCTTGATGTGACAGTGTTGGGAGATGGAGGTTTTTAGGGACCCCATTTCATGAATGTGTTAATTCTGAATTCTGTTTCTTTCTTTCTTTTTTTTTTTTTTTGGTCTTTTCAAGACAGGGTCTCCATGTAGCCCCAGCTGTGCTGGAACTCACTCTGTAGACCAGGCTGGCCTGCCTCTGCCTCCCAAGTGCTGGGATTAAAGGCATGCGCTACCATGCCTGTTTCTTTATAAAAGAACCTAACAGTAGTTAACTCTTTTCTGTGCCTTCAGCCTTTTCTCAGTGAGAACGTAGTTACACTCCCATCTGAAGGAGGCCACATTTAAAGTGATATCTTGGATGTGGAGAGCAGCCCTTACTAGAGATAAGTGACTTCATTATGTATTTCTAGATTCAAGAACTATGAGAAATCAGTCTGTCTATACATTGTGAGGTCCTAAGTAATGATGTTAGAGCAACACAAATGAGATAGAGTACAAGAAAAAGCTACTATGTTTTGTTTGGTTGGTTTTGAGACAGCCTCTCACTACATAGTCCTGGGTGACTGGATCTCACTATATAGACCAAGCTAGCCTTGAACTCCCACAGCTACCTGCCTTGCCCTCCTAGAGCTGGGATTAAAGGTGTGCATCACTAAGATCTGCCAAAGCTTTTGTTTTTATGGAGCTTCATTTCCAGTGAAGAGAGTCAGAAAAGTAGTTAGTGACATAGACAACATATACCAGATGTGAAAAATTTTCTATGAAGGGCAGCTACAAAATATTTTAGGCTTAGAGGCCACAAGGTCTCTGATGCTATGATTTACCTCTCAGGTATAGCATGAAAGCAGCCAGAGCACACAGGTGAGAGTTTGTTACAATAAATCTTTATTTATACAATCAGGCAGAGTTGAATTTGGTGTGTGGGATTTGGTATGCCAGGGCCTGATGTATATATTTAAAATAGTAATGGAATGGAATGAGAAGGGGATGTAGGTTTTATATGAAGTACCATATGAAGGCTAGAAGGAAATTATACCAGACACCTGCTAAAGATGGTAAGAGAGATTTAATTTGAGTTTCTGCAACAGAAAGAGAAAGACAGGCCTGAGGTTCAGCCTATGGTACTCCTGTGCACTGCGTAGTGTGCAGTTGACTCCACACCAAATGCAGCAGATTGCTGCACTGTAAAGAATCAGAGTGTGGTGGTTACTTTTACTGTGAAGTTGACATAATCTACCATCAGCTGGAAAGAGTGTCTTGATGAGGGACTGTCTGTCTAGGACAGGTGGGCCATGGGCATTCGGTAGGGGAATGTCGTGATTGCATTAGTTGAAGTGGGAAGACTTGCTCACTATGGGGGTTCCCGTTCCCTAGGCAAGGGAACAAACTGCATAGGAATGGAGAAAGTGGGCTGAGTGCACACATGCATTAATGTGTTCTTATCTGTTTCTCAACTGTGTATGGATGCAGTGAGAACAGTTGTGCCAAGATCCTGCTGCTGTGACTTTCCCACAGAGATGGACTGTGTGGGGGTTGGAATGAGAAATGTCCCTCACAGGCTCATGTATTTGAACGCTTGGTCCTCAGTTGATGGTGGCACTGCTTGGGGAGGATATGGACCCTTAGAAAGTGCAGACTTCCTGGATGAAGTACATCCCTGGGGGTGGCCTTTGAGAGTTTGTAGCCTTGCTGCACTTCTTATTTTCTCTCTCTGCTTCCTGTGTGGATCAGTCAGTTTCCCATCTCTTCTGCCATGTAGTCTCTGTCACAATGCTCTTAGTCTTTCTGGATCCAAGAATCAATCCTTTCTTCCCAAAGTTGCTTTTGGTCTGAGTGTTTTACCATAGCAATGGAAAAGTAAGTAATACAGTCTTAACGTGGGAGTGTGAGCTAACATAACTATTCTCAGAGTGTTTTATCATAACACAGAAGTAAAAGTGAGACAGGGAGTCAAGAATGGAAAAGTAACTTGATTAGAAGCTAAGAATATGGTATTTGTACTCAACTCTGGGTTGGAACTAGCTCTTTCATTTGTATTTAGACTCATACCTTACCATGTGTCTGTGTGCTGTGCTTTCCTGTGCACATGGCCCGTCATGGGAATAAATGGGATGGACTGTACTCAACTGCTGGACAAGCTGTTTGCACAAGGCGGGTCAAGTTATTTGATAGCAATGTGTGGGAAGAGGAGCATCATCACATATCAAGTGCTGGGATCTTACATAGAGGATGTGGAAGCCTTGGGATGGGAGATCCTGAAATTGGAGCTTCAGCTGTAATATTCTGTCCTGGATTTAAAGAAAGATGTGAACCAAATGTCACATTAAGGTCTATTGATTCTGGAAGGAAAATTATGAATGATGGACTTAGTATTTTAATTTGAAAACAATAAATATAAGCAACAACTAGAGCCAGAGGCCTCTCCCCCCAAAATCTGAGTGGCTGCTGAGGACCAGATCCTTAACTGATCTTGAGAAAACACAGCTTGGTTAATCTGGGCTAATTGTATGGACTTAAACACCCCAAAAGAAAGTATAACCAAAAGATAAGTAATCATTATATTTCCTTTAAAGTCTGAGAGATTGTGCCTCCAAATTAGATTTTAAGTCATTTGAAGTCATATGAGATCTGTTGTTGTCAAATAATAAAGTTTCCTCTTTATATTTAAGCAACTACCCAAGGGGAAACTTACACAATGACTGTCAAAATGCCTGGAAAGCAGATGCTGAGTCCAGACACCATGGCCAAATGAACAAAAGAGAAACCCAATAATGGATGCTTCAGAACCACTTGTTGAGGAATTCTAATGGACTTTTGAGTTGAATTAAATGGACATTTAATTCACCCTGTTCCTCTCCTGGTTCCCTACCTAGAAAATGTACCTCGCTACTCTCACCTTCACTTCTCCTTCACAGGCACCAGTCTCACTATAGCTATACTTTTGGGGGCCTTTCAGATAGACCCACTGAGCAAGGGGTACCCCAGTTGCCACCTACTACACCCTTTTTCAGCATGAAGTCAGAGTGGTCGGTGCCCCAATTCCCTCTTGGCAATTGGGGTAACCTCCTCAGAAGGTAATGTGATAAAAGTAGAAGCTAAAAATTGGCTAGGCAGTTTAGCATCACGACGCCCCAGAGAGCCAGTTTCTTTCTCAGCTGAGAGCTGAAGACTTCCTGGATCTACCAGTAAACTTATCCTTCTTGTTGCTCTGACTTGTGGCCAATGCATCCTTAACTCACTTGTTAAATTTATTAACCAGTGGGTAAATTCTATTAACATCATGGTGCTAAGGACCCAATACAACCCCCTCCCTAGTGAAGATCATTCCATCTTAGAAACACCAATTGTAAAAAAAAAAAAAAACAAAAAAAAAAAAAAAAAAACACCAATTGTGGTCAACACTATGAACTTCATTCAAGGATTTGAAGATCTCACAACAAGAGGGGGAAATGAGATAGAGGATTATTGAGATAGAGGATTATAAACACTCAGGGGTAGTGTTCTCAGATACCATTAAGCCATTTTTCCTTAGTCATTCTAAGAATGACTGGTTTGCTTGTTTCATGCGTTTCTCTTTGATTGGTAACTAACTGTAGTGTTAAACTCTGGTTGGCTAGTGTACTTTATTGGTAACTTTAATTGTGATACTAAACTCTGATTGGCTGTTGTACTCATAAATTACCTTGTAACCTGCACCTTGTGACCACACTCCTCACAAGTTGAGTGTTGGCCCAGCATCGTAGTTAAATTAAACCCTCCTTTAAAACTCGATCATCTCAATCAACGGAGAAAAAGCTTTCAACAAAATCCAGCATCCCTTCATGCTTCAAGTCCTAGAGGGAATTGGACTGGAGGGAACATTCCTCAATGTGATCAAAGCCATATACAAGAAACTACAGCCAACATCATCTTAAATGGAGAAAAGTTGGAAGCATTCCTCTTAAAGGCAGAAACATGGCAAGGTTGTCCACTATCTGCACTCCTCTTCAATATAGTGCTTGAAATGCTTGCTAGGGCAATAAGGCAAGAAAGTGAAATAAAAGGAGTACTAATCAGAAAAGAGGAAGTCAAACTATCCCTTTTTGCAGACAATATGACAGTTTACCTAAGGGATGCTAAAAACTCCACAAGAAAACTCCTAGAAACAATAGTCTCAGTAAAGTGGTGGGATACAAAATAAACCTAGAAAAATCAGTAGCCTTTCTTTACACCAACAATAAACAACTGGAGAAGGAATATAAGAAGAACTTCCAATCACAATACCCTCAAAAAATACCTGGGAATAAACCTAACCAAAGATGCCAAAGAACTCTACAACAAAAAATTTTAAATCCTGAAGAAGGAGATTGAAAATGACATCAAAAGGTGGAAAGACCTCCCATGCTCATGGATTCAAAAAATTAATATAGTAAAATTGTCCATTCTACCCAAGTTAATATACAGATTCAATGCAATCCCAATAAAAATCCCCATGAGCTTTTTCACAGGCTTGGGAAAAAAATCCTTAAGTTCATATGGAAAAACAAAAACCCTCAAATAGCTAAAGAAACCCTGAGTGAAAAGTGCAGTACAGGGGGGATTACTTTACCAGACTTCAAGCTAAATTACAGGGCTATAGTCAAAAAAACAGCCTGGTACTGGCACAAAAACAGACCCATTGATCCAAACTTGAGCTCATATAACTTCAGCCACCTCATATTTGACAAAGGGGCCAAAAAACCTCAATGGAGGAAAGGTAGCATCTTCAGCAAATGGTGTTGGCAAAACTGGATCACCATTTGTAGAACAAAATTAAACCTCTACCTCTCTCCCGGTACAAAAATAAACTCCAAGTGGATCAAAGATCTTGATATGAAACCTGAAACTCTGAAAGTGATAGAAGAAAAAGTTGGCAGCAACCTACAAGACATAGGCATAGGAAAAGACTTTCTAAATCAAACAGCAGCTGCACAGGAAATAAGGACAACAGCTGACAAGTGGGATCTTATTAAATTCAAAAGCTTTTGTACAGCTAAAGAAACAATCAAGGAAGTGAAGAGAAAACACAGAGTAGGAGGAAACCTTTACTAGTGATACATCTGACAGAGCATTAACATCCATAATATATAGACTACTTAAAAAACAAATAAGAAAACAAATGACCTACTCAAAAGATGCAGTAAAGAGCTGAACAGAGACTTCACCAGTAAGTAAGTAAAGATGGCTGAGAAACATCTTAAAAATTGTTCAACATCATTAATAACTAAGGAAATACAAAGAAAAACCACACTAAGGTATCATCTCACTCCAATAAGACTGGCCAAGATCAAGAAAACAAAAGACACCAAATGCTGGAGAGGTTGTGGGGAAAAGGGAACACTCATCCACTGCTGGTGGGAATGTAAACTCATACAACTACTGTGGAAAGCAGTGTGGAGAACCCCTAAAAGACTCAAAATGAGCCTACCACCTAACCCAGCCATACCACTCCTGGGTATATACCCACAAGACACATCCTACTGCAAAGATACATGCACAGCTATGTTTATTGCAGCTCTCTTTACAATAGCAAAGAGCTGGAACCAACCCAAATGCACCTCAACAGATGAGTGGATAACAAAAATGTGGTACATGTACACAATGGAGTGCTATTCAGCGGTAAAGAAAGATGGTATCATGAACTTTGCAGGTAAATGGATGGAACTTGAATCATTATGCTAAGTGAAGTAACACAGTCCCAGAAAAAAAGGTGAATGGTTTCCCTCATTTGTGGATGCTAACACCAAATAGCCAATTGGCAGGCAAACTGAGCAGCTTTATTATTATATTTCATTGTATCTGAAAGCAACTGTGCTATTATAATGTGAATCTCTTAATGGGCTCTAGAATTGACCTACCACTTATATCCATACATTGTAATTAGCATATATGGGTGGAAGATATGTATTCATATTCTAGAAAAAAAGAATATAAAGTCATTCTTCTTTTTATCTGCATGCAACTTTATTATTAAAATGTGAATCCCAGGCCAGGTGTGGTGGCACACGCCTTTAATCCTAGCACTTGGGAGGCAGAGGCAGGTGGATCTTTGTGAGTTCAAGGCCAGCCTGGTTTACTGAGTGAATTCCAGGACAGCTGGGGCTACAGGGAGACCCTGTCTAGAAAAGACCAAAAAAAAATAAATAAATAAATAAATAAAATATGAATCCCTAAACACATTTTGGAATTAACCTATAGTTTATTTTCAGACTTCATAATTTTGATTTATGTGTGGAGTATATATATGTATATCTTGGAATAATATAAAATTACAGGGAACAAAAAAAAGAGAGGAAAAAAACCTGTTCAAAGAACTGACCAAAACAGTAAATTTATACATTCAAAAGGTTATAAAAGACTGAGAAAAAGATGCAAGACAGGACTTAACATGTATGGCAGAATCCATGAGCTCTGGCAGGGAGTTGGGGGTGGGAAGGGTGGGCATGGATGGGGGAATGAGTCTAAATTTGATTAAGAAATGTTGTATGAAATGCGCTCAATAAAAATTAACTTAAAAAAAAAACACCTCTGTGGCCAGATTATTTGGTGCCTGGTGATTCAACTGATTCAGCTTCTCAGTGGACAACTGTAATCTTCCTTGACTTTCATAGAGTTTGAATAGTTCCACTTATCACTTATGGAAAACATATTCGAACATACATTTAAGTTTTTTAGGAAAAAAAACAGAACTTTTATTCATTGGCTAAACTGGATTTGTCAGGTCCAGGTCAGAGCAGCAGGCTAAATTCAGGACAGTCAATAAGAACACATAGAAGATCCTAAAATTAGCTTAAAGAAGAGTCTTTGTTAGACATCCATGGAGGGGTTTAAGTAGAAGAATGATATTTAATTTCCATGTCATCAGATCGTTGTTTCTGGGATGAGTAAAAAAACTATATATAAGAGCAGAAACAGGAGGCAGCTTAGAATAAGAAGCTCCTGGCCTCCTAGTAACTAGGGATTAGACAAGCAGGGCGTTAGTTAAGATAGATACAAGGGTATGGCTTGGAATATGTGTAGAGGAGGGTTTAGAAGACCTTCCCATTCCGTCTGCCATAGAAGTGAGAAAGAAAGCAAAGGGGAGAGTGTGGCCTGAGGACTTGGCAGGAAGGCTGTGGGCCCGTGGAGATGGGCAGCCCGCGGGGAAACGGCGGGGGCGCCCGGCACGCTCTCAGCTCCGGCTCTGCAAGGTGGTCCAGAAATTGTTAGTATATTACTATCATTGCCTGAGGGAACCAATTTGGCAATAGGAAATACGGATCTTCTGGGTTTGAGTACCCAGATGTCCCTTGGCCTGAGTTCATCCACTGGAGCCTATTCAGCCTATTTAGTATCGCTCCCTTAAAGTTCTATTCTCCCTCACCCAGCAGTGATCAGCTTCTGAAAGTTCCTTGTCTAAGGTTGGGGCTGCCTGTCAAATTACCCAGTTCCATGCTTGTTTTTATGTTATTGAGTCTGCATGGGTCTTGGGCATGCTGTCACCATTGCTTTGAGGTCATATGAGCAGGGTCCCAGAGGCTAGAAGACTCTGTTTGCCTTTGGTCACGCACCACACCTGGCCCCTTCTTCCACATTAGTCCCTGAGCCTTGGGTAGTTGAGGTTTAATATGAGTCCTCTCCAGTGTCTGCAGTGCCTTAATCTCTACACTTCAGCCAGTTGTGGCCTTCTGTGTTCCCTGTATTGCATGAATAATCTTCACTGGTGAGAACTGAGAGATGCTTTAGTGTTCTCTACCCCTGTTCCATGAACCTTAGTGTACAGACTCCACTGTAGACATGGCACTTAGGGCTGGGGATCTTATAGACAATGATTCTTTGTCTGAGTTACATGGGGATGTTTCTAGAAATACAATCTGTGTACAAATTGCAGGTGAAGGAGAGGTTAACTCAAGTTTGAGGTCTAGGAAACACTACATTTAAAAGCTGGGAAGAAGAGGACACCAGTAGAGAAGGCCGAAAAGCAGAGACCGCTGCTGTAGAATGGAAGCCAGAAGAATCTTCCAGAAAATCTGAAGGAATAATTGTGTTTCTTGTTGCTGAAAAATTTTAAACTACAGTTAGAATAGATTCAGATTTGGAAATAGAGAATGATTTTCATAAAAATCACTGAAAAGAACCATAAAACAAAACCCCAATGGTCTGACTACATCAAGTTAAAAGATTTCTTTCAATAGAGAAAAATGTGATAGATATTTTCAAAGGATGTAACTAACAAAAACTTTAATTTGAATAACATGTCTGAATATCAGCAAGAAAATGTCAGGCACCCATCCTGTTTCCCTGAATAATATAAAAAGAATATAAATCATAAAGTCAATAAAATAGCACTTCAGGTATCTGTTGATAAACAACTTAATCTTAGCATTGGGCACTGATGAAGCAGAGGCAGGAAACTTTCTAGTTAGAGACAGGCCTGGGATACTTACTGAGAGTCTGTGAGAGAGAGAGAGAGAGAGAGAGAGAGAGAGAGAAAGAGAGAGACAGAGAGAGAGAGAGACAGAGAGAGAGAGAGACAGACAGAGAGAGACAGAGAGAGAGAGACAGAGAGAGACAGAGAGAGAGAGAGACAGAGAGAGAGAGACAGAGAGAGAGAGAGAGAGGAAAAGGAGGAGAGGAAAATAAAAAAGAAGGGAAAAGACACCTGGGAAAGCTGAATACATGATGGATTGATCAAGTAAATTAAAGAAATGCAAAGTAAAATAGTAATAAGCAATAACATCTCACATTCACAGTGTATTAAACATTAGTTCTCATGAAAGAATGATTGGTCCATGAGGTAAGAGCAAGGATAGTCTACCAGGTTGTGATGGTTGAGCTTGTAGCATGAACTCCAACAGGAAGAGGGCTGAGCAGAATCAAGGAGCACCTGGGGAAGGAAGGGCTCATTGGACAGATTTCCCAAACCAGACCACCTGTGCCTGTGTCTGTGTCTGTGTCTGTGTCTGTGTCTGTGTCTGTGTCTGTGTCTGTGTCTGTGTCTGTGCCTGTGCCTGTGTCTGTGTGTGTCTGTGTCTGTGTCTGTGTCTGTGCCTCAGCCAGTGTCCATGTCCGTGTCTGTCTGTGTCTGTGTCTGTGTCTGTGCCTGTGTCTGTCTGCATTTGTGTCTGTGTCTGTGTGTGTCTGTATCTGTGTCTGTGCCTGTGTCTGTCTGTGCCTGTGCCTATGTCTGTGCCTGTGCCTGTGCCTGTGCCCGTGCCCGTGCCCGTGCCCATGCCTGTGCCTGTGTCCGTGTCTGTGGGGGAACTGTCTCGGTGGTTTATTGCTGTGGAATGGCACAGCCTGTGGAGGTGTATAGAAGAGTTGGCCCAACAGGAGCCAGAGTGAGAAAGCCGGTCAGCGGCATTCCTCCATGTCCTCTACTTTATTTCCCACTTGAACTCCTGCCATGACTTCCCTTGATGGCATATTATGACCTGTACTTGTGCACCAAATAAATCCTTTCTTCCCCCTGTTGCTTCTTGGTGCTTATCACAGCGACAGGAAAAGTGCATTAGGACAATGCCTGACAGTTCCTCTGAAATCCTCAGCTAAATGCAAAAGTATCCAAGGAACAGAAGACTTTGATCTACTGTGAACTGTGAGTGAAGTCTGAATTTGGTGGAATTCTGTATCAGTGGAGCTGAGGGAAATTCTATAGTACAAGATCCACTACTTCTAAGGACATTGGGAACATGATTGCAATTGATATCAGAGTGGGAGGCTTCTGAAAGATGCTGTAATGAATATCCTGGAATGTGAACTTTACAGTCTTATTCATTCATCGTGAATTCATCTCTCAAGCTATCTCTTTATTTATCAAGTATTTATAGGAATATATTTTGTGTTCTAGAAAGTTTATAGAGCCCCTAGAAACTGACCACCTAGAACTTACTGTCTAGTGGGGAAAGTGGATAAAAATGGTACAATTTCTACAATAAAATAAATGCATATAACTTTGATGCATGGTACCTGATTACATTGTTATGTTGAAAGGTGATTGTTTATTGAGCATATGTAATGGGCAGGTTTGGCTAGCTCACCGTTTCTGGGAATGTGCCAATGATGTGACAGTTGAGGTGTCATCTACAGATTGGGAGGACTTTGCTTATATAAAGATGATGCAGAAGCATATTCGCAATGAGTGGCAGAGGTGTGCAGAGGTGCTGTGGTTAGATGGGGTTGGTTGTACTAGGAACAGAAACGAAACCAGGAGGGCTAAGGCACGGGGAGCAAAAGAAAGGTTTGCGAGAGAGATACAGAAGAGGAGCTGGGCCCCGTGGAATGCGGACGCCACACTAAGCACGTTTGCGCTCAATCACAGGCATAGTGAGAAGCCGCTTATGTATGTTAAGCAGAGATGACAGAGGCAAGCACGCGTTTCGCTGTGATGACTCTGGAAAACAGCTTGGAGGGGGCGCCAGAGAAGGAGCTTTGCCACGAAGGGCAGCACAGTGAACTAGCTGGGCAGCTGAAGAAGCTGACCAGCATGAGAAATGTTTAAAAGATAAAACTCCCAGCACTTGGATATGGATTGATGCCAGAGAGAGGTAGGGTCTTATTACATTTTCTACTGTATTATTAAACATCATGATTGGGTAAGTTTATGTAGCTCAGAGCTCTGGAGGCTGGGAAATGGTGGGGTGTACCACCGCAGAGAGCAGCACCAGAGAGCCAGTGCAAGCTGGCTAGAGAAGTGCACCCATACGTTAAAGCCACTCCTGCAACAACCTGTTAGGTCACCTTGACAACTCCATGAAGGTGCCCTGACTCAGTTACCTCCCAAAGGCTCTATTCAAAGCCATTAAAATATGGCCTTGAGGACGGCTTCAAACTACAGAACTGGGCCCGATCCTGGAAGCGGCACTCAGATCCCAAACTAGTTGTTGTGAAGAACACATTTATTCTGGCCTGCCCAAAGCAAGATGCTAGGGGATCATTTTCTGGGCCAGGGGTCCAGAAAGAGACCCACTCGTCTATAAAATCAGGGCATCCCTGCCAGACCTGCCTCTTTCCATCTCGCTGCCAAGCCCCAGTGAGATGGAGCGTGTGACAGTGCTTTGGAGGTGTATGTCTCTGTAGCTGTGTCAACTGTCATTACTTTCCCACCTGCTGTCCTTGATGGCTTTGTGGTTTCTTGCAACCAAATCTTCCAAGGAAATCTAAATTCTTGCTGAGGAGCAAACAAAACAAGTTCATCCTATCTTGGCAACTATCAGGAAAATATGGCATAATAACAGCCTTGAGGCAAGAAAAAAAATCTTAGGTCCAAACTACAGCCCACTCAGAAACGTCAAGCTCCAAGTTCCCAGCTCAGCTGAAACATTTCACAGTTCTGGTTCCTTTTGTGGTTGGCAATGACAGTATTGTGAATGGCGGCGGGCTCCCTGGATAGTTAAACTTTCTGGACCTTTTTGCTTGATAGAATAATATTTAGAATGACTTTCAAGTAACTCCCAGCTATAAAAACTCAACTGACTTAAAGATAGAAATAATGTAGTGCATGGTGTACCCTGAATGCTTGTGTGTGTGTGGGGGGGGCATTTCACACCATGGGTGCACTTACACACATGCAGACACTACACTTATATGATAACAATAATAAATAAAACATTTTTTTAAAAGAAGACATGTTTTAGCTTTTGCAACCTTGGAATGTAGTTTACCTTGTGGGGTTATCTTTATGGTGTTCTTATTTACATATATGATAGCAGCTCTGAGGAAGCTCGAGGGCCTGGAGTCCCCACAAGTTTATGAGCCTGGTTTCCTCTTGCATGGAAAAGTCCCTGAGTTTCCTTTGCACCCTGTGGATCTTCATGCACTTAACATTTGTGAGAACAAAATCCATCTCAACAGCATCGCACTAATGGCCATCAGTACCTGACCTTCTGGTGACGTTTTTCTTCACCAGCATCCTCTGTTCTTACAAAATAATCCTCATAAGCAGAATTCTTCTCATCTCTCATAGCATATATCACATGCCTTGGTGACTGTAGCAAGGTAAAACCTAGCATGACGTCTCTAGTTAGACCATCCTGCTGGCTCCAGGACTTGTTTCATCTGGTGGGTCTGACTCTTGGCTCTCCTGCAATCATGCTACCGTCGTTCATTCGGTGTCAGTCTCTCCTGCATCAACGCTGGGCTCCACCATGTGCACCTGCTTGGATCAGCTGGCCCAAGCAGAGGTGTAATAAGCCCGTGTGTGTTGGACCTTGCCTGAGATGCTTCATGGAGGAGACCTGAGGTGACACCAGCTGTGTCTTCAATGTCCAGCTCCAGGGGAGCCCTCAGAGAAATTCGGTCACACAACTGATCGTGGATGAGAGCAGTGTGCCAAACGGAGCCAGGTCCAAACTGCAGAAATTTGGACAAATTACCAGTGACTATTTCAAACCAATGAGTCTGGGGAGGTTTGGTGTCGAACATAAAGAACTGAAACACAAGTAACTTGTCTCATCGCCACCAAATCACTGATCACAGAAGTTAGTTTCTAACCTGCTGATATTAAGCCCCACTATTTTGCAGACACTAAGTGTATGACCAGTATGACATGAACTAGTGCCTCTTGGAGCTTTAGGGTCACCACCTGTAAAATAGACACACTGCAGCTTAGAGAGAAGGTTTTGTGAAGATCTATTGGTCAGCTTTTTATCACTGTGACAAAATGCCTGATAACTTGAAGGAGGAAAGATTTATTTGGTCTTATAGTTCCAGAGGTTTAATTCATCCTAGTGAGGAGGACATGGCAGAGAAGCTTATTGTGGTGGACAGGAGGGAGGTGGAAGGGGAGAAGGAGGGAGAGGGAAGAGAGGAAGCGGGAGAGGGAGGGAGAGGGGAAGGGGAGGGAAGAGAAGGAAAGAGGAGGAGGGGAGAAAGGAGGGGAGGGGAAGAGGGAGGGGAGGGGAAGAGGGAGGGGGAGGGGGAGAGAGAGGGAGAATGAATGCTGACTCTAGCCAGATTTCCCTTTTTCCCATTTCATCTGTGGGGTGCTCAGACTATAAACCTCCTCATTCAAAATGGGTCTTCTCTTAGTAAATCTGCTCTGGAAATGCTCCCATAGATACATCCTGCAGTGTGCTTTACTAATATATATGCTCCTCAAGCCAATCCTATAACTATCCCAGAAATAAAATGAAATAGGGCCCAGGGTTGCCAAGTGCAGCTTCTAACACAGGACATCAGCAAAGTACAGCAACTATAGCCATGTTTAAATGGCTGCTCTCTACATTGACTAGGAATTTAATGGTTCTCAGGAACCATGAATCAATATTCTCAATATTCCCAAGGACTATCACAGTGAGAGAGACATACTAAGATACAAATAAGTGTTTATCAAATGAATAAGTGAATCAATGGTGCCCTTTTTGGTTTAATTGGGAGAATTCACAGAAACACTCCAGTGGATTCTTTTCTTTTGACTGGATTGCCTTTATTGAGAAGTTTGTGTTCTTCTCAAAGTAGTGCTATCAGTTATTGCCCCGAAGTTATTTTTAAATTTATTTAAACTGATACATAAACATTACACCTCTTAGTGGGGTATGAGGGGATTTTTTTGATACATGGCATCATTGTGCAATATTCAAATCAGGGTGAGGATATTTACCTTCTCAAGCACTTATCATTTTGTGCTGAAGTCAGTCAAGATTCTGTCTTCTAACTTATTCAAATATCCCATACATAACTACTTTCCAAAGTTGCTAGACTGTGGAAGTGTGCAGCAGGCCTTCTTGTGACTCAGTAACCATTGATTAGCCTTCCACCTCTATCCTTTCCCAAAGGCTATTGCAAGATCTTAAAATGCCTCTGTATTGAATACATAAATATTTTATTTTAAAACTTTTTATTTTATTTACTTTTACTTTTATGTTTGTGTTTTGCTTAAATGTAAGTGCACCAGGTGTGCTTAATGCCCACAGAACCAGAAGAGGATGACAGATCCCTGGAACTAGAGTTTCAGCTGGTTGTTACCCACATTGTAGATGCTGGGAACCAAACCTGGGTCCTCCACAAGAGTAGCACATGCTTGTAACTGATGAGCCATCTCTTCAGTCCCATTTCCAAGCCAATATTCTTTGTTGTACATGATGCATCTGAGCAAATCCGATCCCTACTCTCTTTCTATTGTCTCCAGCCCCACCCAACCTATTTTCTTCCCAATTTCATGTCTTTCCTTTTAAACGTACCCCACTGTGTCCAATCAGTGCTGCTCATGTGCACACGGTGTGGGGGTGGTCTGTGGGTACACCACCAAGGGAAAACGATTCTCCCATTCCCAGCAATCATCAACTGTCCAGAGCTTCTTAGTTAAGGTTGGGGCCTCCTGCAACCCTCCACATCCATAACAGAATTTTAACTGTCTTGATTTGTGCAGCTCTTGTGCAAGTAACCACAGGAGCTATGAGTTCATAGTGTGTGGTGGTTTGAATGAATGTCCCCCATAGGCTTTAAGTATTCAGACATTTGTCTCCAGTTGGTGGCACTGTTCTTGGAGGCCTTAGAAGGTGTGGCCATGCTAGAGGAAGTATGTTATTGGGGGCAGGCTTAGTGAGTTTAACAAGCCTTGCAGTCTCCAGTTGCTCTCTCTCTGCTTCCTGTGCTCATTGCGAGATGTGACCCTTGGCGTNCTCTGCTTCCTGTGCTCATTGCGAGATGTGACCCTCGGCTTGCTGCCTCAGCTCCAGCCGCCATGCCACCCACCACAATGGACTCTAATTCCCTGGAACCGTCAATCGTAAGCTCAAATAAACTCTTCCTTTTATAAGTTCCTTTGGTCATGGTGTTTTATCGCAGCAACAGAAAAGTGACTAATACATAGTGGAACAGCCCAGTAGTTTCCTGAAGATAGAGCTTCACAGCAGTCCCCCCTCATCCCCTGGCTCTTTCGTTCTTTCCATTCTTTTCATTATTTCCACCTCTTCTTGGGCATTGCTCCCTGAGCCTTAGGACGGGGAGAGGTTGAAGAGGGCAGTGGTTAATGAAGAGATTCCTAACTGCAGTGGATAATGCAGAGATTCTTAACTGGTCCAGGTTCTAAGACTAAGTCACTATGTGTATTAGTCACTTTTCTGTTGCTGTGAAAAAACCACCATGACCGAGGGAACTTATAAAAGGAAGAGTTTATCTGAGCTTATGATCAATGGTTCCAGGGAATTAGAGTCCATTGTGGCAGGGGACATGGTGGCAGGTGCTGGATGAAGAAAGCCAAGGTTCACATCTTCCAATGAGCACAGGAAGCAAAAAGAGAGCAACTGGAGACTAGCAACTTGTTAAAGTCTCTAAGCCTGCCCCCATTGATATACTTCCTCTACCATGGCCACACCTTCTAAGACCCCCAGAACAGTGCCACCAACTGGAGACAAAGTGTCTGAATACTGGAAGCCTATGGGGGACATTCTCATTCAAACCACCACATTCCACTCCCTGGCCCCCATAGGCCATATAAAATGCAAAATGCATTTAGTCCAACCTTAAAAGTCCCCATAGCCTTTACTAGTCTCAATTCTATTCAAAAGTCTACAGTCCAAAATCTCTTGAGACACAGGCCAATCTCTTAACTGTAAGCTCCTGTAAAATCAAAAGACAAATTACATACTCCCAACATACAGTGGAACCGAATACACATTCCCATTCAAAAAGGGAGGAATAGAGGCACAGTGAGGAAATACTGGACCAAAACAAGACCAAAAACCAGCAGGGCAAACACCAAGTCCAGTAGCTCCATGTGCAACTTCTGGGGCTTGACTTCCAAAGGGCTTAGATGGCTCAGCTCTTCCAGCTTTGCTTGCAACATACATCTCTTTCTTAGGCTGGTACCACTCACTACCTGTATGTTGTAGCTCTCCTTGGCAAATATCTCACAGCTCTGGCATCTCAAATATCTTCTTGGGGTCTCCACTGCCAACCAGGCTTCACCTTCACAGCTTCATGCAATGGCCTATCAGGGCCTTCTTTATGCAGAGATGCCCCTGCTGCACTCTGCCTGGCCTCAGTGGCTCTCTGAAACTGCAGAGGAAGAACTGATGACCCCTTCACTCTTGCATCCTTCATGCCTCTAAAGCCAGCACCACGTGAATGTAACTGCCAAATTTGGCTGCAAGTTTGGGAAGGACCCTGGTCTACTTCAACCACATTTGCAACATTTCTCTGCCCTTGACTTGTTGGAGTAGAAAACCCATTCAGTATTTTCCTTTTAAAAGTTGGAGGCTTGGCTGGGTGTGGTCTTGCCCTGAAGTTACTCTTTAATTTCACTCTTTCCATCGTTTACTTGTAAATCTTTAGGCCTCTCCTTATTCACTTTAATCTCCTTATCAAAGGAATCCTCTCCTTCAGGACATGCCTTGGCTCCACCATTAATCTTCCTAGTGCAGTTTTCAGATCCAAACTGTACATTCTGCATTTCTTTCTGTCCCATTTGCTCTTTTTCACTGTAAATCTGCACAATATTCACCATTAATAGCCATGCCACCATTTATACATTAGGCTGTCTTGAGATATCCCCTGCCAAAGACATTAGTCAATTGCTTTTCAACTTATCCTCAGGCAAGCTTTTGGGCTGTGGCCAAACTCCAGCCAGACTTTTTGCCAAAATGTCCCAGTTGCCGCTTAAGTCCTTATTTTCCTCTGGAAATACATTTTCTCAGTGCTGCTTTCTTCCAAGCTTCTACTAGAATGGCCCATTAAGCTCTCCTTACAGCAGTCAACAGCTTTTCTATCCCAAAGTTCTAAAATCTTCCACATTTCTCCAAACACCCACATGGTCAGTTTCTTCACAGCCAACAGCCCACTCTCTGGTACCAAATACTATATTAGTCACTTTTCTGTTGCTGCAGTAAAACCACCATGACCAAGGGAACTTATAAAAGGAAGAGTTTATTTGAGCTTATAATTGATGGTTCCAGGGAATTAGAGTCCATTGTGGTGGGGAGGCATGGTGGCCAGAGCTGGAGCAGAAAGCCAAGGTTCACATCTTCCAATGAGCACAGGAAGCAGAGATTGAGAGCAACTGGAGACTATCAAGACTCGTTAAAGTCTTTCAGCCTGCCCCTAGTGAGGCACTTCCTCCAGCATGGCCACACCTTCCAAAATCTCCCAAAACAGCGCCACCAACTGGGGACCAAATGTCTGAATACTTGAACCCTATGGGGGACACTCTCATTCAAACCACCACACTACGCATGCTTTGCCCTAAATGGCCATCTATGTCTGACATTCTTCTAGTTGGTTCTGTCATTTTGAGCAAGTTACTCAGTTTCTATCAGCTTCATTCTAATTCTGCCTTATCTGTAAGAGTTAAACATACAATCTAGTCACAGTACCTAGCAAAGCTTTGTCAGTCTTCATTGAATATTTTCTCCATAGTAAACCAAGGTCTCCAAAATTTCCTTATGGGGACACACAACCAATCATAGGACCAGGGGATAAGAAGGTTGAACCAGACCAGACAAAGCAAATTGCATTGTTAGCCAGAGCTAATGTTTTTCATCTGTGTGGCAGGTCATTGTAGGAGCTGCAGACCCAGTGGTGAAAATGACAGAGAGGAGCATCCTGGAAGTGTGTTCCCCTCCAACTGATGCATTCCCTTTACACTTCCAGCTCCGACACTTCCCGTAGCTGACAGACTACGTGTCTCACTCTGCTTCCTTCCCTCCCTCATCTCAGTCTGCATTTCCCATTATTGATGTCCATGAATCTTATTTTCTTTCTTTGGCTCTTTTAACAATCTAAGCTACTGCTGGCATTGCAGAGGCACCATCTACTTCCGCTACTTGAACTGCTCTCCTCATACACATCTGAATAACCAGTGCCTCCTTGTCACACAGATTTGAACACAAGTGCTCCTTTCTCAGAAAGCCCTGGAGCTATTGTCTAGAGTTGTTCAATTAAGAACTGCACAACCCTGGGGTGGCATCCAGTTTCTTCTAAGACCACTAGAATTGTAGAAGAACAGTGAGCCCAGCTGTGCTAGGTAGCCCTCACCTTCTCTGGCACGGCAACCTAATAATCTCCTAGTCGAATTCCAGCCTTTTTTATATTTTAATTCCTTTCCAACCTGTTTTCCGAGTACTCATCACATCTCTACTTACTACCTTATTTATTTATGATTCCTGTTGTCATGCTTGACTTCAGCACCTGGGAAGAAGGAAGCTTCTTCCCCAATCCTCGATTGGATGGGTGTGTCTATGAGACATTTTCTTGCTTGTTCAATGGTATGAGGGGCCCAATTCACTATAGGTGGTGTAACTGCTGGTCAGAGTTGTGTAAGAAAGAAGGCTGAGCAGAGACAGGGGAGCAAGCCAGTGAGCATCGTTCCTTCATGTTCTGCTTTAGTTCCTACCTCCAGGTTTCTACCCTGACTATGATCAGGTTATGTAAGCCAAATAAACCATTTCCTCCCCTAAGTTGGTTTTGGTTGGGGTGCTCTTCTATCTTAGTGATAGAAATCTGACTAGAACAGCTATCTACCTGCCTACTAAGGAGTTGGTTCCACAAGAACAGGGTGTGTGACACTGCAGTCCACACTGTAGGCCTCGAGCAGGCTGAATGCCTGAGATATCACAAGTGTGCAATAAACAAGCAGAAACTCAAGGAACAAGAGGTGGAAAGTCCCAGGAAATTAGTGGACAAACTCCTTCTCTTTGCCTTGCTTCTGCTTCTCCAGTTCACTTATTTCCCTCACAGATCAAATCCACAGTATTATAGTCTCATCTTCAGACAGATGACAGCTGCTTCCACACCAGTTACAGGGCCAGCCACAGGAAAGGTACGTTTAAATCATTTCAGAGGAAGGACTGTGATTATTTCAGTCCGAGTGTTCATCACTGGACCACTCAGCAATGATCAGTAAGACACTGATAACACTTGGATAACAACCAGAAATTTTTGCCAAAGAAGTGTTGGTGTTATAGATCAACTTCCTGGTTTTCCATGGAGAAAGTGGTACATCCTCTGGTAGAGCTAATGAGTCCCACTATTCAGCAGAGATGTGATGTGTTAAGGATCCAGATTCATGGGACTAGGAAGATGGCTCAGTTGATGAAGTAGTTGGCACACAAGCATGGGGACCTGAGTTTGGATGCAAAACACCCGTGTAAAAAGCTGAGCATGGCAGTATGTGGTGTGATCACAGCAATGGGCAGGTGGGGACAGGTAGATCTCTGGAACTCACTGGCTACACAGTCTAGCCAAATTGGTGACCTCCAGGTTCAGTAAGAGACAGCATCTCAGAAAAAAGCAAGGTAGATAGTGGTCATGGAAGAGACTGGATATCAACACTTCCCTACAAGTTCATGTGCACATATCTATGGACACATATGGACAAGCACACCACACACATACACACACACACACACACACACATGCACACATGTGCACACACACAAAGAATCCAGATTCATGCAGTTCTTGGTAATCAGCCACATTAGATGGACTTTATTTTCCTTATCTGAGAAAGGAGGTACTGCATGGAATTCCTTCTCAGGTAATTCCCCCACACAATCATTCTGCCAGTCTCACAGTCCAATCATTCTTCAGATTAACCCACTCACTCACATGCATCACCCTGTTTTCCATTCCATCCTCTAAACTCCATCCACCTTGTCCCACTGGCACAAGCAGTGTCAGATCTCAACTTTCACACTGTCCACCAAAGCCTAGAACACACAGAGAAATAGAATTAGGGGCAAATATATTTTGTTAACACCTACACAAAGATTCCTGTGTTGTAGAAGACAACAATGATCACAAAAGAAGACTGAAAGAAATAGTTCAGATCTTAAACCAAGTGGAGTAGACACACTTGAGGGAAAATATAACAAATGTAAGAAACAGGGAGACCAGAGGGAAGAATGTTCACAAGACTCAAGACAAAGATTTGACCCTGGATGTAGACCCTGGGTGGGCAGATTGCTCCCAGTCATGAGGCTCCAGACCTTAAGAGAATGTGCTCTAAACCCTCCACACATCCCCAACCATTATCCCATTAGAGCCTCTGTGTATGAGAGTGTGCGTTGACATCGTTCCTCTAAAAGATCATTAAAAGCAGAGGGCTCTGTTCAAGCTCAAGATCCAAGGAAGCTCAAGTGCTTAAGTGATTCCAGCTGTGTTCAGCAACTGCTAAGAGGCCTGCAGTCCGAAAGAACAAACAATCTAAATAATGGAGAATTGACAAATAATGGAGAAGGAGCATAAGACACTGGACCCCATGCTCGGTGCAATGTCCCTCTGTTTGCTCCCTGGGGGCAAGGGCTATGCCATAGATGGTTTACTTCTCATTACTAACAGCAGTTGGCTTGATGCCAGACACAAAGGCAGGATGAGTCTCTGGGGAAGGAAGGTCCATGTTGGAACAGAGACCACGCTCAAGGAACCCTCAGCAGCCCCTCAACTCTGCAGAGACTATATTGGTAACTTTTTTCTCTGATGCTCTTCTTAAGCCAACCTGGATTCTCTGGGGCTCTCTCACACTGAGAAAAATTTATGGGTGCTTTTAAAGTCTTGACATCTGGGATAGCAAACTGCTAGCAAAGCTTCTTTTAACAACATTGACCTTAGAAACATTCCCAACACTCCTTGGCAATGCTCGAATACATCTTGATCATCTTCAGGGAAGGTCCGAACAACTTAATGTAGCCATCAGTGCTCACCACCATCTTTAGCACATACTTCCCACTCAGTTCTTGGCACCATTCCACCTCATAACTCGAGGTTCCGGGTGCTGGCTTCTCAACTTTGCATACTTTACTTTTCTCTTTTCAAGACTGCCTACTCTTCTTTCCATCAGTCCTGCACTTTGTACATTTCTTTAGAAGTCAGCATAGATGCATTTATCTCTTGATCTTTTTGTCAACCCTTCACCACACTTTTATCTTGGAACTCATTATTCTATGCTATATAGGGTTCATTTGTTTCCTTTCTTTCTACATTTGAAGCTTATTAAGAGTTGGAATTTGTTGGGCTGGAGAGAAGGCCTTGTGGTTAAGAGTGCCGACCACTCTTACAGAGAACCCGGGTTTCATCCCCAGCACCCACATGGAGGCCAAGAACCGTCTGAAACTCCAATTCCAGGAGAACTCTAGTTCCAGGGGAATCGGACACCCTCTTCTGACCTCCGCGGCATTGCACAACATCGGTGCACAAACCTACATGCAGACAGTACATTCATACACATACAAAAATAAATAAATAAAATTTAAAAAAAGAGTTGGAATTTGCTAAGCCGGGTGTGGTGGCGCATGCCTTTAATCCTAGCACTTGGGAGGCAGAGGGAGGTGGATCTCTGTGAGTTCAAGGCCAGCCTGGTCTACAGAGTGAGTTCCAGGACAGCCAGAGCTACAGGGAGACCCTGTCTCAAAAAAAGACCAAAAAAGAAAAAAGAGTTGAAATTTGCTACCGTATGTCTTCACTTCATTTAACTGTACCTTATATATTATGTGCAATCAATTAATTATTGAGTAAATAAATGAATGAAAGAAATGAAAGTTTAAGGAGCCATTCAGTAGTTCTGATAAGCAACATTTTATAACATTTTTATTTTCATTTCTACATGGATAGATTCTACTGGATCATATGATTAGAACAAGAGTCTGGATCTGTGAAATCCATAGCCTTCATCAGAGTTGATGTAGGGAAGGTCAAAATGGCTTTGAAATCACAGTGAAAAGGATTTTAGAGGCACTACAGGGAAAGCACATGAAAAAATGGGAATTATTCTGCTAGATTTTCTCTAGAACCCATGTTGAGACTGTGATATTTGTGATAATCAGAACTAATTTAATATAATTTGGGGAAGATGGAGTAGAGCTATGAAGAATTGTGTCCATCGGGATCTCCTGGAACTGGAGCTATGGACAGTTATCAGCTGCCATTGGATGCTGGGGGATTGAACCTAGGTTCTCTGCAAAAGCAATCAATGCCCTTAACTGCCAAGCAATCATTCTAGGCCCCTTGTAAATACTTATAGAGAGGTTAGTAAAGACTAGATCTCCAGATGACTGGATTGATGTCTGAATTACTGAACGGATGGAGGAACACGTGAGAAGACTGAGGCTAGGAAAGCTGACCTAGAAGACTGGACTGGAGACAGAGGCGACCCCAAAATACAATATAATTAAGGATTTCTGCCCTAGTAGACAAGAACCAATGGTGATGATGTTCAGGGAGAAACAAAATTACTCTGAGAGGCCAGTCTGGTCTACAGAGTGAGCTCCAGGCCAGCTGGGACTAAAGGGAGAACCTGTCTCAAAAATGACAAAAAAATTACTCTTGAAATTACTTCTATGCCAAGGCACAGATGAAAATTTATTTTTGTCTTCCCCTCAAACAGGCATTTATTCTGTTTTTAGAGGATACTTCATTGGAGAGGGTCTCCACATCTCCATTGTTTCAAAGAGGCCGTACATTTTGCCATCTTCAATATTACATCCTATTCAAAGGACATGGGACAGAGTAACAAACCCACAGATGTATAGGCTATAACTTGAAAACATCCCAGGTGTTCACAGAACCCGGAGGTGCTGATCTCTAAGGTTTTCTGGTTACCAAATGATGGCTACTTAGAGTTTCAGATGTGTGAACAGTGAGCAAAATAAAAAGAGAAATTATATCCGATGATTTATAGTTATTGCTCTTGACAGAAATACATAATGCAACCCCCTCCCACACATATGAAGAGAATAGCAAAGGGTGGAATTGGTTTTGATCACAGAGAGGGGTAAGCTGGAGGGGCATGTGAGGTACGTGCCTATTTTGTCATCCCACCCTCCTCCCTCTTAGCCACCTCCACCATTTGGCAGGACTCCAACCCTGTCTCAGGAGTGCCATGCGGTACGGTGATGAGTGTGCACATTATGAAGTCATATAGCATTTGCACTCATCAGAATTCATGCTGATACCACAGGGAATAAATATACCCCTGCCAACCTTCTGAGAGGGTGGCTTAAGGGCATATTAATATTAAGTCTAAATTGGAGACTTGGAACAATGTCAAGAAGAAAATTATCTGTAATAAGAGCCATTTGTCAAGTAAGTCACCCTAGAAATACAGAAAAGATGGCCCTACAGCCAGTGGTGCCACCTTGATTGGAGGACCCAACAAGTGGAATTACAACCTTATGGGACGGGGATACTTGGTGGTTCCCTCTAGAGAACTCCTCATATCACCTTGCCTTCCGGAAAGCCCACCAGCAAACTGAGATCTGCCTTGTAAAGAGCAGTGAAAATGCTGCTTGTCTTTCCTTTCCTTTTTATTCTTTCTATGCCTCTCCCTGTCTCCTCTATTTCTCCCCTCTCCTCCTCCTCCTCCTCCTCCTCCTCCTCCTCCTCCTCCTCCTTCTCCTCTTCATCCTCTCTCTCTCTCAATCTCTCTCTCAATCTCTCTCTCTCTCTCTCTCTCTCTCTCTCTCTCTCTCTCTCTCACACACACACACACACACACACACACACAGAGTTGTGTATGTGCTGATGCCAGAAATCAACAAGTCAACATCCTTCTCAATTTTTTTAGACAGGGTCTCTTGCTGAATTTAGAGGTCAGCAAGTCAGCTACCCCTGCTGGCCAGTAAGCTCCAGGAATCCAACTCTCTCCATCCTCACTACTGGATCTTGTTATGTAGTTGCTGGGGATCAAACTCAGATCTTCTTGCTTGTGTGCCAAACACTTTAGTGACTGAATCATATTTCCACTCCCACAACCCTTTCTCTTTTCCTGGAAGAAATGGAGATAGAGAGTGATAGAAACCAAGCATGTTAGCTTTTCTTCTTGGGTTAAAAAGAAAAAAGAATTGTCTGTGAACCTTCAAAACAATGGAACTTTAACCTTCAAAACAAGGGAACTTTAACCTTCAAAACAATGGAACTTTAACCTTCAAAACGATGGGACTTTAACCTTCAAAACGATGGGACTTTAACCTTCAAAGATGGAACTTTAACCTTCAAAATGATGGAAATTTAACCTTCAAAATGATGATGGAACTTTAACCAGTCTTTTGAAATTAAACTCAAGTCACTGGGGGAAATCTTGAGGTGAAGAGTGTCCCTACATAGGAAAATATGGCTGATCAAAGCTTTTATACAGAGGCAAAAGTTAATGGAGGACCCAGGGAGAGCCAGGATCTTCTTCATATGTGTGGAGGGACTGTCTGAAGAGAATACTGCTTGGCTAATGAGTTTTCAGGAACTGTGGGGGGGGGGGGGGGGGGGTAAGAGTAGAGAGGTTCCTCAGATTTGAACCAGAATTGTGGGGTCAAATCTAACGACTCAGGTGTTATTTGTTCCACACACCATATCGCGTGTTTGAATACTTGGTCCGCAGCTGCTGGTACCCATTTTAGGACGTTGCAGGACCTTTCCGAGGTTGGCCAGCTGCGGAAGCTGTGCAGACTACACTGGCCTGAGTGAGTTCTTGCCCAACATGTCTGCTTTCCTGATTTCCAGACCAGCATTATAATCTGGCTGCCACAGCCTGGAGCAGCCCTGCCTCCCCTCTAAAAAAGCTGTGAGCAAAGGAAGTCATTTTCCCCCAAGTCACAGCAAGATGAGACAAACAAAAAAACCAAATACATCCAGGTCCCTCATCAAAAGGACGGTGATTTATCCAACTTTCCAGCCCTGTTTCCTCCGAGGCTGTGTTTCTCTGCCTTGCCCACCTTCACATGGACTCTAGCACTTGCGCATGCCCCCTCAGGCACAGGGAAGATGCTGAGGAGGTTTCAGGAGAAGCAGGGGAGGGGGGCAGAGCTGGGCTTTCAGGGAGTGCTGTTGGCCACCTTGGTACTCTGGGGAGGGCTGCAGGCGGCCTGTGTACTTTTGTCTGGAGGCCCCTTAGCTGAGCTTGTCTGGAGTCGCTACGAGCTGACTCACCCTTCGTCTCATGATCTTCTGAGACAGTTTTCAAGGGTAAAACACAACCCTTCTGGCTCAAAGTTAATGTTTTCCCCAACAGATCAGGCAAGCTCACTGCCTGGGGTCTTTATACAATATGCTGTCAGCTGCTTGGCGTTTTCCCACACTGCCTCCCCGCCGTCTCTGATCTGCAACCTTGGACCTTCTGAGTCAGCTCAGGAGTCTCACAGTGACATGTCCCTCAGTAGCCTGTCCAAACTCATGCTGGGAAATAATCATAGGACATTGCTTAACGAGGGCAGAAGCTGAAACAGACTTTCTGGAAAGCAAAGAACCCTCAGGCTCTAAAACCCTGTGGCTTTCACTTCAGCAAAGGGGAAACCTGTAGATGAAGAAAGTTCCAGGGGAATCCGACGCCCTCTTCTGACCTCCGCGGCATTGCATGACACGGGTGCACTAACCTACATGCAGACAGTACGCTCATACACATAAAAAATAACAATAAAAATTTTTTTTAAAAAGTAGAGGTCACGCCCCCACAGCTTATTATTGAGGAGCCTGTGCACGTTTGGGAGCCATGTGCATGCTTACACATTCCCCAGAGTCACGCATCATGGTGGGCTACCTTCGTTTCCAGGTGCTGGGCTGAGCTCTTGAGCCACCAGGTGAGAAGGAAGGTGTTGTCTTTCCACTTGTCCACACCTAGGGTTCATTTTCAGTGACTGGGTGCTCGTCATGACTGTGTTGCTGTCTTGACACCTTCCTACATGGAAGAGACATTGATTTAAATTTTAATGTTGAGTTTATTAAGTTTAATGAAATAAAGATCTTTCTCAAGTTTTTAAAATTATATTTATTATTTAATTAGTTAAAAATGACAGTTTCTATTAGATGCATTGTTGTCTTCCCCCACTATCCTCTCTTACTCCCTTCCATTCCTGTGGAATCTCATTTCAACTCATCCTCTGCATGTGTGCCTGTGTGTGTGTGTGTCTGTGCGTGTGTGTGTCCCTGCGTGTGTGTGTCCCTGTCTGTGTGTGTGTGTCCCTGTGTGTGTCTGTTTGTGTTTGTGTGTATGTGTGTGCCTGTCTGTGTGTGTGCCTGTCTGTGTGTGTATGTGTGTGTGTCTGTGTGTGTCCCTGTCTGTGTGTGTGTGCCTGTGTGTGTGTCTGTGAGTGTCCCTGTCTGTGTGTGTGTGTGTCCCTGTGTGTGCCTGTGTGCCTGTCTGTGTGTGTGTGCCTGTGTGTGTGTCTGTCTGTCTGTGTGTGTCTCTGTGTGTGTGCCTGTGTTTGTGTGTCCCTGTGTGTGTGCCTATCTGTGTGTGTCTGTGTGAGTGCCTGTGTGTATGTGCCTGTCTATGTGCCTGTCTCTGTGTGTGTGTGTGCCTATCTGTGTGTCTGTGTGTGTCCCTGTCTACGTGTGTCCCTGTCTGTGTCTGTCTGTGTGTATGTGTATGTGTGTGTGTGTCTGTATGTGTGCCTGTCTATGTGTGTCCCTGTCTGTCCCTGACTGTGTGTGTCTCTGTGTGTGCCTGTCTGTGTGTGTGTCTGTCTGTGTGTGTGCCTGACTGTGTGTGTGCCTGTCTGTGTGTGTGTATGTATGTGTATGTGTCTGTGTGTCTGTATGTATGTGTGTATGTGTGTGTCTGTGTGTGTGCCTGTCTGATGTATGTGTATATGTGTGTGTATGTGTGTGTATGTGTGTGTGTCTGTGTGTGAGCCTGTCTGTGTGTGTCTGTGTATGTATGTGTGTATATGTGTGTGTGTCTGTGTGTGTGCCTGTGTGTCTGTGTATGTATGTGTGTGTTTGTGTGTGTGTCTGTGTGTGTGCCTGTCTGTGTGTGTGTCTGTGTGTGTGTCTGTGTGTGTATGTGTGTATGTGTGTATATGTGTTTGTGTGTGTGTCTGTGTGTGTGTGTCTGTGTGTGTGTGTCTGTGTGTGTGCCTGTCTTCTACACTTCTGCAGGGGTCACAGATGCTGTGTGATCATGATTTCTCTGGCCATATTGCATCCAGAAGACATCATTTTCCAGCACTTCACCCTGTCCTCTGGGTCTCACAGTTCAGCTATTCCTTGTTCCAAAATGTCCCCTGACAATGTGTGCAGTACACTATTTAGGGCTGAGCCCTCCTCAGTCGCATATTCCCAGCACTTTGACACATTATGAGTCTTCATGGTCTACATGGTGTTCTGTCAAAAGATTTTACATGCAACTTTTAGTCTTATCCTTCTGTTTGTAAAAATTCAAGAATCAAGAATCACTTATAAAGAGACCTGATTAATATTTAATCCCATTTATAAATTTAGGGATTTTTTTGAACTGACTTTATAATTTGGATACATTCTGAATGCTTTAATTAACAAACCAAATTTCCCAAGTACTCAAGTCTTATAAATTTAATAAATTATGTTAAATTCACAAACACCAGGTGATTCTTATGATATTGTGAATATTCAAGTGTGCTGTATATAAATCCTTTAAAAATTCAACTTAAAAGACCAAATAAATTTCTAAATTACCCATTTTAATCCTAATAACTAGATTGAACTGTTATTACAATAAACCATACTCTGTAAAGTATACAAAATCTTTTATGAAAAATTCACTTTTAGCTGGGCATGGCAGTACATGCCTTTAATCCTAACACTTGGGAGGCAGAGGCAGATGGATCTTTGTGAGTTCAAGGCCAGCCTGGTCTACAGAGTGAATTCCAGGACAGCTAGGGCTACAGGGAGACCCTGTCTCGAAAAGACCAAAAAAAGAAAAAGAACAAGAAAAATTCACTTTATAATAATCATTAAATTAAAACTATATATAATTATTAAAATTTTGGTAAGATATACAAAAAAACATGGATGTACTAACTAAAGTATTTACAATTGCTCATGCTCATTCTGGATAGTGGGAGTTGGGTTTGTTTTCATTTTTTAGTAATTCTTTACAAACATCATACAATGTATTTTGATCATAATCACTTCCCCAACTTCTCCCAGATCCACTTTCCTATCCCTAGCCTCTCAACTTTGTGCCCTTTTTGTTTTTTGCTTGTTTGTTTGATGTTTGATAGCCATGGAGTCCAATTCATGCTGCCCCTCGAACTCCTGGGTGTGGAAGTCTTAGGTGTTGGTATTAGTTACTGTTCTGTTGTTGTGCTAAAACACAGTGACCAAGGGAACTTGTCACAGGAAACATAACCACAGCTTATGGTTCCAAAGGGGCCGGGTCCATTATGGTGATGAGGCTGGAGCAGGAGCAGAGGCTAAGGGCTCACATCTTCAAGCAGGTGCAGGAAGCAGAGAGTGACTGGAGATCCTGCAAGGCTTAAGAACTCTCTAAGCCCAGCAAGGCCACACCATCTATGACCTCTGGAAACAGCACCACCAACTGGGGACAAAATGGCCAACTACTTGGAGCCTATGGCAGCCATTCTCATTCAAACCATCATAGCATTCAACCTACCAGGTGCCAAATCCTTAAAGAAAGCTTTCTTCTTCCATTCAAATGCATGTGTTACCCCTTACTAGAGATATAAAATACATAACTTAAAAAACTATTTTCTTAGTGCACATTCTGGGGTAGGGCCTATCTCTGGGTTATTGAGGTGGTCCCCAGATATTTAGAACTTTGATAACTTCTTCTGGAGACGGCTGGAACTAGACCTGCACATTTGGTAGGGTGCGCTGCCTCGTGGGGCAAACATTTCATGATTGTGTGTACCATGGGTATGTTGCCATTGTGGTTCCAGGTTCAGTCAAGTTGACAGTGAAGGGTACCATCACATCTGCTGACTGGCTGGGAGACTGATGAATAAATGAATGAATGCATGAGTGAAAAATGAATTAGTGACTGGCTCTGAGTTTACAAATAAATGAGAAAGTGAATGAGGAAAATGTATGTAATGACTGATAGATGAGATTGACAGGTGCAAAGAGCCCAGACGGATGAGAGAACGAGTGAGTCAGATGATGGCTTAGGACAGAATGTGTGTGAATAATTAACTAATTCGTTGAATAAATGATGTAGTAGAACAGACAACGCTAAAATGATTGACATTGTCTGACTGAAATGCTGGCTAAAGGACTGGGTAAAAGAGTAAGTGAAGGGGAATAAACCTGCAAGTGAGGGAAAGATTGGTCGACACTGTGTGAACTGACAATGGTGGCCCGCCTCAAACTCAGTAGCTAAGTGACTACAACACACAAGAGCTTGGCTGGCTGAACAGCTGGGAGGAGAGAGGCCCTTCCTGGTCTGGCTTTGCCTTTGAGTGGGTGTGTTGTATGTTATGTGTTATATTCCTGCACTGCCATTTTAGCCAGGCCTTCCCAGGAAATCAGATACTCAGTGATGTTGGTGCGATGACCCTGCACCCTTCCCATCGCCTCCCCAACTTGCTTTCATTTCATTTCACTCCGACGGTGGAGCTGACCCTGGGATTGTTACTGTTAGTATTGTCAGCATGATGGGATCTAGAATGCACAGAGAAGCAAGCTTCCAGACCTGCCTGTGGGGATTATCTAGATTAGGTTAGCTGGGCACGCCTTCAAGGGAGGATGTAGTTTATGTTAACTGAGGTGGGAAGGTCCACTCTAAATGACAGTGGCATTATTTCTGGCATGAGATCCCAGAGGAACCTAGGTGAGTACCAGAACCCATTCTCTGCTTTATGGCTGGGGACGCAATGTGATAACTGGCTTAGGCACCTGCTGCCACGACTTCCCCAGCATAGGCTATGTCCTGGAATGCTGAGCCAAATAAACTCTCCTTTAAAGTTGTTTTGTTGGGGATTTTGTTGAAGCAATAAGACAAATTACTAATGCACCGTTATGATATTTTCAACCAAACCTGACTTCTTTGAATTCTTGTGACATCAAAGAACCCTGAGTCAGACTTGAAACTTAGTTCCCTCCATTCTTAGCACCCTGGGAAGAAGTCAGTACCTGGGGTTACAAACAATGGCCTAGCTGGAATCAATCCAGATCCAAGCTCTTAAGTACTGTCTGGTACCTAAAAGGCTCTATGTACTGCGCCAGGTGCTCTTCTCAGAGAACTAATGTTTCCTTCCCAGTGTCTGGGCCTGATGACCCAGGGGTGTCTGTTCCTAGACCACTGAAGAAAAGGATTCTGGCATGCACTCCAGTAGCTTCCAGAAGAAAAATATATATACATACACACATATATACATATATATATATATGTATATATATATATATGTGTGTGTGTGTGTATGTGTGTGTGTGTGTAATCTATGTATATAAAATAATTTCAGTATCTGCCTGTTCACTTTTTTCTCCGCCCATCTGCCCTGTCCTTATTTTCCAGCTTACCTGAAGGAGATTGATCCTTGAGAGAATGTCTGTTGACATGAAGTCTTCCCTGCTGGCCCACTGAGACCATAACTATCAGGAAGCAGCCTCCCACTCTCTCTTGCCTGCTTGAAGAACATAACTATCAGGAAGCAGCCTCCCACTCTCCTCTCTTGCCTGCTTGAAGCTGGCTACTGGGACAGGGAGATTTTGCCACAGGAGGCTCTATGTCTTATCAAAGGATTTGCTAATTGGGGCCTTGCCACACACTCCTTCATCTTTTTCAGGTCACACAGTGGATCTGTTGTCTGTTTGCATTTGCTCAGGGAGCATTTCACAAGGGTGTTTATTCTAACAGGAAAGTTTAGAGGGTAGCCCTGAATTTCAGAGTGAAGATCTGCCAAAACCCATCACAAAGAGGCTGAAAATAGATGCAGTGTTGATTCATCAGCAGTCTCTCTGGGTGCACTGTTAGGCTTTGGCATGGAATTAGAGCAGTACCTGAGTGTGCCAGGCTGGAGCAAAGGAAGAGCCAACAAGACCAAGGAGACAGTTCAGGACAATTGTGGGACCCCGTCCTGGCTGGTTCAGACCTAATAAGGCATTCTAATCAGATGTCAGCTCCCCTGCCAGTGTCCACAGACTAGCCTGGCTTCCCGAAGGTCTCTGCACATGTGAATCCTCACTCTGGCCCTGTGAGTGGGCAAATGGCAGAAAACTAAGTCCACCTCTCCATCTGCCTCAGGTGCCCTTCTGCTCTGCACCCTCGTACCCTTCCACCATCCATATCTCTTCTATTTGCTCTGTACTCTGTGTCTATTTTACACACCGTGTACTTGGTCTGAGACATAAGTAGAATCAGAGAAATATTTGTTGGTGAATTCAATAAATGGATAAATATCAAATTCGATTCATTCTTTAAGAGTTTTCTTAGGGGCTGGAGAGATGGCCTAGAGGTTAAGAGTGCCGACCTCTCTTACAGAGGACCCGGGTTCAATCCCCAGCACCCACATGACAGCCGAGAACCATCTGAAACTCCAATTCCAGGAGAACTCCAGTTCCAGGGGAATCCGATACCCTCTTCTGACCTCCGCAGCATTGCATAACACGGGTGCACAAACTTGCATGCAGACAGTACATTCATACACATACAGAAATAAATAAAATTTTAAAAAATTAAAAAAAAAGAATTATCTTAAAATTTCCTCCACCTTTGTAACTCTCTTGACACTGCTTACAGAATGGGTAAAATGATCTTGAGATTTCAGAGTAGGGTACTTTAGTGTTATATCCCATATCTTTTAATAATTATTTTGTGTTTAACTGCTGCCAAACTGTTTCTTTCTCATTATTATTATTACTATAATCATTACTGCCATCTGTTATGAAAACTCCTGAGGGTTGACTATGTGAATTATGTATGTAAATGCATCATGCTCATTGTCTACACAAAAGTCCATTGTGTAAGTTCTGGTCCTCCAGTGAACAGATGGAGAAAGTGAGGCACATGGGAACTTAAGGGCAGTAACATCTACTGTTATCTAGAAACTTCTTTTTGTTTTGTATTGTTCATGATATATTTTAATGGCATGTATTATAGAATGACCAATGATGGTCAGTCTCGGACTTGACACTGAAAATCCCACATCTGGGGAAAACCCTCATCCCATACAAGCCTAGATGGTGCTCCTGATACTTGATATTTATGACAAAATGAGAGAAAGCCACTGTTCTTCACATTTATAGATGAGAGAGTTTGCATAGGAAAGAGGATAACTTGCCTGGTTACAGGCAGAGGGTGTCAGAATGGTGGCTCTGCCCAGGGTTTAAGCACTATAGCTTGAAGGAGAAGTAATTCCTCCTCCACTGGGTTGTTGGAGGAAAAGGCACTCTAGCATCTAGCATAAGACTGATATAGTATGTGGTTTCGGATCCCTTTCCAATCAAAACTACTCCCTGATCTTTCTCTTTACATCGAGGACTCACAGAATCATAGCAGAGCTCTCCGCCCCTGACGTGTTCTTGGCTTGCTTCTGTCCTATCAGCTTTCTCAGTAGGCCTTGCATCAAGAGTCCTGTGTCTTGGTCCAGCCTTTGGTCTCTCCATAGCCCACATTTTGCTTCCATCTATTCATTTTTTTTGCATTAAAAGAAATGGATCTGGGTAGAATTGGAAAATATCCCAAGGCGTTTCATATTTCTGACCTCTCCCTCTCTGTTCTGGAATTCTTTTCTGTCTTGGTTCCTGTGACTCTCTTGCTTTTGCTGCATGCTTAACGCTCCTTCTCTTCAGCTTCTTTCTTTTTTTTTTTTTTTTAATTAATTTTTATTGATGCTTTGTGCATTTCATACATTTTTTCCAATTCAGTTCAGGCTTATTTCCCTTTCCCTCCCCCCCACCCCCACCCCATCCCAGATCATGCATTCTGCCATAACTGTCCTGCATCTTTCTCTCAGTTTTTTTTTTTCATTTTTAGCTATAAGTGATAATCCATGAGTACAAGCATCCTTCATGCAAAACCTATCTGCAGGCTGTTGTGCCCAAACACCTACAGCCCCACCATCCAGTGGGGGGTGACAGGTTGTTTGTTCAATCAAGTTGATCAAATGAGTGTCCAGACTACATTGCTATAGTTTCACCATTCACCCCAATCGCAGCCCTTACATTCTACCACGCCCCCTCTTCCGCAGGTTGTTCCCTAGGCTTAGAAAAGGGGCACAGGTGGATGAGAGGTAAAACAGTCCACTCTCTCTGGAGCTGTTGACTTGGACTCTGGTCAATTCTGGCTGTTTCCTTTCATGGGCTGACAGTTTGTCCAGGAATAACCTTTCGATCCTACTAATGAAGAACAAGCAATTAGATATATAGGTATTTAAGCAGCACTAATAGTTATGGTAGGTAACTGCTTTCTTTAATTGACTACTAGACATGGGAACTGTGGAAGGGATTACTCTCTGTTCAGAACCAAATATAATACTAAAGTCCTAGGGCTATGCACTCAGGCAAAATATATTAATACAGGAGCTCTGACATCAGCAATGGATTGTTCTACCAGGTGGATGTTGGCCAGGGGATCCAAGGCCCCACAAAAGGTAAGGGCTCCTTGCCTCTAAGTTGGGATACCTACAGGAGGAGAGGCAATAAGACCCTGCTGCCGAAGACCTGACGTTAACATGGGAGGGATGTATTGAGACCACACATGCAAGTGTACAGATGGCCTCTGGAATGCCAGAGAGTGTTACCAAAGGCCACTAAACCAATAAAGCAAATATGGGTCTCCCTGAGTCAAGCAAGACTCCACCGTCAGCACCAGCTACACCTCACCTGCCTGGAAATACTGTGCAGCAGAGGCAGCCATGTGCCTGTATATCCCAAATCTAATTGGCTATTGGCTCTCCCCTTGGAGAAATAACCCATGGCTGATGCCACAAGCTTACATCCTCTACAGGTTAGATGTTATAAGCCACAGTAAGACCCTGTCATATTTAACAGGGGGGAAAATTGTAATTCATGGATTAACATATCCAAGCTTCTTTCTTTTAAAATACTGCTGCTGCCCAGAGCGCTTTCCTCCTGTTTCCTCTGTTGTACTCACAGCTTCTCATTAAGTCATCACCATCATCACTTAGACTTTACTGGCATTTTATACTAGTTAAAAGTCCACCCCTTCCCTCTGAGTTCAAGACACACACACACACACACACACACTCACACACACACATACACACAAACACATATTAGCAAGGAGAGCATATATGCTGAAGTAATAGACTCCTAAATTTCATGGAATTTACATATCAAATACTTTCTAATGATGCACAGTTAATGAAGCATTGGGAAGGGCTCCTGTACAGTCATTCAACAACCTAGAGTCATGGTTGCCCTACAAGTTCTAAACGCTTGGACTCCTTAGTTCCTTAGCATGAAAATAGTTGAGCAGGGGTTGAGGAATGCCATGATATTTTTTTCTTTTTTTTAACTGCAGTTTTACAAATTTCATAAAATATATTTTGATCACATTTAGACCCTTCCACTATCTGAACCCTTCCTAGACCCCCACCTGATTTCATTTATTCTGTCCAAGACACTAAGATCTAGCCAGTCACGTTTGTGTCCCCAAATGTCCATTGGTGTGCATCCAGTTGTCAGTTACCAATACTTTCTTGGCTATGGTTGGGGCTTCTTTCCCACTTCCCACTTGTATGCTGGGATTTTGTCTGACTTGAGCTCCTGTGGGTCTTGTGTGTGCTGTTACCTTTGCAATGAGTTCACATGAGTAACTTCTCAGCTGTCTAGAAATCTGTTTCCTTGTTGTCATCCATCACCTAGGACGCCATGACTTTTTAATGCTTTGGCCTGAAAGGACCTCTGCCCCAATTCCATAAGCAAAAATAATTTAAATGATTCTGCTTTACTGCAAGGGTGTTGGGAAATAGGAGGATGCTTGAGATATTTAATGAGAACTTAGGAACTAGAAAGGAATTTAGAGGAAAGAAGCAGAAAAGTGGAGGAAATGGAACAGAGACTACCAGATCTCGAAGAGAAGCATGGGGAGATGGATAGTGCAATCAAAGAAGATGTCAAATCTAAGATAACTCCAGAACAAATTATGCAAAACCTCTGAGATGTGGTAAAAAGCTCAAACCCATGAATCATGGGGTTAGAAACATAGGAAGGAACACAGATCAATGGTATAGGAAGTGTTTTCAATAAAATCATGGAAGAAAATTTCTGAAATCTAGGGAAGGAGATACTTATCAAAGTATAAGAGGTATACAGAACACAGCATTGAGAGGCCAGAAAAGAAACCTCCCACTTCACGTAATAGTCAAAACTCTAAATGTACAAAACAAAGATTTTGAAAGTTGTGAGAAAGATCAAGTCACATTAAAAGGCATTGACTGCTCTTGTAGAGGACCTGGGTTCAATTCCCAGAACCCACATGGTGGCTAACAACTGTCTGTAACTCTAGTTCCAGGGAAATCTGACACCCTTTTCTGACCCCCATGGGCATTGGATGACATGGGTGCACTTACATACATGTAGGCAATAACACTCATACACATAAGATAAAAACAATAAATAAGATATAAAAAGAATAAATAATTCCAGAACAGCCAACCAAAAGATGTGTAAGAAAATAACATGCCGGTGTGATGGTGCACAACTTTAATCCTAGCCCTCAGGAAGCAGAGGCAGGCGGATCTTTGTGAGTTCAAGGCCAGCCTGGTCTACAGAGACCCTGTCTCAAAAAGACCAAAAAAAAAAAAAAAAAAAAAGGAAAAGAAAATAACATGACAATACCATAACAGAAATGAGCAAATATTGGCCAAAAGTAATAGTCTCAACTCCCAAGTAAAATAAACACAGACTGATTAAATTAGAAAGCAGGATCCATCAGTTTGTTGCTTCTGAGAAACACACCTCACCAACAATGATTGACATCATCTTGGTAAAAAGATGGAAAAAGATACTTCCAAGCAAATGGAAGTAAGAAACAAGTAGGTGTAATTATTCTAATATCCAACAAGATAGATTTCTAACTAAAACTAGTCAGAAGAGATAAGGAAGGGCACTTTATGCTCATTAAAGAAAATACACCAGGAAGACATTACTATCCTGAACAAATATGAACCACACACAGGGGAACCCATTTTCATGAAAGAAACTTTATTAGCTTTAAATCTCACATCGTTTCCATCCAACAGTGATAGTGGGCAACTTGCACATGTCATTGTCAGCAGCACACAGGTCAACCAGAAAAACAAACAGAAATATACTGGAGTTAAATACCACTGTAAATAAAATGCATCTTGTAGACATTTACAGAATATTTCATCCAGACACCAAAGAACACATTTTCTTCTCAGCAGATGATGGAACTTTCTCTATAATTGACCACATCTTAGGATACAAAGTAAGTCTCCACAATTTAAGAAAATTGAAATATCATCCTGTATTCTCTCTGACTAGAAAGGAATATAGCTAGATATCAACAACAATAAAAATGGGAAGGGTGCACAAATTCATGGAAGCTAAACAACACATGGGAGAAATCAAGAAGCAAATTTAAAAAGTCTTAGAATCAAAGGAAAATCAATGCACAACATAACAAAATATTTGAGACACAATGAATACAGTTCTTTTTTTTATTGAAGCTCTGTGCATTTCATACAAAATTACATTACAATGAAATTACAATGGAGATAGTTTTAAGAGGAAAATATATAGCACTAAGTGCCTATGCTAGAAAATTAGAGACATCTCATATAAATAAATTAATGATGCATCTGAAAGTCTTGGAGAACCAAGAGCAAACAAAATGTAAAAAGAGTAGATATGAAGATATAAAATCAAATCTGAATCAATTAAATAAAATGAAAACAATACAAAGAGTCAATAAAATGAATAGTCGTTTCTTTGAAAAGATTAAGAAGATTAACAAAATTTTAGCCAAATTAACTAAAAGGCAGAGAAGATTCAAATTAACAAAGTCAAACACTAAAAGACAAACATGCAACAGACACTGGGGAAATTCAGAAAACCATAAAGACATACTTCAAAAAAATCTATATTCCACTAAACCAGAAAAAGCTAAAAATAATGGATAAATTATGAAAGATACATTAATTAAAAAATCTCCCAACTAAAAAGAGCCCAGGACCAGATGGAGACAGGACAGATGTCTACCCAACATTCAAAGAAGAAATGATACCAATACTCAAAATCATTCTGAAAAATAGAAAAGAAAGGAACACTCTCAAATTCTTTCTGTGGAGTTAGTATTACTGTAATACCAAAACCAGGCAAAGGCTGAATAAAAATGAAAATGATAGGCTAATCTTTCTGATCAACATAGATATAAAAATTCTCAATAACATTCACAAACTGAATGCAAGAACACATAAAAAAGCTTATCCACCATGATCAAGTTGGCTTCATCCCATAGATGCAGGCATGGTTTATTATACATAAATCAATAAATGTAAACCACCGTATAACAGAGTTCAAGGACATAAATCTCATGATTATCTCATCAGATACAGAAAAGTCCTCTGACTAGATCCAACAACTATTCATAATAAAAGTCGTAGAGAACCCAGGGACACAGAGGACATATCTGAACATAATAAAAGCAATATGCCACAAGCCCACAGTCAACATCATAACAAACGGAGAAAAACAAACATTGAACAAAAGACTGAGCATTCCTGTTCAATATAGTACATGAAGCCTTCACTAGAGCAACAAGACAGACAAAGGAGATATCGGGGAACAAATTGGAAAGAATTTCAAGTATTTGCAGATGATAGCCTCAAAATCACAAAATATCTCAGACTGAATCTAACAAAACAAGTGAAAGACTCATGGAATGAAAACTTCAAGAAAGAAATCAAAGAAGGCCGTGCGTGGTGGCGCACACCTTTAATCCTAGCGCTTGGGAGGCAGAGGTAGGCGGATCTTTGTGAGTTCAAGGCTAGCCTGGTCTACAGAGCGAGTTCCAGGACAGCTGGGGCTACAGGGAGACCCTGCCTCGAAAGACCAAAAAAAAAAAAAAAAATCAAAGAAGATACCAGAAGATAGAAAGGTCTCCTATGTTTACGGATCAATTGGATTAATAGTCTAAAAATGACCATTTTACCGAAAGCAGTGTACAAATTAATGCAATGCCTACTTAAATTTCAGCACAATTCTTTGCATAAATTGAAAAAGTGTCCCAAATTTCATATGGAAATACAAAAAAATCCAAGAGAGCCAAAATAATGCTGAACTTTATGATACCTGTGCTGGAGGCATTCCTGTCGATCTCAAATTATTCAACAGAGTTACAATGATAAAGATAGTGCAATTCTGGCATAAAAACAGACACATGGATCCACAGAATATTCACTTAAATCCACACATTTACAGCCACCTGAGTTTTGACCAAAGAGCCAAAAACACACATTGAAGAAAATATAGCATGTTAAATGGATGGTACTGGTTAAACTGGATATTGGCATGGAGGAAAATGAAATTAGATCCCTATCACTCACCATTCACAAAATTCCAATCCAAATGGATTGAGGACCTCAACATAAGATCCAATACCCTGAATCTTATAGAGGAGAAAATAGAGGAATGCTTTGGAACTTATGGGCACAGAAAAGGGCTTTGTGAACAGGAATCTATTGCACAAACACTGAAATCCAACAATTGACAAATGGGACCCCACGAGACTACAAAGCTTCTGTACCTCAAAGGATACCATCATTCAAGTGAAGAGGCAACCTACAGAATGGGGAAAATATCTTTAACAACTATACCTTTAACAGAGCATTTAGTATCTATAATATAAAAATATTCAACATCAAAAAAAATAAAATAAAATAATAACTAGACAGCCCAATTAAAATTTGGGCCAAAGATCTGAAGTAGGAACTATATAAAGATGAGACACAAGTACATGAGAAATACTTGAGAAAATATTCCACATTTTTAGTCATAAGGGAAATGCAAATTAAAACCACTTTGACATTTCACCTTACTCTACTCAGAACCACTCAAATAAAAAAAAACAAAAACAAATCAAACAAAAAGACCCCAAATAACAAGAATAAGAACAAAATGGGAAAAAAAGCAAGCAAGCACAGATGCTGGCAAGAATGAGGAGAGAACTCTAATCTACTGTTGGTGGAGTGCAAACTGGTGCAGCTGTTACAGAAATCAATGCACAGATTTCTCAGAAAGCCAAATTCAACCGATCACATGCTCTCCCTACCCAAAGCCTCTGCCTACTACATAAACTGTTCATCCATGTTCATTGCTGCCCTTTTCCTAAGAGCCAGAAACTGGTAACAACTAAATGTCCATCAACTGATGAATGAACAATGAAGGTGAAAAATGGAATGTTATTCAGCTCTTAAACAATGATTAAATACATAGGTAAATAAATTGAGCTGGAAACAGTCATCCTGAGTGAGGTAACTCAGACCCAGAAAGACAAATGTCACATCTTCTTTCTCATATATGGTTGTTGCCCAAACTCCTCGATATGCATGCTTCAGTTTGAAAATCTGAAGAAATCAGGAAACTAATAAACAGCCATGGAAGGGGTTGGGTCCGCTTCCTGGGAGGGGTAGTAGAATATAGTGGTATGAAGGGAGAAGGGAGAACAATAGTGTAGAAAGGGTTAAATGAGGTGGAGAATGGGAGTACAGGGCAGAGGAGGGTAGCTGTAGGAACCTCCTCTGGGCCAGCAGGCGGGGTTCCAAAGTCTTGAGCAAGGAATAGGTGAGTAGGTGCAGAGTCAAACGCCACAGACCCTGGGAATTGGGTGAAAAACAGGGAAAATGTGAACTCCTGCTAACTGGTTTAATATGGGAAAGATAAAGATTTATATGTGATCATCCTCTGCTTCTTCTGGAAACGCCTCAGGTGCTGATCAAACCACCAACTCAAGCATAGGTTAAGTCTGTTCAGTAGATGAGGAGGTAAGCATGCCCCTGCAGGTGTGTAACACTCTACATATCCACCTCTTTGCTTTTAAACAACAAAAAAGACAACAAACATAGTGGGAGCCTGAGTGCATAGCTCAGACATTGGTGACACCACCTTTAGCATTCCAACATCTGACTGTGCCTGTCTTAGGTTGCCCTGATTAACAGGACCTTACCCATCATTGGCTAACCAGCCACTGAGGGAAAATGCTAGGAACAGTGTTTGTCTGGGTGGGAGTAGAGGCTTGGAGATTTACCACTGCAAGTCATGAAAGGCAGAGAGCCAAACGCAAAGAAGATGATATTCTCAGGAATGCTCAAGCAGGTGTTCTCATCAGCACCAATAGTCATTCAGTCTTAAGGAAAAACAGAATATTTGATGGATTTGCAGCAGGTATTGAAATTACAAATCATGCAACTGTAATACTTGAAGACAACCAGATTTCAACAACCGATCTGGAGGTTTATTTTTAGCATCTGCTATAATGAAGCAATGAAAGATAACAAAACAATGAACAACCACTTTGCAGCACAACTGAATCCCTTTCCTTAAAGATAATCCTGTCATTCTTAACCGATTTAGAAGCTCATTTTTGGCATCTGGTGTCAGTGTAGCAATGAAAAATTACAATGTAAGAATAAAAGAAATTATAATGTAACAATGAAAGATAACAAAACAATGAACAATCACTTTGCAATACAACTGAATCCCTTTCCTCGAAGAAAATCCTGCCCTTCCAAGCTTTTTTTTTAAAACTTCATGAGTTAAAAAAAAAGGCCAGGTGTGGTGGCGCACGCCTTCAATCCTAGCATTCGGGAGGCAGAAGCAGGTGGATCTTTGTGAGTTCAAGGCCAGCCTGGTCTACAGAGTGAGTTCCAGGGCAGCTGGGGCTCCAGGGAGACCCTGTCTCAAAAAGACCAAAAAAAAAAAATCTTCATGAGTATACCAAAAAAATAATAATTTTTGAACTCAAGGTCAGCTGATATTGTGAACCTCCAGGTACCAAAAAAAAAAAAAAAGGTAATACATAACTCAGGATCTCAAAGCTGGGTGTTACAGCATTACTGTGTAAAAACTTTTAAAGGGAACAGAAGTGAAAAAATAAAAAAAAAAATAAGCTGCAATAGTGCACAGTCACCAACTTTCTGAAAAGCCAGTGTCTCTACAATTAGCATTGAATACAGTTGAACCTGTAGACTGAGGTAAAATTCATTCAAATAGACCAGTCATATGATGGGTTTTATGTTTTTATGCCTAGGACTTTGGTTGAGTGTGCAAAACAAGTAGTAAACATTTGATCTACAGAATCCAAATCTTTGGCCTTTCAATGTATTTTTTAAGTATTCACATTTTAAAGTTTGGACATGCATATCTAGTCTGGCATGTCAAATAATTTTGTGCACATAAAATATGGAAACTTGAAGTAGCCACGCTGTTTGAAAGAACCAACACAGAGGACACTAGACATACCTTAAACAGGAAATACAAGGGCCTCAGAAAGAGAAAGAGAGTTGAGAGAAAGAGCTCATGGTCTTCAAAAAATTGGTAAATGAAGCATGCTCAAAGACGGATGTAGCTCAATCAGAACCTGATATCTATCTCAGTTGACATAATACTGCAGTGTCTCAGCTAAGTAAGGCAAAGGAAGCTTTAATTACAGCTTCTGATACTCTCAAAGAAAGGAAAACTGCAATCAGAGATATAAACACAAAACTCCCTCAAGCTCAACAAGAATTAAAGGATAAAGAAAAGGAACTTGAAAAATTGACACAAGAAAAAATAAACCTCAAAAGTTTCGTTCATGATCTCTTCCAAAAAGATGAAGAAACAAAGAATTCCCTAGCAATGAATTGAAGCAGGGGAAAGTACTCAACACAATAGTTCAAGAAAAAACCTGGTAGGATCCCAGGACTATATGGAAGATTGGGGGACTTCGGAGCCATTGATGAGAAGTATGACATTGCTATTTCATCCTGTTGTCATGCATCAGACCTTATTATTGTCGATGCTATTGATACAGCCCCAAAATGTACAAACTTCCCCAAAAGACACAATGTTGGAGGTGCAGCCTTTATAGGCCTAGATAAGATGGCAGTATGGGGGAAAAAAAGAAAGACCAAAATCCAAAGTCCTGAGAATACTCCTCGGTTATTTGATCTAGTCAAAGTGAAAAATGAGGAAATCCACCAAGCACATCAGAAAGACAGAAGATGGAGAGCAGCGACTCCACAGGGGCAGATCATAGAACAGTCAGGCACAACGACTGGTGGCGGAAGCAAAGCAATGAGAGGAAGAATGGGCCCACCTGCCATCGCTGGAATCTCAGAAGATGAGGCACACAAAATGGAATCCCAGTTGGAAAAGCATTCCCAACAAGCAGTGCAAGTCCAAGAACAGAAAGCACAACTCGAAGAAACAGTAGTTAAGACACAGTGAACAAGAAATGAGGAATACACTAGAAAAGTTTGCTGCAAGCATCTAGCATTTATCAGAGCAATAAGAGCATTTGAGTTCACAAATTAAAGAACTTGAAGCTAATGTACTTGCTACAAGCTCCTGACAAAAAAAAAGCAAAAATTACTAGAACAAAATGTCAGTTCCTTCAAAACAGAATATGATGCCGTGACTGAGAAAGCTGGTAAAGTAGAAACTGAGGTGAAGGAGTTACATAATATCATCATAGAAATCAATAGCCATAAACTCAAGGCCCAACAAGACAAACTTGACAAAGCAAACAGGGAGCCAGATGAATGTGCCTCTGCTGCTACTAAAGCCCAAGTAGCCATCAAGACTGCCAACAGAAATCCCAAAAAGTCACAAGACTCTGTCTTGTGCACAGAGAAAGAAATAAAAGACACTTAAAAGGAAATACAGGATTTAACAGCAGAGCCAAAAAGCATTGAGAACAAAGCAGCAGAGGTCACAAAAAATACAAATGCTAGAGAGGAATCCTTACCAGAGATCCAGAAAGAACACGCTCTTCAAGAAGATGCACCCAATGTTAAGTTGAAACTTGAGCAAACAGATGTTCACACTGCTGAACACAATTCTAAAATAAAATACTGGCAAAAATAGAGAAGGTTTCAGTTCTATGCCCAGAGGATCCTGAAGCAATCAAGAGTCCAGACTCTACAACAAATCAAACTGCACTCCTGGAAACTCAGTGTCATGAAATGAAACCAAACCCCAGTGCCATTGTGACCACAAAAAGGGGGGGGGGGATTATATTTGCAACAAGTAGCAGAATTGGTCACATTTTAAAGTTTGCATGTGCAAATCCATTCTGGCATGCCAAATAATTCTGTGATGGAAACTTGAAGTGGCCACTTTGAGATTACGATTACAAGGGCTGACAAACACATACAAAAACTTAGACTGAGAAGACACGAGATACACCTTACACCCAAAAACTTGGACTCATGAAGAACACGACTGCATGAATCTCAAACACATGGAAGAACAGTCACCATAAACAGAAAACATAGTTATTGCCTTCAAATCTGGAAAATTCCTACTCTTTAATCTTTTTTAAGGGCGTCCACAGCGGCTTCTTGGAAAACTCTGAAAGACACAAGCAAAGCCTCGGCCCCGCATTTAACAAGGGGTCAGCTGGACAAGCAGCCTAACTCTCCCAGGTGCGCAAGGCCAGAGGCACACCATGGTTGGCAGCTGTCGTTCCTCCTGGGCTGGCAGGGCAGCTACAGCAGAGAGCGGCAGGCTCGGCAGGTGCATGGGCGGTGGTGCAGATGAGGCGTGGAGGCTGGGAGCATGTCCGAACGGGGCCACCACACCCAGGGTGCACGGGTGATATGGGCATGGCTCAGAATGCTCCCCAGCGGGGGCTTTCCTGGGGTGGCTCCTGTTCTTGTCGCTGCCAGCAGCCAGCAACCAGCAACCATGCCCAGAAAGAAGGCGGCTGCGGCTTTCATGAGCCACCTGAGCTGCGTGTGCAGTCCTTAGGCTGCGGCTCTTGGTCACTCCTGACCTAACTCCGGCCCAGCTTGGAGCCGTAGGGACCAGCAGGCCACCCAGGCCGAGTGAGCAGAAGGAGAATTCTCCCTATTCCGCCAGAGACCAAGCATACAGGGTAGGGCAAACCTTTTCCCAGTGTTTCTGCAACAGACAGAGCCACGTCTGTGCAGAAAGTCCACCACCAGGGAGCCCACAAGGCTTGCAACCATGGCAAGGAGCATCAGACGAATGAGGCCCTAAGGGCGGTCGTCTGAGGAAGGAGGTTACCCGTGAAGGCAGAAAGGTGAACTAAGACAGACAAACGTGGGGCAGCATTAACCCTCGTGTGGCTACAGACACACAAAACAAAGAGGGCATCAGAAAAGGTGGTGCCTCGCAAACACTGAAGAGGCTTTTTACACACGCCGGGGGCTATAAGACGAAACCGCAGAAGGGACACGTTTTTAAAACGCTGGGGGCGGTGGGTCACAGACCACAGTGCCAGATGTAGGAACCTCCTCTGGGCCAGCTTGGCAGGGTTCCAAGATCTTGACCAAGAAAGGGGTGAGTAGGCAGAGTCAAACACCACAGACCCCGGGAATTGGGTGAAAAGCAGGGAGAACGTAAGCACCTGCTAACTCGTGCAATTGGGAAAGATAAAGATATGTGATCATCCTCTGCTTCTTCTGGAAACGCCTCAGGTGCTGATCAAACCACCGACTCAGCTGTGGCTTCCAAGCACAGGTTAAGTTTGTTCAGTAGATGAGGAGGTAAGCACGCTGCTGCAGGTGTGTAACACTCTACAGATAGCTAACACTAAAGGCTTTTCTTTTTTAAATTTTTATTTATTTTTTTTATTTATTTTTGTGTATGAATGTACTCTCTGCATGTAGGTCTGTGCACCCTTGTCGTGCCTCAGAGGTCAGAAGAGGGTGTCAGATTCCCCTGGAACTGGAGCTCTCCTGGAAGTGGAGTTATAGACTGTTCTCAGCTGCCATGTGGGTGCTGGGGATTGAACCCGGGTCCTCTGCAAGAGCAGTTGGCACTCTTAACTGCTAGGCCATCTCTCCAGCCCACACTAAAGGCCTTTCAAAAGGCCTTATGGAATCCTGACAGAATGGAAGCCTCTTAAAGTACATACATATACATTATGAAGAGAGATTAAAAGGAGTTACTTAATCACAGAAAACACTTTGGTATTGGCTTTAAGGTCTGCTTCATAGGATGGAGCCCACACCTGACACCGATACCAGACCTTGGAACCTGAGGACGAGGGCATGGGGAGAGCCTAATATTAATTTTCTACTAAATAGTTATGATATTAATCAGACTCCTAATGAGTTTTTGTTATATTCATAGACCAATGCATCTCTCAACACTCACCAGAGAAGCTTCATTATTCAGCAGATGGAGATGAACAGAGAAACCCACAACTGGCCAAGAGGATGCAGGGTGCTCATCCCTGAATAGGACACCTGTAGGAATGAAACTTTGCTTGGCTCGAGGCAAAGACCTGTAAGACTTGTCCCGCAAAAACTCCAAGAGTCATCTGATATCTCTGTGGGCATCCAGTTGTCTCTGTGAGTTATCTGTAGCTCTGGAAGCTCTGGGATATTGCAGTGTTTTCTTGCCTCACCTATCTCTGCAAAGTTCCAGGACTGGATGGCCCCTTCCCTTGAGGTATTGAGCGAGGTATTGAGCAAAATGTCCCACCTCCTATTTACTATTTGCACAAACAAGAGCTCTGCAGTCCCCCCAGAGCCAAGGTGGCTTGCCCCTCCCTTCCACCTGCCCCCCACTTCCTTGCCCAGGGCACAGTAGCTTTTGGTATATAAACACACTGCTAGCATGAATAAATGACAGAGTTTTATCTCCCAGACTTTCTCTGAGTCTGTGTCTGTCTGTCCTTGGGGTAACTTTCTCATGGTTCCCTCCTCCCTCCTTGCCAGAGCTAAGCCTAGAGACTGTCGGCCTGCAGACAGGAGACAGCCTTGAAGCTCGAAGTCCTGTGGTACTGCCAGCCCAGGTCTAGGAGGGAGGAATATCATGTGGATTGTGGCTACACGTGATTAAAGGAACATCAGACGATAGAAACTCCCACAAACACCTATATCAATCTTCTGCCTTCAAAGGCTCAGGGATAATTGTGGAAAAGGGGACAGAATAATTGTAAGAGCCAGAGGCAGGGGGTGACCTTAAGGAAATAGAGTTTTTCATATATCTGCTCAGTTAACTGATATGAACTCACAGCAATGGGGATAACATGCAGAAGTCCCACATAAGCTCAAGCCAGACAATTAACTGAGTTCCAGTGGATGGATTCACATTGAAGAACATTTGGGAATCCAAATTAGAATCTACATGCCATATATAAATATAGAGAGTCATATATATATATATATATATATATATATATATATATGGCTATGATAGAGTTGACTAAATTAAGGTGGGGGCAGTAGGGTAGGTGTGGATCCCTGCCTGGGAGCTGAACTGTGTGTGTGTGTGGTCCCTTCCTATGTGCCAGATTTGTGACCATCTTCCTTAGCCTGGAGCTATGGGCCCCTCCCATGAGCCAGAGTTTTGCGATCCCCTTCTGTGAGCCGGAGCTGTGGTCCCCAGTCTGAAGTTTTGGACTCCCTACCATGAACCATGGTTCAATATTGTTCTGGTGGAGCTGATGGCGGTACAGGGTAGGGCGCACAGGACTTCCTGATGTTGGGCAGCAGTTTCAGTCTTCTCTGAGTGACTATGTTCCCCAAAGCCTCTCCCCTGAGGTCCCAGGTGGTGCATGGCAGAAATATTTTTGGCCAATCTGCTGCCCCATGGAAAAACAGCTTTTAACAAAGCTTCTTTGTTAAAGCAATACTTTCCAGCCCTGTATATTAATTACCCTCACCTGTGGTTGTGGCTCTAACTTGTGGAATTTCTACTGTATTTGATCTATTCTGGATCCTAGAATGTATAAAAACATTTTTTTGTTTCATCGTATGTCTTTTATATACTTCAGTTGCCAACTGATTTCTCTGGCCCCTACCTTAAACACACACACCACACACACACACACACACACACACACACACATGCATGCACACATGCACAAATACACATACACATAGTTCAGAGCAAATCACTATTTCTCCCTTTCTGCCTTTGCTAATAACTTACTTCTTCTATAAAGCCCCTGTGGACTCAGGTCCTTCTGAGCTACTCTTCTCCCTTGTGGCCTCACATGACACAATTAGTGGATTTACCACATTCCATGGTTATCTAATTTACCAACCAGTGACATCCAATGTTTCCTGAGGAACTCAATCATTTAGTTCAAACACAGTTTACAAATGACCAGTCTTTAATGAATGACTACTAATATTTCCATTAAAATGTCTTACTTGCATTTTTAAAGAAAGAAAACTATCTGTATTGCTTCTTCACACTGGTCTGAGTCCTTCCCATCACAAGTGCTCACCTTTTTAAACACAAGGCCTTTGGATGTCTGAAGTCAGCAGTGACTATGTGTTCTTACCAAATCTCTTCTCCAGCCCAGCACCCCATGTCCTCCAAGTATTCTTCACGTGTTGTTTCAACTCTGGACCATCCTGGACTCCCTTCTCTGGGGACAGTTATTTTTCCCTATGCTAATCTTAAAGTGCTTCTTCTTTGGTAGACTGTATGAAAGAAAAATTGGGTGGCATTAATAAACACAGGAATCTTAGGTATAGAAATATGGATCTGATACATCTGTACCATTGTGAAGTTTTCTGGATGATTATATACTTCCAAGAAAGAAACCACACGTCAATTTCAGCTCTTATCTGACCTCAAGTCCTCTGTGCAGATATCTACCTATAGCTAGAACAATCCTAAGCCTATATAAGGATATATGACCCCTACAGATGCAAGGACCTATAGCTTTTGCTTAGATTGCAGCACTGACTAGAAAAACAGAGGGGAAAAGAGAAAAAAATCAGAAAGCAAAATAGAAAGAGAGGAAAGAGAGAGAGGAGGAAAGAGAGAGAGAGGAGGAAGGAAGAAGAAGAGGGGCAGGGAGAGGATGCAGAGGAAAGGGAGAGGGAAGTGATGAAGAAAAAAACCCTGAGTTATGTGATTCATTGTTTATATTATATTGGGTTGTTTATCTGTGCTGTGCTGAGTACTCTTCCAAACACTGTTTAATCATGGAGCACATTAATACCTTCACCTTTCACAGAGGTTAAAAAAAATACAGTTCAGCAAGTAGGATCTCACTATAGTAAGGAAAATACATTGAAAACCAATATTATGATAAATGGACAATTACTCACAAATTAGTCCATGAAGTGCCTGTATGACACCTAACTACCGTGATTGCCTTGGAAGAAAGCTTAATAATAATATTCAGGAAATGTATTTCCTCAAATCCATTTCTCTCCTTTGTCACTGATGATCTCCTGGTGTTGTTGAGCAAAGATAAGGACCAGTATGGTTTGCAGAATATTAGGAAATGTGGCAAAGGTCATGCAACTCACTGAACTCTCAGGTGTAGGTGAGGTGTATGGGGTGACCACATGTCCTGGTTAATACCTGTTTTATTCAGGTGAAAAATTTTGAAGGTGTAAGTGTCTGTGTATAGTGTGTGTGTGTGTGTGTGTGTGTATGTGTGTGCGCACTTATGAGTATTTATGTGTGCTCATTTATGTGTCTATGTGTATGGATATATGTATGTGTGTTCACATATGTGTATGTCTGCAGAGAGATATGTGTGTATGTGTATGTGTGTACGGGAGGCAATGACCTTGGATGTCTTCCAAGATTACTCTTTGCTTAATAGATGCAGGATCTCTAAGTTAAACCCAGAGCACACTGATTGGCTAGTCTAGTGTCTTAACTTTTTTCCCTCTTGCTGTGATAAAATAGTCTCTTTTTTTGTATTTTTGAGACAGGGTTTCCCTGTAGCCCCAGCTGTCCTGGAACTCACTATGTAGACCAGGCTGGCCTTGAACTCACAGAGATCCTCTTGCTTCTACCTCTGGAGTGCTGGGATTAAAGGCATGGGCCACCACACCTGGCAAAATACTCTTGACAAAATCAACTTAAGGGAGAATGTATTTCTTTTTCTCACAGTTGTAAGGTTAAGGCTTATCACTGTAGGGAAGTCAACAGTGGACAGAGCTTAAGGAAGCTGGTGACATCGCATCTGTCCTGTTCTGGATCTATACAGTCCAGAATCTTTTGCCCATGGAATGGTCTTACCTACAATTAGGACCTATCTTCCGGCATCTATTACCATAATCAATGACAGTTACATGAACCATCACAGCTCACTGGCTGGCTTTCCTGGGAATCTCCTGTTTCTTCCCTCCAGAGTATTGGAATTCTAGGTGGCAGCACATCTGTCTGGTCTCTGTGTGGATTCTGGGAATTTGAACTCTGGTCTTTACACTCATGAAGCAAACACTTCCTCACTGAGCCATCTTCCTAACCCCTCTACTAAACTCAACATTTATACATTCACTATCAATTCCCAATATGGTAAATTACAGGGTCAACTAGTGAAAAAAAAATCTCATCTCCTTTTTGAGAAGAAAACTCCCAAACTTTATGCCACATATATACTTATTTACAACCAATGTCCATTACTAGTTCTTCAATCTTCCATATTATTGTCAGTAACATCTCACCATTCTCAAGGGAAAGCCTACTGTTAGTGGCTACAAAACAAGGGTGTTTGGCCTTTCTTCTTTCAGCCTACACTCAGTTTTTATCTCCTGTCTACTTATGGTTCTATAATTTGGGGTGTTCAACCATCAGTTCTGGGTTCAGAGATGCCATGATATGCCTGGATTCATCCTTCTCTTGAGCAGATCCTTATCCAGATGGAGGGAATTTCATGATTAATCCCCAATGTGAAAATATGGAAAGGCTTGAACTCTGTCATGTGCCTTAATCACACAGGGTACAATAAAGCATCTGAACACAAATCAAAATGTTCAATGTGCCATGACAGAAGAAAGCAGAGGGGAGCATTCTAAACAAAATTAAACAGAGTCTTGGGCTATTTCAGAACATGTCATCCATCACCCTGTAGATGGGATAGGGAGTCTGACAGCCACTGGAGAGTGAAGTGGGTTAGAGACAGCTGTGTCCTGGATAAGGAGAGGCAAATATCACAGAGGGATTAACTTGTAAAGATGTTATCCAAAGGGGTAAAGAAAAAAAAAACTTCAGTGGCAAAAATCAAAGCCAACTCTTTCTTTTCCGTGGGTATGCATCCTGGAGAGTCCACGTCCCACACCTGGTAGACCTGGTTATACTGAAACTGCTCTTAGTTGGCTACAGCAGATTGGACCAAACATTGGCAAATGACCCCAGAAAAACGAAGACACAAGCGAAGCCAAATTCATCTCTCTCGTTCTCTTTGCTCTTTCCCTCTTTTTCTTTCTCTCTTTCTCTCTCATCTCTTTCTCTTCCTTATTTTTTCTCAATAACATCAGCAAAGCGAGATGGTACTGCATGTTTGCTTGTGAAATTGTAAGGAGTCAGGTTGACAGCTTCCGCTTCCTGCTGCCTCAACAAAGAAAGGCAAACAAAGAGACAAGGTGATGTGCTGACCCTCACTACGGAGCCAACTAGGACTCATGGTTCATTCAGAAGCTCACGTGGCTTTGATACCTCAAGGCTGTGTGTATCATCCCAGCCCATCTACAATTTCTCAGTATTTTTGGCTTACTGTTTATACGTTTTTGTTTCTTACAATAAAAAATAACCCTTATATAACAGAAGAAGTCAGAAGTAGGTTTGAAATCTCAAATTGCTGCAACCCTTTGCCATGTGAATCGCCTTACCCCAATTCCAGGGGTGTTTTCCTCACTTAGGTTTCCCTAAGACACTTAGGGAAGTACTGAGCTCCTAAGGAGAAGGTAGAATTTGAACCATTGAAAACGAGTTGAGTCCCTCAAAATCATCTTCCATGCCAGTTATTGAATTCAGAACAGCTTTTGAAGTCTAATCTCGTTCAAGAAGAGGAGGGCAGTTCTCTGACTCTGCTGGACCACCTGATCTCGTCTGATCTCAGGAGCTGAGTCATTCCTGCTTAGTAGCACATGTGTGTGAAGACTGCAATTTCCAAAAAAGGGGGTGGGGTAGGCAAAGCTGAGGTTTCACTACAATCAATGTTAAATTCCTCTGTGCCAGAACCAAAGGATCCACAAGAGGGATGTAAAACTGAGGTGGGGTCTCGCCATCATTTTGAAGATTTCTATTGGCTAAGAATCTCTGTCAGTTGCTTGCTGAAAAACACAGAGACGAGCGTTCATCACTGGTACGTGTAGAGGGAAGTAATCATATGCAGTTCCTTTTACAGTGTGGGCTCAGGCTGTCTCTGTAAGTTGCTTACTTCCATAAGCGTTTTGTTGCTGATTATTTATTTTGAGTGAGAAGTCAAGTCTCTTCAGTGTTTACTCAGAGAATGGCCAGAAAAGATATTAGATCCTCAATTTGAATATCAGGTGAATGACAAATTTTTGTATGGGACATACTTAAACTAAACTATCTTTTGTTCATCTGAAATGAAAATTTTAACTTGGACTCCTGTCATTTTATTTGCTGAACCTGGTCAGCCCTTTTAGTTTGCTCTTAACACGTATTTGTTGCTGGCATTTTGTCTTTCTTTTTATTGTGTGTGTGTGTGTGTGTGTGTGTGTTCATGTGTGTGTGCATATGTGTGTATACATGGCCAGAGGAATCTTCCAGTGTCATCTCTCAGGCAACATCTATCTTTCTGAGACCGGGTCTCTCACTGGGTGCTACTTGCTGAGTAGGCTTGGCCGGATGGCCATCAAGTTCTGGGTGCCCACCCAGCTCTGCCTTACCGAGTTCTGAGGTTGTCATGTGTGCTGTCACTCCTGGCTTCTTATGTGGGTCTGGGGATTGCGCTCAGGCCCCCATGCTTGTCAGGCGAGCGCTTCGCCTATGAGCTGTCTCTCCAGCCTGGAATTTTCATTTCTCTGTCTAGTCCCATGTAATCCCCACATGGCATCCGACTCCTTTTTGTGCTCCTAATACCTACATGGTCTCTAGCACTTAGTAGGTGCTGAGTGTGCTGGGAAGATGTTAAAAATGTCATGGGGTGCTTTGTCCCCCATCTGGCCTCGGTATCCACACTCACATATGTTCCAACGGGTTTCCAAATGTGAGCGTTTAATTTCAGGAACGTCTCGTGTTTTATATTGAGGACTCCATGCCCACCCCACCCCTACCATGGCTTCAAGAAATCCTGGTCTCAGCAAGGTCTTGAAATCATGAAAGGTCAGAACCCTTCAATCTGTGCTGATTTGGGTCACCATTTCCTTGAGACTTCCTTTGCCTCTTTGATTAAAGCTGTGTTTGCCTCGCCTCCCACTTTTTTAGCAATTACACTAATTAAGCTAATTTTTCTTTGTTCTCTCTTTGCAATTTGCATAAATGGCAAATTTATATATAGTGTCCCTAATTCTCGTGTAACTGCTCTGTAATTAACAGGATGCTCAGGCTAAATATAAATAAGTGCAGAAGGAAAAACAGCCTTCTGCTAAAAGACCGATAAAAGCCGAGAGAAAGGAAGGGAGGGAGGAAAACAGTTTTGAGCCCCTTCTACACTCATTACACTTGATTGGGTCACAGTTGGGGATCCAGCTAAAGGTCATCTACTGCATAAGTGTCTCTGAGAACCCTGTCCCCAGGAGCAATAGCACGATGGAATTTGGGCCATTTGCTTGCCATAATAATAAAAGTACCATATACTTTCTCTGGGGGTGGTGGGGGATGACAGGAGGAAAGAGCAACACAACAGTCAGCGGCTGGGACTCTAGTTTCATTTCCTACCAGAAGGGTCACCTTGAACTAAGGGACCACAAGACTGAATCTTGGCTCTCCACACGTTATGATGACACTGTAGAACATTCTATAACCTCATCATCTCAGCTCCCAGATATGAAAATACTCTAGTAATGGCGATATGCTCAGAAATAGCTCTGGATCAAAATTAGGACCCACTTCTATAAGGGTGCACTGACAAATAGCCCACCCAGGAGTCCTTGGGGTTGCCATGATACAGGCAGCCTATGAATCCTGGTCTTTCCAGCTATAATTCCGTGACCCTGAGAGAATCCCCCAATGAGTCTGAGCCCAAGTTCCTTTTCCTAGGAGTGAAATACAATAACCTCATGAGGCTGTCAGCAAGATTAAAGAAACAGCACAAAACACCCAGAGAAGTGCCTGACTCTCACAGCCCTCAATGCAATTTAGATTTCTTTGGCTTGTCAAGTCTGCAAGCAATCTTTGCTGGGTTTAGGAGAATGGATGGCACTGAATTTTCAGAAAATGTATGTATGCTCCATACCCAGAATCTTGGGTGAATCCAGCAAGGGAGGGTGGAAAGACGAAGCTAGGAATGCTTTTGCGCAAACTGTGGGATTACTATGATAGTTGCCGTAGTAATAACATCAATGTTCCATTATGTTATTATTTTCACAAAGGTGCAGAATCAGCTCTGTGCTGTGTACTACTCCATGCACTGGGAACACAGGTATGATGGAGACTCTGCTCTTGATAGGAAGTGTAGGAAAACAGACAATCCACAAAGAGGGGATGGCTCAGGTGCTCAGAGGAGCTGGGGTCCTCCCTATAGACTAGGAATGTCCAGAGAATGTGGCACTCATGGCTTACCCAACCCATCCATTTTCTTTTTGTTGTTGTTGTTATTTTTTGAGACAGGGTCTTCCTTTAGTCCCAGCTGGTGTGGAGCTCTCTCTGTAGACCAGGCTGGTCTTGAACTCATAGCTATCCACCTGCCTCTGCCTCCCAAGTGCTGGGATTAAAGGCGTGGACCACCATGCCCAGCTTATAACCCATCCATTTTCAATGCAGAAAGATCCCTTAAGGTTTCTGTCCTAAAATCTTATTATCCATGCCTTTTAAAATTTGTGTTTTGATATATACTTTATGTTATACATATACTATATAAATAAGTAATACATGTACCAGGGGTGTGGCTGATCATAATGTTTTATTGATAGCAGAGAGGGAAGCTTGTTACAGGAATTTTTTTAGCATTCCCTGTGGCTGATGACTGTTACTTTAGCATGTTATGAAGGAAAGAACTCAGAGATTGTCAGAGTTCTAGAGCTGCCCCCAAACCTTAGATAAGCCAGTTCAACTCCATGAGCCTCATTTTCTCTGTTCATAGACAGAAACAAAAGCAAATTCCTGAATACTTTGGCTTTTAAAAAGTAAAGGAAGATTATAATATATAATATATTGTTATATATTATATATTATGTTTAATATATATATACATATATATATATATATATATATAGTCTATATATATTGGGGCTGGAGAGTTGGTTCAGTGGTTAAGAGCACTAGCTGCTCTTACAGAGGACCCAGGTTCAGTTCCCAGCACCCACGTGGTGGTCAACAACCATCTGTAAGGGGGGTCTGATGCCCTCTTTTGACCTCCATGGTCATTGCATGGACATCCATTTAGGCAGTAGTCCGTTCCATACCCACAAATGCTAATCCCAAGATACCCTCAAGTGATACATTTGGATATTTGATTCAAAAAGCACCATCACTGGTGTTTTATTGTTAAAGGTGAGGTACTTACCCCGTATCTGTCTTTGCTAAGTAGCCCACAGTCTAGATCTCAGCTGCCCACCACAGCCATGCATTTTCCGCATGGCATCATGGGCTAACAAATGCTGCTGGAAGCGGGCATTCTGGTTCTGCTCTCGGCGTGTGCTTCTTCTCTCTGGACCCGGTCCCCTATGCTTGACACGAACAAAGCCCAAGAACCAGGCCAAGCATCCTCTGCACTGAGAGCTGCTCTCAGACATCCAGCAGACCACCCTGCCCGTTGCCAGGATAAGTTCATCAGGGGAGCAGGGAAGCATCCCTTCCCTGGAGGAGGGGAGCAGATGTACTGAACTTCAGCATGCCCCACCCACGGCCTCTAGGACCTGGCCCAGGTGAAAGCGTTGTCTATTCTCTATTAATGCTATGTATAACTTTTTGAGTGACAATTTTTGTTTTGTGAATTCTAAGAAGGGTCTCAAAGGGGCCTTAGTGTTGGACACCATCTGATAGGCAAGCTTTTCCAGCTATCTAGTGAATATCATTACTGGTTTCTAAGTTTTTTGAACCACAAAATAATGTCCCTTCTTTTTTTCCCTGAGCATCTGACTGTTAGTTAGACTACTTTGGGAAATACTAATTTATACTGTCTTTTGTTTTAAAAGAACTTACAGATTTCTAGAGATTTTAAAAGAACTTACAGATACCTCATTAAGTAGGTATCAGCGGCAACTAGGCGGACCCAGGCTGGAATCAGAGGTGAACGTGGGGAATTCATTGCGATGCTGGGAGAGTAACTTTGGTTGAATTCGTGACTCTAGTTAGTGACTCTACAGTCTTGAATTTTTGATGGCAGTTGGCTTCAGAAACCACCTTTGGGGAATGTAAGAATGGAAAGGACATTCAGCGAGAACTCTCAAATTCAGCCAAGAGGCTGCACCAATGTGAAGGAACCAAGTGTTAGGAATCAGAGCTGACAGAAATGCCCTGTAAACTGTAAACGTCCTTTCCTGTGCTGGGTTAACCAGCAGTGAGGAGAGGGTGCCAGGTTAGGGGAAAGTGAGTGCCGCAGGGACCCAGCCCTGGGCAGAAGAACAGGACACACACTGTACGCTCCAGTGAATTTTGACTGTCAAGATTAAGTCATTGATTAGATTAATGAACCCTGGGAGCATTGGTGCAGCGTACTTTGTCTGTGAGGGTGTTTACAAAGAGGATGAACTGAGAATGAGAGGTACGTTTTGCCCTGACAGGGGGCGGCTGCATCCCATAGGCTGGGGTCTTAGCCGAAACAAAAGGGGAAAAGGAGAAAGCCTGCGAAGTATCAGCACTCATGGCCGCTCTGCTTCCTGATTGTCCAGATGAGAAAAGCTCCTACTGTGCTCCTGTGGCCAGGCTTCCTCCACCACGGTGGTGGTTTTACCTCCAGGAGCCATGAGCCAAAAGAGATCTGTCCTGTCAGGTGTCTGGTCACAGACACAATAGCAAGAACTAACGCAGATGTGTTTATCACGGCCCTACTTCCTGGTGTGGGTGGGGTCCATGGAAACTAGGGATGGTCCCGTAGCCTGGGGAATAGTAGCTGGGGGAAGATGGCCAAAGGCCGTGAGGATGAGTTGCCAGCTCCCAGGGAAGAGAGCGGTACATATGAAAGGACAAGCTACAGGCAAAACGACTGTTGGTGGAGGAGCAGAAGCCTCACAGCAGAGAGAGCCAGGGCGAATCTCTCTCTCTCTCTCTCTCTCTCTCTCTCTCTCTCTCTCTCTCTCTCTCTCTCTCTCTCTCTCTCTCTCTCTCTCCCTGTTCCTCCAATGTAAGTCCTGCAGTCACCTGCCCAGTAAACTATGTTCCCAGATACTGTCCCAAGATCTCTGAGACAAATCGAGACCAGGACTCATGGACTATGATCTAGAGGGAGACCAGATGTTTCAGTCCAGTGTAGAAATATCATCACAGAAATAAGCAGGAGGGATGATGGGAAAACAGAAGAAGGGCATCCAGCCTGGGCTATAGGGTGTGGCGAGGGAAGGCTATGTGAGGAATACACCATCTAGGTCTGACCTTCTTTTATAAAGAAGCAGGCATTCTCAAGACTGAAAATTCACACAGCCTGAAGGGGAGACGTCCGTCCCGTCCCCCCTTCCTCTCTGCAGGAGAGTTGCTGATTGGAAACCTGTTCACCAATGCTCACTCCCCCTGCTGTTTTGAAAGGTTCTGCTATGAGGGAAAATATCCTCTCTGGGGAGCCCCTTGGCCTTTCATGATTTTCTAAACACCTCCTCAGCAAAGTACCCAAAGCCTGCTCAGCTGATTGAGATTCAAAGAGAAAGCAGATCTAAATGAAGGGTCAAGGTAAAAAAAAAAAAAAAAAGTGTTTATTGTTGCTCTCTGCCATCCCTGGCAATCTTCACCAGAGGAATTTCCACAGCGTGCTGCCTGCCTGCCAGGTGGACGGGAGAAGGGAGCAGCAGGCACATCTGCTTAAAGGAAAAATGTGCGCAGTGGTGAATTGGAAGTCGTTTGATGCGCTTCAGGGAAACTGCCCTAAAAGCTCTTTGATGCATACCTCTTAATAATTTTCATTCCGCCTGAATATGGGCCATGGCCCATGTGATTTTTAAGATAATAGAACTCGTGAAGGGAGCTTGGGATTGTACTTCAATCCCCTAATTTATATGGAAAAGTTTACTCAGAGCAAACAAGTGCCCAGCCTAGGGTCACAGAGTATACGAATAATAGGAAGTATCTTTGCCCATCCCAACAGGAAATTAGAAAGGTGGTGGTTAGATTCTCAAGATGCTCCCTGGACCCTGGTGTCTTCTTAGTGGCTAGCTTTGCAAGAATTAATTTCCACGTTCATTTGCTGAACATATCACAAACCTGACTTTGTATCATATTTTGGATAAAATTCTATTTTGGTGAAAGGTGTAAAAAAAAGCACACACAAAATAAAACCAAAGTTGACTTGTCTTTCAAAACATCTCATGTAAGAGAAGTTGGTTTTCAAGTAGGCAATGATTGTCCATCCCAGGGAGCCAAGACAAAGATGGACATGTCAGTCTGTACAGAGCAGGGAGCACATGTGATCCTCACACCTCCTTCTGCACAGTGTGTTGAAGAGTTTCATGTCCACCTAGAACTGCAGACTGTGACCTTATCTGGAATTAGTGTCTTGAAAAATGTAACTGGTTAGCATGGCATCCTGCTGACTTAGGATAGGCCCTAGAGTCAATGAAGACTGCTACTATGAGGAAGCCCTTTGAGAACATGCACAAGTGAATGTCACGAAGACAGGTAGAGACAAGGAACAAGAACAGCTGGTACTTTCTAGAAATCAGGAGAGGATCGTGGGATAGATCTGTCTCTAGAGGTTTCACAGAAAGCATGGTCCTGTCAAAACCTTAATTTCTCACCTCCAGCTTCCAGAATGGTGTCGGAATACATTTCTGTTGTTTTAATCTCTGGTTTGTGGCTTTCTGTTATGGCAGCCTTAGAAAACTAAGGCAGTCTTCAAGCTAAGAGGCTTGGTTTCTTCTGCTAACATATAGGGGTTATGAAAGGCAGAGTCTGTCTTTAACATAGGACTATCTCCTACTTTTGTCTATCTGCTGCACTTATCCACACCATTTGAGCTCACACCAAAATATTTGTGTCAAGAAACTTCTGTACATGTGCTGTCACACACCCTCAAAGGAATGGTCTTAAAAGAGAGTTGGGACCTTGTTGAAGTGGGAGGTTTATGTAGCCAAGAAGCCGGGGAAGCCTCACCAGCAGCATCAAATCCATATTCAAGGGGGCAGCAAAGTTGAGCCTGGGAAGATGATGTTGATGGTCAGTTCAGAAAATCGAGGTGGAGATGAAGGTTCAGAGGGTCTGAAGCTATGGGGTTGGAAGTGTAAGACAGGGTTAGAAAATGAAGCTCTGGGAATTAGGAGGTATCAAAATTCTAATTTTTAAGTGTATTTGATGTACAGAGGTGATTACTCACAGGAATCTTTGATGAGTAAATATTTTATATTGTGTTAAAAAGCTTATCAAAGGACTTGATGCTGAATTCTGTGAATAATTTCTCAAACTTATTGTTGTTGCTTTTATCTTGAATATTTGACCTATGTATGAATAAAAGATGAAATATTTTATGGAAGATATATGCAAAAAAAGACACTTATGTACCAAACTTCTACTCATGCAGAAGACAGGTCAGACAGGTAACCAAGGGAAGCTTCCAGACAAGGTGTCCCACAAGACTGTTCTTAAAGGAGGGTTAGGCATCAACTAACAGAAGAGAGTCCATGCAAGAGAGACACTAGCAACAAAGGCTCAGAACTGAGGACAGGTCCTGTATACTTATGCCTGTGTGGTTCTATGTGTGCACATTCACCAAGGGCATAGGAATACATATGTATATGGGAGATATCAGCAAGTGTCTTCTCATGGCCTGTGGATTGGAGATAAGCAGGTTCATGGTTGGAGGGTACATGGTGATGTGGCCTTGAGGCAGCTGTCACATTGTATCTTCAGTCAAGAAGCAGAGACCAATGCCAGAGCTCCGTAGCCTTTCTCTAGTTTATGCAGCCCAAGACCCAAACATAGAGTGGTGCTGTCCACAGTCAGGTCATCTTCCTCTCCAATTAACCTTATCTAGACTATCCCTCCAGACATTCCCAGAGGACATCTTGATCAAGATAACCCCTAAGGAACACGACCAGAGGCTTGTCTCCTGGGTGATCCCAGATGCTGCCAAGCCAACGTTCAATAGTGACCATCACGTATCCTCTCGGTGAGAAACACAACTTAAAGCGGAAATGACATTTCAGATCATGGTTTCAGAAGCCCCAATTCAACGTCATCTGGAAACATTTCTTTGGGCTCAATGTGAGGCAGAACACCATGGTAACTGAAGTTAGTTATGGAGGATCATGCTGAACTCGTACTAGTCAGGAAGCAGGAGAGAAGTAACAGGGGTTCGGGTCAAAATATTCCGCTCTGGGTCCCACCTTCCATTAGTTCCACCTCCTTCCAATAATTCAAGTCCCTTTCAAAGATCTAACCCATTTATTAAGTCAGAGCCCATATCACCTAACAGAAACACCCTCTTAGAAACAGCTAGAAGTGAGTTATTAGTGAGCTTCACCAATCTCCTAGGTATATCTCAATCAAGGTGACTGTCAAGATTATTCATTACAGTTCATACAACAGCTTACACTTTATTCAAGTGGTCAACTTGTGATAATTTTTAATGAAAGCTCAAGTATAAAGGAAAAAACTGTGTAGTTGAGTTTAGGAGCTCCATGACTTAGAAGTGCTAGTCTAAACAAGGACTAATGTAACAGCACCTCCATAGGCATAGCTTATCCATCAGCAACAGAATGACTGCACACAGCTCAACGTTCTGGTTTTCTGCCAGAGTTATAATTTATTGTCAGTTCTCCTAGGAGTCAGGCATTTCACCAATAATGGAAGTTCTCTCCTTTAACTTTTATGTTATATTTCCTAGAACAGGGCTGGTAGCTAGATGCTCAGGGTTAGCTTACAATCAAATCTGCCCATCTAGAAAAGGGCTTTGCATGATTTTTAAAAAAAAATTTTATTGATGCTTTGTGTAGTATTTCATACATCATTTTCCAATTCAGTTCAGGCATATATCCCCTTCCCTTCCCCCCACCCCACCCCTACCCATCCCAGATCATGCATTCTGCCATAAGATTTCTGCATCTTTCTCTGCTTTTTTTTTTGTTTGTTTTCATTTTTTTTAACAATAAGTGATAATTTGTGAGTACAAGCATCCTTCATGTAAAACCAATTTGCAAGCCGTTGTGCCCAAACCCACACAGCTCATGGAAGTAAGCAACCATTTTCTGATTGGAGTTAAGCTCAACCTTAAAAGATGGAGTCCATACCTGGCACTGTTATTGGAGCTAAGAACTTGTGTCTAGACAGGTCACATGGCATAGGAAGAAACTTACCATTATTATTCTGTAAAATGGAAGTTTCTTCTTGTAGCACATGATGATTAACACACGGGCCCACAGCTGGCTGAGGTGAAGGGAACGAGAGACTGTAAAGTGTTTAGCAGTAAGTATGGCACCTTCATCAAACCCTTGCCTTCCAAGGTCAGAAATCATTGTAGAAGATTGTAAGAGCCGGAGGTCATGGATGAACACATGGAAACATAAATTGTAATTGTAACAGCATGCACAAGACCTACATCAGCTCAAGCCAGACAGAATCCCAGCAGAGAGATGGAGAAGTAGGTAAGAAACCCCAGCCCTAGTGAGGAACTATTGGCAGCTGACAGCCACTGGGAGGGGGACAACACATTTCTCTAAGGGTCTGATACTGTGCAGACTGACCAGGCTCCAGGGGTTGAACCACGCTGAAGGAGCATTTGGGGACACAAATTAGACTCAGTAGGCCTTAAAAATGTAACAGGTGCTAGAGAGATGGCTCAGCTGTTAGGATCACTGGATGCTCTGGCAGAAGACCTGGGTTTGGTTCCTAGCACCTACAACTCCAGTTCCAGGGGATTCAGTGCCATCTTCTGACATCTACGGGCATTGTGCCACATGGGTGCACTTACATGCAGGCAATGCACTCATACATGTAAAATAAAAATAATATATATTTAAAATAACAGAGGATATGAAATCAGCAGTCCAAAGAGGGTGCAGATAGGGAAGAGGGCCTGAATGTGACCAAATACATTATATGAAATTCTCAAATATTCAATAAAAGTCCTTAGAAAGCAAGCTGCTCACTAATAAACTGAATTTCTTGCCTGTGTAATTATTCTGTACTATTGCTTTTCGTTGAGGTTGGGGGAAGCAAATTCTCACTGCCAAGTTAATTTACTAAACAGTCGAATCAAGATTTTCAGTTCTTATAAGGTAACAGAGGCTTTCAGGCCACCAGAAGCTTCCTCATGTGAACTTGTGGCAATGGTGGCCCACAAACGGAGCACATGACCCATGCCCACTCAATCAGACAAGGACCCAGAGTGGAGTGAGGGAAATGGGTGGTAGGCCAGCCTTAGCCTGAGAACTGCTGAAAAGTAATTATGGCTGGATGAGGGAGAGTGATCTTCCTTAAGACATCTAGATAGGCTGAGTAGACTTGAGTGGATGATCTTGCACCAAAGGACAGATGAGTATAAAGGAACTTAATCTGTATGGCTGAATGCATGAGGCCTGGTAGGGGGATGGATGGATGGGGGAGGGGTCTGAATTTGATTAAGAACTGTGGTAGAAAATGTAAAAACTGAATAAAATATTTTTTAAGATTTTCAGTAATTTATTATGAAAATATGGATTCCATTTAAACTATCAAAAAGTATCACCATAATCCTGTTCTCAATACTGTCTACTGATTGCCAAAGTTTCCCCTAAAATGCTTTGATTTTGTTTATTCTGAATGTTGTTTATTTTTTCCTGTCCTTTGACTAATTTTATCAGAGTTACTTTCTCCATGGTTTCAATAAACTGCCTCTTTAAAAACTAAATATCATACTGTGTCCTTATTTCTACTTAATTGCTTTTTTATCTTTTTGTGTGTTTGTCAGCTTAGTCTTTATCTTTTTGCCTAACTCATAAGTTAAATATGTACTTTCTGGTGTTATAATTTTTTGCAATACACATATTTAAGACAATATATTTTCCTCTAAGTATCCTTTTAATTGCATTACTTAAACTTTAATGTGCACTCGTTTTATCATCGTTGACTTCTAAATTCCTATTATGATTGCTAATTTAGCTCGTGAATTATTAACTGTGTTTCTCCAATTTCCAAACATATATTTTGTTTTTCTTTGCATGATTTCACTTAAATAAGGGAGTAGCTGTCGCTTCTTTTTTTTTTTTTTTTGGCAATAAAGCAGAAGATTCCCTAAAAGAATGTATTGTGGATGTAATAAATTCATCCAGTTTATCTTGCAGAAACAAAAAAGCAAACAAAAGTTACTTCTTAGATAAAATATACAGCTTCCTAGTAGATGTGTATTTACCACTGATTTTAATTCTATTTCCATGGTCCTCCTACGTTTCCTTCAGCCTACATTTATCTCTGTCTGCCAGGGCTATAGTTGATACTGAGTTTTTACTTTAGCAAGTAACAATCAAATGTGCAAGCAATTTTGTGATTGGCTGGGAGAGGGTACACAGGAAGTTATGAAGAGGCCCTGACCAGAAGATGAGTGTGTGTTGGGGGGGGGGGTCACGTGGGTTCCCAAGGCTCCTGAGGAGACCAGACTAGACACAAGTGTGGAGAGTGACAGAAGAGGTGGACATCCTTCTGATGCAAGAATGACTAGAGCTTGGAGCCATTTCTCAGAAGTCTCCGGAAATCAGGCCAGTGATGGCTTCTAAGCCACTCTCCATTTCTACCCACTGTCCTCCAACTGAAGCAAGGTTCCCAAGGTTGCTTTTCTGTCACCTCAGACACACCCAGGGGAGAACACAGAAGGTAGCTGTGATGGAGTTCTCATCACATGCCAGGGAATGTGGCTGAGTTTGCTCTGACCCCAGAACTCCACAAAGAGCCAGCATAAATCCAGCTTCCTGTTTCACATTTCAGATGTGGACATTGATTGTCAGGCTGCTAATAATTGCCCAAGGCCTCTGCTGTGGACTTCCGTAATTATTTTCCAACCTTCTGGAGAAAGTATCCCTCCCGGTTCACATGTTGCCTAACCCTATCTATGTCTCTATTTTGGGATGGGGTCTTTGGAAGATAAATAGGTTTAAATGAGTTCATGATTATGGGGGCTCATGTGTTGGGATTAGGGGTTAGAGTCCTTAAAAGAAGCAACAATAGAGCAGAGTCTCCCCCCCCCCCCGTGAGGATTCAGTGATATGGATGTCCCCTATGGGGGAACTGAATCAACCAGATCTTAATATCAGAATTCCCATCTTCCAGAACTGTGAGGAATAAACTTCTATGATTTAAATCCATAGGCGCTGGTAGCTTGCTCTGACACCCAGCACTTCAGCCAGAAAGTAGCTGAAGCAGAATTTGTCCCTCAGGCCCCAATATATGGGCTCTAGCCCAAGCCCTTCTTTTGTGTATCTCTAAAATTAAGAGTCCAGATTCGTGTGTCAAAGGCAGCAATACCGAGTTACAAATATTCAGCAACATTAGCATAGCTGTGCAGTACTGTACATATGCAACAAGGTCTAACAGGCAATGTAAGCCAAAGCCACAGCTAACTATAACAATTCTATCAGAGTGGTTTTTAACTACAAATAACAATATTCAATTAAACGTCAGCTAAATAGTAGAGGTTTTTCTTTCCATAATAATAAGACGTCCAGAAGTGGCCACTCACTGAGAGTGAGGATTCTTCAGCACTGTTGGGGCAACTGATGATGCCATTGGGACCAGAGAGCATTCTTTTGACTGTTTCCACTCTTGCAGTCTTGGCAGCACTGCCACACATGGTCCCAAGAGGAAAATGCCCAAGGAAAAGAGAGGAACAGGTGATGTGAGTTTTTTTAAAATCCATGTCTATCACGAGGTAGGGAAGAATAATTCCTAGATACTTGCCCCAACTCAGGAAACCTCTATGTCCCATTGGCCTGCACTGCTTTGTTCCCTAGGCAGACTACAGAGTAGGGACCTGGAATTATCACAGCTTTTCTAGGGATGAAGGAGAGGCTGGCGGATGGTAGTTGATTCAGAAACCAGCATGTCTACTATAGGATCTCCATTCAGTAGGGTCGTATTTCTGCCTGTTGTATTGTGTTTACTATTGGCTGATTTATTAACACCTGTGATTACTTTAGGGAGCAATTAACTTATCACTTAAAAATTGTTGATTCAATATTATCCAAAATGTTAAGATGAAAATAAGCTTGCCATACAATTATAATAATTATAATTGTTATTTATTTAGGATCTATTTTTCCAATAAGTTCCAGAAGGTAAGGGGGAAAAAAGAAATAAAATTTTGCTGTATTACTTTAAAAAAGAAAGCAAACAATCTATTCAGGTTACCAAAGAAATATTTATTGAAAATATATTTCATCTCAAGCTATGTACTCTTAACATAGAGATAAACATAAATTACTGTAGATGATGATGATGATGATGATGATGATGATGATGACAATGACAAAGACATTGGTGGTAGTGGTGATAAGGGATTCCTTTTAGGTAGGAGAAAAACTAACATTCTCTGATTGCTATTAGACATCTTTACCTCTAGGGGAGGCAGAACAGTGCCTAGAACATTTATTATGTTTGCACTTGCTCCAGTCTGCCTCAGGCAAGGAATGAACTGTATGTACTAAAATGTGTGTCCGTCCATGCAGAGTTCATGAGTCAAAGCAGACAATCACTATGATGCTATAATTCTGGGAAACATCATATTTTTCTGGTTAACATCACAGACCCCAAATTTCATAGATTGTAACATTCCAGGTCCTCCATTTCTGGGTTTAAATAATATTATGACCTTCTCCCAGCTTCTTAGGCTGGGATACATTGAAGTCATACCCCAATTAGAGTCCATGCAGGGAGAGGAGCCCCACAGCTGAGATTCCAAGACAGCATTCGGGGGCTCAGGTACCTGCCTGAGAGGTATGCAGAGGTTCCTGGGAAGAGCCAGCCAGACTCAAGCCCAGACAAGAGCAGAGCAGAGGGTCTGCCCCTGATGGTGAGAGGATCATTGGCAAAAGAGTTTCAGAGTGAGGAAGGAGATCGAGGAAGGGACGCAGAGCACCACAGGGTAACAGCAGGAACAGCTGTGTAGAAGCAGTCACCATGAGCTGGACTCCAAACCTCATCCTACTTCAACCCTGCATGGCAATTGAGGAAGAGAAATGTGAAAGAATGTGCTAGACAGCAATGAACAGCCCCATAAACTATTTGTGCTGGTACAGTCCTGGTAACTTCATCTTGGGGATAATCAATAGCTGTCTAGTTGAACTTAAGGCCTGCTCAGTGGGAGAGAACTCGTGTGTGGTACAATAAACATAGCCAAGTACACATTGCTGGAGGTGTCACAGACCCCAGAGAAGAACCTACTTCTGTCACATCCCTAAACCAGCATAGTTTCTTGCTGAATTCTAAGTGTGTATCCTTATATTTCCACACAAGTGTACCTCACACCACTCATCAAAGAAGCTACATTTTACAACAGATGGAGACAATTGCAAAGTTCACAACTGGTCAAATACAGAGAGTAAGTGTGTGTGTGTGTGTGTGTGTGTGTGTGTGTGTGTGTATGTGTGTGTGAGGTACCCAGCTCTAAGTGATGCATCTACAATGCAAATGGCACCTAAGTCTCAGGGAACATCACAGAAGAGGGGGTAGAAGAACGTGGGAGCCGGAGGAACAAGACACCTGATGTTAATTAGTTAGTGCATTCCAGGCATGATCAGAAAGCTGCATCAATGAAATCCTCACATTGTAGTAGGCTAATGAGATCCACATAATGACAAAACCAGTTTAAATACCAGGGGCCCACCTCAAGATGAAGAGCTACAGACCAATCAATGGATGCAGAGAGAGGGAGAATGAGTTTTCTCCAGGGATGAGCTCCCTGAGAGGTTATCTAATCCCAGGTGGACAGGTAGCCCTAAGCATATATACACATGAGCACTACTGAATTGACTCAGTGCATTATATATGCATATATGTATATTTACAAATACATGTATGTATTAAAAAACAAAGAGAGGGAGTGAGGTAACTTGGGAGGAGTCAGTGGGGGGTTAGAGGGATTGAAATAATGCAAAGAATTTACTTGAGTATGATATTTCTGAAAATAATTTTTGGTGAAGAAAAGAAATGGGCTTAGAAAGGAACAGAAATGTTTTTCAAATCAGGATTTATCTTCATTTGAGTTCCATCCTGGATACTGAGGTTATTTGCAAACACTTGTTAGCTTGGAATGGCTTACTCAAATGGGAATCATGGGAGATATTCCAGGAAAGGAAATGAGGTCAGATGGTGATGGATGAGGGGTGACCACAGCTTCTCGAGAGAAGACTCCCTTCATCCATCTTTTACTCCAATCACCTGGCAAGTAGCAGGCAATCAGAATAAAAATGTGGACAAATGTGGACAGTTTGGCAAGTAAGATTTAAGTGTCAGAAGAATGGTCTGCGTAATGGGTAAATGGATGGAAAGAATGCCTATGGTATTAGCTGGCAAGCTATGGGCTCAATTTACAGGTAGTAGAGAGCCTGCAAAGTTTCTCAAACCAAAATAATGACAGGAGAACAGCACTAGTATGATTAACTTGAAAGAAACATAAAAATTCTTCATTCCTAAGTCCCATAGGGCAGCTTCTGATTGCACCCACAAGGGAGCCCTGGGCCTCAGCTTTGTCTAGGATAATGATTTGGGCTAGGGGGTCGAGGATTCTGGCACAGGCAAACAGGAAAGCTGGGAGCTGAGAGTCCAACCCAAATCATTACTCTAGACATCCTCCTACCTTCTCAGGCCCATGCAAGCCTGGGCTCAGGCCCTTGTCTTTCTGGATCTGCTGCCTTGAAGTCTCTTTCTGGCCCTGTGTTCTGTCTTCTGCCTGTGGCCAGCAGCTTCACTGAGCTGCTTCTCCTCAGATATGACTGTCGCTCCTCTCCCTTCTTCTGCCTGTGGCCAGCAGCTTCACTGAGCTGCTTCTCCTCAGATATGACTGTCGCTCCTCTCCCTTCTTCTGCCTGTGGCCAGCAGCTTCACTGAGCTGCTTCTCCTCAGATATGACTGTCGCTCCTCTCCCTTCTTCTGCCTGTGGCCAGCAGCTTCACTGAGCTGCTTCTCCTCAGATATGACTGTTGCTCCTCTCCCTTCTCCATTGGACTTGGTACTTTAAACTTTTGCTTTCAAACCATCTTGTCATATTCTAAGACAGTTATTTTTAAAATATTTCCCAGAGTTGTAAAATATATCCCATGCCCGGCATGGCTGTCAGCACCTCACTGTACAGGTTATTCAGGAAAACAGAGCAATTGCAGTAAAGATACACTTAGAGAGGGAAGATCTAGAACAGACATCATATCTGCAGGAACAAAGAGCAAGCAGGCTCTTTGGTTGGTACACAGTGATATTTACAAAACCAGAAAGACCAGTTAGAATGGAGGTATACCTGACTCGCCATTAACTAAAGGGTGAACACCTTGAAAAACCATGTAGGGGAAGGAAAGGAATGTGCTTATGTGTGTTTTGTATGTATATGTGCCTTGCATGTATATGTGCCTTGCATGTATATGTGCCTTGTATGTATATGTGCTTTGTATGTAGTGCTTTGTATGTATATGTGCCTTGTATGTATATGTGCCTTGCATGTATATGTGCTTATGCTTTGAGAGCCTGGTTCTTGGCTTGTGCCACTATTTTTAAGGATATGCACACTTTGGCAGGTAAGATTTAGCTGGTGAAAGCGAGCTCCTAGGTGTAGATCTGTGAAGTTTACACTGGGCCCGTTTCTTCCCTGAACCTCGGCTTCCTCATTTGTTGTACCGTAATTAGGCTGTTACCCCACCTCGCACTCTTACAACCGCACATTGGGCTGCTCCCACTCACCTGCCTGCCTCACCATGGTGAGCTGAAATCCCGTGGAAACTGTGAACTCAGTTAAACCCATCCTCCTTTAGGTTGTTCCAATGTGGTATTTTTGTCACAGTAATATAAAAGTGACAAAGACAGAAAGTGGGTGCCAGAGAAGTGTGTGTGTGTGTGTGTGTGTGTGTGTGTGTGTGTGTGTGTTGGGGGTGATTGCTATACAAACCAGACCATGTCTTTCTTTAGCCTTTGGGATAGCATTATAACAAAAATGTGGAAGAATTTGGATACATAGGTTTGAGATGCCTGAGAATGAGCAACATGGAAAACAGAATATCTGGACTGAATGATAAAGTTGAATAACTGAACCACTGAAGCAAAGAATATGAAAGAAGTCTTAAAAACACAGTAATGCAGGAAATGTGAAAAGACACCATGAAAGGAACATTTTTATGCATCATAGGCATAGAGGAAGGAGAAGAATCTTAGTTTACTAGCATTGATGAGATCTTCAACAGGATTAGAGTGGAAAACTTCCCTAAATTGAGGAAATACATATCCATACAGAGGCAAGAAGCACACCAAACACCAAATAGACAGAACCAGAGCAGAAACTCCCCTTGGCACATAATTGTAAAGGCACTAAGTGTACACAACAGAGAGAATTCTGAAAGCTGTAAGAGTATAACAAGTTACATTGAAGAAGTCCATCAGAATCATAGTTGACTTTTCAATGTAAGTTCTAAGTGATCACAGATGCTAACCCAGAAAAGGTGTCTATCATAGTTGAAAGGGAAAGAAAAATCTTCCAAGATACAAATAAGCCTAAAGAATTCATGTCCACAAAACTGGTCCTACAGAGACTACTGAAAGCAATGCAAAGTACTGAAGAAAGGAACACCCATACCCAGGAGGCTACAGAATGAAAACAAATGAAGGTATAATTATGGGAAGACAAAATAGGAACAAGACCACAAATAGAAATTAAAATGAACGTAACCAATACAAATCTTTCAATAATAATTGGGTCTGGAGAGATGGTTGAGTGGTTAAGAGCACTGGCTGCTCTTGCAGAGGATCCAGGTTCAATTCCCAGCACCCACATGGCAATTAACAACTGTCTGTAACTCCAGTGCCAGGAGAATCCAATGCCCTCTTCTGACTCCCCAGGCATTGCATGACATGGGTGTATTTACACACATGCAGGCAATAGACTCATAAATAAAATAAAAATAATAATAAAATGTTTTCAATAAAAATATTTCAATAATAATTTTAAATACCAATGGCCTCAACTACCCAATCAGAAGACACATAGTAGTTGAGTGGATTAAGAAACAAATCAATAATTTTATTGTCTGCAAGAAATTCATCTCACCTTCAAGGATAGGCACTACCTTAGGGTGAAAAACTCGAAAAAAATATTCTAAGCAAATGGCTCTAAGAAATAAGCAGGTGTTGCAATTATAATACCTGACAAAATAGACTTCAAATTAAAATTGATCAGAAGACTCAAAGAGGCTTACTTCTTTCTAATAAGAATAATTGACCAAGAATATGTTACAATCATGAATATATATGCACCAAACTCTGCTGTACCTAATTTCACAAAAACATTATTACAGGACTACAGAACACAGATTTACCCCAACTCAGTTGGTTAGTTCAATACACCATTCTCTCCAATAGACAGGTCAACAGGACAAAGAATAAATAGAGAAACAGCTGAATTAAAAGATTCCATCCGGGGCTGGAGAGATGGCCTAGCGGTTGGGAGCGCCGATCGCTCTTACAGAGGACCCGGGTTCGATCCCCAGCACCCACATGGCGGCTGAGAACCGTCTGAAGCTCCAATTCCGGGAGAGCTCCAGTTCCAGGGGAATCTGACACCCTCTTCTGACCTCCGCGGCATTGCACGACACGGGTGCACAAACTTGCATGCAGACAGTACATTCATACACATACGGAAATAAAATTAATAAAAAAAAAAAAGAAAAAAAAAAGATTCCATCCATCAAATGGACCTAACAGACATCTACTGAATATTCCATCCAAGCACCAAAGAATACCCATCCTATGCAGCAGCCCATGGAAGGTTCTCTAAAATTGACCACATACTGGGACACAAAAGATACCTCAACAGATAGAAAAAGTTGAAATAATTCCATGCAATAAACAGACTGCAGTGCAAGAAAAGATTAAAATCAACAGCAAAAGAGTCTCTAGCAACTATATGAACTCATGGTGATTAAACAACACACTCCTGAATGATGAATGAGTCCAAAAAGAAACAAAGAAAGAAATAAAAGTATCCCAAGAACTAATGAAATGATAACACAACACAACAAAACCTCTGGGACACACTGAAAGCAGTCCTAAGAGGAAAGTTTACAACTCCACATTAAAAAATCAGAAAGAGCACAGATAAATAACTTAATGGTAGCTAGGCGTGGTAGCACACGCCTTTAATCCTAGCACTTGGGAGGCAAAGGCAGGTGGATCTTTGTGAGTTCAAGGCCAGCCTGGTCTACAGAGTGAGTTCCAGGACAGCTGGGGCTACAGGGAGACCCTGTCTCAAAAAGACCAAAAAAAGAAAAATAATAACTTAATGGTACAATTCAAAAGTATGAAAATGTTAGAGCAAACCAAGCTCAAATCTAGCAGATGAGAAGAAATAACAAAAATCAGAGCAGAAATTAATGAAATATAAACAAAGAAAACAATATAAGGAATCAATGAATGTAAAAGCTAATTGTTTGAAAAGACAAACAGGATAGACCCTTAGCCCACTTAAGTAAGAGAAAGAAAGAGCAAACCAAATTCAACGAAACAGAGATGAAAGGGGGAACAGCATGCAAAACACAAAATATCCAGAGCATTATATGGATTGCTTTAAAATCTACTCTCTATTGAATTTTAAAATCTAAAAGAAATGGACAAATTCCTAAAATCATGAAAACCACCAAAGTTAAACCAAGAAGAGATCAACAACTTAAAAAGACACCTAAGAAATAAGGAAATCAAAGCAGTAATACAAAGCTTCCCAAGTAAAAAAAGGCCCAGGCTCAGATGCATTCATGGACATCAAATTAGAAGACCCAAACACAAGTGTACACAATTACAGCCACTTGATATTTGACAAAGACATGAAGAACACACCCTAGGAAAGACAGCATCTTCGACAAATGGTGTTGGGCAAATTGGATTTCCACATGTAGAAGAATAAATCTAGATCCATGTCTATTATCTTTCACAGACATCAACCCTAAATAGGTAAAAGACCTCAATATGGAGCCTCAATACTGAAACTATTAGAGGACTCCATAGCCAACATCCTACAAGATCTAGATGCAGGAAAGGACTTAAAAATTATTTTGCCTTATTTTTATTTTATGTGTATGTGTGTATGGTGTGCACCTGGTATATAAGTTCACCCATGTCATGCAGTGCTCATGGAGGACAACAGAGGGTCTTGGAACCCCCGGAACTGGAGTTATAGTTATTAGCTGCCATGTGGATGCTGGAATTTGAACCAGGGTCTTCTGGAAGAAAAGTGAGTGCTTTTAACCATTATATCTCCAGACCCCCAGGAAAGGAGTTTTTAAGTTGGATATCAGTTGCTCAGGAATTAAGGTCAACAATTGCCAAATGGGACCTCATTAAATGTAAAACCTTCTGCATAGCAAAGGAAACAACCAATTGAGTGAAGAGAAAATCTTCACCAGCTAATTATCTGACAGAAGATTAATATTCAGAATATACAAAGAACCGAAAAGAATGAAAGAGAAAACCCAAATGACCCAATTAAAAATGGGCTATGGATCTGTGCAGAGATTTCTCAGAAGAAGTAACAACTAAGAAACACTTTATTTATTTATTTATTTATTTATTTATTTATTTATTTATTTATTTAATCTTTTGAGGCAGGGTCTCCCTGCAGCCCCAGCTGTCCTGGAACTCACTTTGTAGACCAGGCTGTCCTTGAAACAGAGATCTGCCTGCCTCTGCCTCCCAAGTCCTGGGATTAAAGGCAAATGCCACCACACCCAGCCAGAAACACTTTTTAAAAAAGTGTTCAACATCCTTAGTAATTAGGGAATACAAATAATAATAATAAAAAAAAACACTTTAAGATCTCATCTAACCTCAGTCAGGATGGTTAAGAGAATAATTGACAAAAATACCAAATGCTGTCACAGATGTGGGGAAAGGGGACCCTCATCTGCTGTTAGTGGGATTGAAAACTGGTGCAACTACTGTGAAAGCAGTATGGACAACTCTTAAAGACTAAAAATAGGGGGCTGGAGAGATGGCCTAGCGGTTAAGAGCGCCAACCACTCTTACAGAGGACCCGGGTTTGATCCCCAGCACCCACATGGCGGCCGAGAACCGTCTGAAACTCCAATTCAAGGAGATCTCCAGTTCCAGGGGAATCCGACACCCTCTTCTGACCTCCGCAGCATTGCACGACACAGGTGCACAAACTTGCATGCAGACAGTACACTGATACACATACAGAAATAAATAAATGCGGGGCGCGGTGGCGCACGCCTTTAATCCTAGCACTTGGGAGGCAGAGGCACGCGGATCTCTGTGAGTTCGAGGCCAGCCTGGTCTACAGAGTGAGTTCCAGGACAGCCAGAACTACAGGGAGACCTTGTCTCAAAAAGACAAAAAAAAAAAACCTAAAAATAAATCTATTTTTATATGACCTGGTCATAACACTCGTTGGCATACAACCAATGGATTCACCTTGTTACTAGAGATATTTGCACAGCCATGCTTGTTGTTGTTAATTTCACATAGCTAAGAAATGGAAACAACTTATGTCCCTCAACTGATGGGTGGAAATGAGAATGTGGTACATTTACACAACGAGTTCTACTCAGTGGTGTAGAAAAGCTAAATCATAAAATTTTCAGGAAATGGCTGGAACTAGAAGCTTCTTTACAGAGCGAAGTAATACAGACTCATAAGATAGCAGTGATGTGCGAGCATAGGTTCTCTCTCATTTGTGAATCTTAGCTCCAAATGCCTAGATGTAAATATATATCCTGATGGAGCCGCAGGAGCCAGGAAAATGGAAAAGGTGTGGTAAGTGGGAAGAAGGAGCTTGGGGGGAGGGGTTGTATGGCGCTCTTTCAGGTGAAAAGGACAAAAGTGTGTGTGGGGGGGGACCTAACTGGGGAGGGAGTAGTAAGGCCTGAAAGGAGAGACAGATAATGCTTAGATGGTCTGAAAATCCAGAGGGAAACATATTAGTTCAAAGTCCTGCTGGAAAATACACATGCAATAAACATGCAGGTGCACGTGTGTAGCGAAAGGCTGTATAACAAAAATTACAGCACCAGGCAGGAGAAAATTCCCTTTGAGTTGTTGGTCAGGGTAGCCCATGGCACCCCCAAAATAACACAGGTTTTGACAGCCCTTGATTGCATCCCAGAATTTGAAGGTAAGATCCTATTACTGAAAACAGGGCACACTTCTGTTCTTGGCGCGATCAAGCTGGGACTGACCTGGAAACCTCCCCGAAGACTATCTCTCATGGTTTCAGAGGACACTGGACAAATCGCAATGAGAGAAAAGCAATTAATGATCCTACTCAGGGGAAAAACCTAGTAAGCAACTACTAGCCCAGGAAACTGACAATTGGTGCAGTAGTGTCCCCTTTATCTTGCAGATAATCAATAGCTGTCTAATTGAACTTAAGGTCTGCTCAATGGGAGGGTGAACTCATTGAGTTTCAAATGGCTGGAGAGGTCATAGAACCTAAAGAAAAACCTACTTTTGCCGCATCATTAGACCAACATAATTTCTCACTTTATTCTAAATATGCATCTTCATACTTACAGATAAGTGAACCTCTCATCCTTCATCAAAGAAGCTTCTTTTTTCAATAGATAGAGACTTACAGAATTCCAGAATTGGTAAAATGCAGAGAATATGTGTCTGTGAGATGCTTAACTCTATGTGACACATCTTCAGTGCCTTCTATGTAGAGTGACACTGGTGAAGGGTGAATGCATCTCTCTGCTCTCACCAGAGAAGTTTCCTCATGCTGCACAGGGTGATTATTACAGAAACCCATAATTGGCCAGTGTGCAGATAACAAGAGGCTGTAGAGTACTTATCCCTGAATAAGACATCTATTTAAAACCTCTGCCTTCCAAGGCTTGGAGCTCATTGCAGAAGAGGCAGAAAGATTGTAAGAGCCAGAGTTGGTGGATGACCACAAAAACCAGCGCTTTCCAAACAGCTGGTAGGTTACTCATATGAACTCACAGCAAAGGTGACAGCACGCACAAGTTCACAAGTCTTATGCAAGCTCAAACTGGACAAAAACCCCAGCGTAGACATGAGGCAGGGGTGAGAAATTCCCACCCAACCTAAGGAACTTTTGGCAGTTGATGGCTGCTGGGAGGGGGACAGACAGTGTCTTACGGGGCTGGGGCTCTTGGCTGGCCTAGTGGGTGGACCCACACTGAAGGACATTTGGGGTCTCAAATCAGACTCTGTAGGCCATGCTGCATATATAAGAGTGTTGCTAGATTGGATGGGGGCAGCGTGAGGAGGCGTGAATGGGAGAGGGGATCTAAATACCATCAAACTATATTGCATGTAATAAAAATAAAATAGGAAAGAAATCTATTAGCTAAAAAAAAAGAAAGAAAAGAAAACTAAATACAGACAGGAGTTGAGCTTGATGGCACATGCCTTTAATTCCAGCACTGGAGAGACACAGGGCTGGAGGATATCTGTGAGGCAGGAAGCCAGCCTCTTCTATATTCAAGTTCCAGGCCAGCTGGGGCCAAGGGGAGCCACGTCTTGAAAGAAAGAGAAAGAAAGAAAGAAAGAAAGAAAGAAAGAAAGAAAGAAAGAAAGAAAGAAAGGAAGGAAGGAAGGAAGGAAGGAAGGAAGGAAGGANAAGAAAGAAAGAAAGAAAGAAAGAAAGAAAGGAAGGAAGGAAGGAAGGAAGGAAGGAAGGAAGGAAGGAAGGAAGGAAGGAAGGAAGGAAGGAAGGGAAAGAAAGAAAGGAAGGAAGGAAGAAAGAAAGAAAGAAATGAAAGGAAAGGAGAAAAAAGAGAAAGAAAGTGATTTAGAAAAAAGAAATGAAAATAGTAAAGACCAACAAGCAGGCTTGTAGACTTCGAATGGGAACAAGGATTGTATCAGGAACTGGACCAATTTCCATTGATATCGTGTGTTGTGATATGACCAAATGATATATCCATGTTCTGCCTGTGTCCTGGAAGTTTGAGAAACATTCAAGTGAAAAGTAATGGACGAGTTAACTTGTCAGGAAAGTTCAAGACAGCAGAGCAGCCAGGCTACAACAATTATTGCTTATAGAAAAATGTGAAAAAAAAACTTTTAATTCAGTAAGGAAAGAAGCAGGAATGTGATTAAAGCTCCAGACAAAGCAATGGTAGTTGTTGAACAGATTGGCACCATTGAAGAGAGGTGGCTCACTTTGTCCTGGGACAATAGAGCACACAGTGAGTATGAATGTGAACCTACTCATGAGTGTGACCCCACTTGTGCAAGGCTTGAGGGTGCAAAACTGCAAGTGCATTTGAAAGACTTTCCTTTGAAAAGATAGTGTCTGAAGAGAGAGAGAGAGAGAGAGAGAGAGAGAGAGAGAGAGAGAGAGAGAGAGATCTGAAGGGGTTTCCTGCTGGAAAATGTCCGTGTAGAAAGTTGTTCCTGGGTTTCTGCTGCACAGGGGTCAGGAGCCACCACGGTCATGGCTCAAGGGGACCCAGCCATGTCTCAAGCTCACAGAAGGTTTGCTGTCATCCCAATAGTGCTGATTTTGCTGGCATGCTGATATGGTAAGATGTGGGTGGCTGTGAACTCTTACACCAAGGAGTCAGAGAAACGCAAATGAGGCAGTCGGTCATGTTTCCAGTAGGATTCTCTGCAGGAAACTCCTGAGCAGTCTGTGCATGAAGGTGTGGCGTAAGTTTCAGTGGAGACTCCAAAACGCTGAGGTGCCAGGAACATGGAACATCTCCTGAGGAAAGCTGCAGACACTTAGTGAAGTTGTTAAGAGACAGCCCGTGTGTGTGTGTGTGTGTGTGTGTGTGTGTGTGTGTGTGTGTGTGTATGTGTTACAGGTGGTGTGGTGTAGGTCTACCCAAGGCCATCAGAGTTCAGATCGTGCCACCGTGTGCCCTGGGTGCTGCACATGGATGACAGGAGTTCATGTCCTTCTTGCTGGGGTTTGGTCTTGTTTTGATCTAATCTTTATTGACCTCCCATTCTGATCTTTTGGGGTATTGATGTTTATCCTGCACCAGTGTGTATTGAAATTTTATAACCTGTTCAGTTTTACAGGGTCTAACACTTGAGACTGTCTTGAGTATTCAGTGCTCAGTTAGTGCTTTTGGACATAGTCCTAATGAAACATGAAAAACTGAACCAATTGTTAGTAGTTCCTTAGAGTGAGATATAAAGAGCATATCAAGAAAGAGAGTTGTTGGTTGGGAATGTTTGCTAAGATACTAAGAGATAAGAGACACCCGTGTGTCTGTCAGGAGGAGCTGCAGACTCAGTGGTGTTCAGAGATGGAAAGGATGAGCCTACCATGTCTAGCTCATGTTTTACACTGAGAAAGGCCCCTTAGTGACATTTCTGACAGGTAGGTGTCAGAGCACCCTCAGAACAGTACTAAGCATTGAGACCAAGCTCCTTGTCTTGCATCACAGCCCATTTAGTTGGATTTTTCTGTCCAAAAGTTATTTTCCCCTAGATTGGACCAAATCTCTCTTCATTTCCTCACAACCTGTATTGCTCCAATTTCCTCTATATTGTGCTGCAAAGGACATGGCCTTTTTCTTCTTAACCACCAGCTTTTGGTGGCCTTGAGACCATCACTGTTCTGAACTGCTCAGACTCTTAGAAAGTCTTCTCCTCCATGGAGCTTCACTGTTCTCCCTCATCCCTTGGGGTCCTCTATACTGTTCTTGTTTCTACCCATGGGGCAACCCACCAAGGCTTGATTGCACAGAGCAGCAGAGAGGAGAGAAGATATGGATTCAAGAGAGAAAAGAAAGATGAAAATCTAGACAACTCTTCTTTGCATGTGGTATTTGCACATGGACTTGTAGCTTTGGGGGATGAGGTAGGTACCCTGGACCCCACTTCATCTCTTTATTATTGTATCCCTTGACCAAAGGCATATCACTCTCTAGTTTCCTCTTATGAAGACTAGACCTGATTGTAAAGTCTTCATGGTTAATTGTTCTTTTGATAAAGATGTACTGGCCCTCTTTGTCTCTTCTGATTACTTTTACTTTGAAGTCTATTTTGTCTGATATTAAAATAACAACTCCTGATTTCTTTTTTTTCTTTCTCCTGCTTTCTTTTTGATACCAATTGCTTGGAATATTTTTTCCATCCTATCCTTGAGAGTGAGATGTGTTTCTTGTAGACAGTATATAAATGGGTTCTGTTTCCTAAGCCATTCTCCCAGTCTATGTCTTTTGATTGGGGAGTTTAGTCCATTAATATTTAAGGTTATAAATGAAAGATATGTGTTGCTTCCTTTCACCTTATTATCCATTTGCATTTTTGGTCTAGGTTTGTACTTTTACAGTTATGCTTTTATTAGTTTTTACAATCATGAATATATATGCACCAAACTCTGGTGCACTGAACTTTATAAAAACAATTCTACAGGACCTCAAGGCACAGATTAACCCCAGCACACTCATAGTAGGGGTCTTCAATACCCCACTGAGCCCTTTGGAGAGGTCAACTAGACAAAGACTAAACAGAGAGACATCTGAACTGAACGAGATGATAAACCAAATGGACCTCACAGACATCTACTGAATATTCCACCCAAAAACCAGAGAATACACTTTCTATTCAGCACCCCGCAGAATATTCTCCAAAATCGACCACATACTGGGACACAGAAAAAAAATCCACAAAAATACAAACTATTGAAATAATTTCATGCATTCTGTCAGACCACAGTGCAATAAAGCTTAACATCAACACCAGGATAAGCCCTACTATCGACAAGAACACATGGAGACTAAACAACACTCTCCTGAATAATGAATGCGTCAAGGAAGAAATAAAGAAAGAAATAAAAGCATTCCTGGAAGACTAGTCCTGATTCTGACTTTAAGCCAAAGGATATTTTACTACTTCTTTCCGTATTCAGTACTGTAGGCAGGGGTATTAGCAAGTAAAAGCGGGCAATTAAAGCTGGGTACAAAACCTATAAGGAACTTACATTTAATAAACACACAAAGTGTGGAGCCTCTGCTCCACAGAGCTGCCAGGGAATTGAGTCTGCCCTTACAAAGAAAGGAGATGATGTTGCTGGATTTAAAAAAAAATATTTATTTATTTTATTTATTTATTATTTATTTTAGGTGTATGAGTAGGTTATCTGCATGTATATAAGTGCACCCGCATTGTGCAATGCCCACAGAGGTCAGAAGAGGGTATTAGATCCCCTGAAACTAGAGCAACAGAGGGTTGTTAGCTGCCATGTGGGTGCTGAGAACTGAACCTGGTTCTCCTGCAAGAGCAGCCAGTGCTCACACCTGCTGAGCCATCTCTCCGTCCCTGACTTTTTTATAACTTTGTTCCTTTAAATTGACATGGATATTTTGTATTTTGGAAAAAAAAATTCCTTCTGTCCATTGAGAAGAAATTGTAAAAAAAAGTGATGTCCCCTTCTTATGTTTAATTCAGATTTCCATTTGTAATTTGATGAAATGAAATTTAATTTTATGTCATGAAATACATTCTGTTTTTCCTTTTCAGCCAATTTGTTAAAACTTAGCAGACATTTCTGACATTAATGCACTTGTGGACTAGATGCAGATATACATACAGATGTAGAATCTGGTTTTGGTTTGAAAATTAGTCCTATTCCTCCAGTTGACAACAAAGGATTATGATTTTGAGAAATGTGATCTTGGTGTGCTTAATATTTAAAATCCATTCATGCTTTAAAAAATGAGTACCCCAGGGCTGGGGAGATGGCTCAGAGGTGCAAGACATGGCACACAAAAGTGAGGACCAGGGTTGGAAGCCCATGACTCACGTAAGTGCTGCCCACCTGTAATTTCTGGCCTCAGAAGGCAGGGACAGATCTCTCTCTCTCTCTCTCTCTCTCTCTCTCTCTCTCTCTCTCTGTCTCTCTCTCACACACACACACACACACACACACAGATGGAGAAAACATGGCCAGCCTGCATGGGTTCTTGCACGACCATGCTCTGTACATCATGGGCAGTTCTGTGTGCAGCACTTCAGTGAAGAAGATGGATGAAGAGAATGCAAGTTTGTTAGTGGGGCCAGAATCCAAGGAGCTTAGAAAATTCTCCCTGTACTAAATTGGTCAAGTAATTAACCATAATCTACTTACAGAAAAGAAGGAGGATGAAGATAACCTTTTATGAAGCATTTTTCATGACAAGTTAATTTGTCTATGCTAATGAGGGGAAGCGGTCTCATTACTCTTTTCCCGTCAGAAGCTCCATATGTGAGCAGAAGTTTTCCATGGAATCCTCGAGCAGAGCATCTAGCGGGTCATCCATGCTGGCCTGAACCAGGAGGTGAGTAACGGGCAAAAACTGCCAGTAAAGGAAAAGCCCGTGTCCCAGAAAGAGGCCCAAGTCCAATGCGTCTGCTGCAGGTTGGCGCTCATGACAAGAAGGCCAGGACCACGTACATGTGGGAGTAAAAAAGACTGCATGGGGCAGGGTAAACCCAAGGAGAATGCCTGGGTTTGGACTGCAGTCTGGGCCTTTGCTGGCCTGCTGAAGTAAAGGGTTTGTAAGACAGGACAGACTGTGAGGAGGTGGGGTCAGGCAATGAATAGGAGAGAGAGGAGGGGGAAACAGACCCGGAAGGAGAGAAATGAGTGGGAGACAGAGAACGGAAAGACTGCTTAATGAAGAAAATACAAGAAAGGCAGTTGTGGCCTGTTGGGAATAACCTTCCACTTAAACCATCCCTTCTGAAGAAATTGGCCTTTTGCTTCCAGGTCCTTTGAGAAGCTAATTTGTTATATGGCAGGAGAGGAGAAAGTATGGCATGTGGACGTACATATGTGTGCATGCGCGTGCATGCGTGCATATGTGTGTGTGTGTGTGTGTGTGTGTGTAAAGATAAGAGTGAAACAATCTTAAGAGGTTCTGGCTAAATCTAGATTGTACTAATTGACAAAAATTCAAAGTTCTTTAAAGAGGCCAAGGTGCACACAATTCCCTCACTAAGGGGCCAGGGACTAAGGTGGACAGCTGGAGGTGCACGCGATTCCCTCACTAAGGGGCCAGGGACTAAGGTGGACAGCTGGAGGTGCACTCGATTCCCTCACTAAGGGGCCAGGGACTAAGGTGGACAGCTGGAGGTGCATGCGATTCCCTCACTAAGGGGCCAGGGAAGAGGTGGACATCTGGAGGTGCACACGATTCCCACACTCTGGTATGTTCATTCCCAGGGTCTCTGTTCCTCAAACTCACCTGTGTGAGAATCCATGATTGATCAACTGAAGTTTCTAACAGGATGTCGTAGGAGTTGATGACAGGGAGGCAATGGTGTCAGAAAAGCTCAGGCTTCAAAGTGCGTGCTGTGGACACACGAGGAGTTTGAGTTCCAGCATCCATGTAAAGCCCAGGCATGGAGGTGTTGTGTGTTCATAATCCCAGTGACAGGGAGGTGGAGACAGGCAGATCTCGGGTGCTCGATGGTCACACAGCTGAGCCTAATCTTCAGGACCAGGTCCAGTAAGAGACTCGAAAAGCAAGATAAATATCTCCTGAGGAGTACCACTCAAGACTGCTCTCTGGATCCCATAGACATGTGTACCACCATACGCACATGTACACCTATATATGCATACACATGGACATGCACACATGTTTCAGAGATTCTGACAAATATTCCTCATATTTCATTAAAAATTTGAGATGGATCACTGAATCAGGAAACAAAAAGGACACATTTGCATCCTAAGTGGAAGACGAAGGACATGTACAATAACTCTCATTTAATACTCTTTTTTGTACATTTATTTATTTATTTTTAATATATATTTTGTACAAGATTATCAAATCTAGACCCGTGTCCCCCCCCCATCCCCCCACCCCACCGGAGCTCTTGCATTCTGCCAAACATGCTTTTCATCACTTTCTCAGTCTTTCTCAAAATTCTCCATGTGGTAGTTGATTGTTTCGAGCAGAAGTTCACTGTTTCAGTCAGTTCTTGGATGCAGTCCTTTCTGTTGTTGTTGTTGTTGTTCTTTTTTTTTTTTTAAATTAGTTTTTATTGATGCTTTGTGCATTTCATACATTTTTTCCAATTCAGTTCAGGCTTATTTCCCTTTCCCTCCCCCCCCACCCCCACCCATCCCAGATCATGCATTCTGCCATAACATGTCCTGCATCTTTCTCTCAGTTTTTTTTTTTTTTCATTTTTAGCTATAAGTGATAACATCCATAGTACAAGCATCCTTCATGCAAAACCTATCTGCAGGCTGTTTGTGCCCAAACACCTACAGCCCCACCATCCAGTTGTCTTTTTTTTAATATTTTTTTATTATTATATTTTATCTTTGTATGTGTATGATGATACTGTCTGCATGCAGGTCTGTGCACCCGTGTCGTGCAATGCCGGCGGAGGTCAGAAGAGGCGTCTCGGATTCCCTGGAACGGGAGTTCTCCTGGAATGGGAGTTACAGACGGTTCTCAGCCGCCATGTGGGTGGGGGATCGAACCCGGGTCCTCTGCAAGAGCTCGGTGCTCTTAACCGCTAGACTATCTCTCCAGTCCCTTTTGTTGTTCTTCCAATACGATCACTCCCAACGGCTTGGACAAAGCTCAAGGGCGTGCATAAGAAATACAACTAGGTATTGGCACTAGCATCCCAGATGAGGGATACCATTCGTCGTTTGATTTTTCTGGGACTGTGTTACTTCACTTCAGCATGATGTCCCTCTAGCTCCCACCCATTTTTCCTGCAACAGCTCCATGATTGTCTCTTTTCTTACTGCTCAATAGAACTCCATTGTGTACGAGTACCACATTTTCTCTATCACTCATCAATTGAGGGGCATTTTGGGTTTGGTTCCAGCCTCCTTGCTATTGTGTGTAAGAGAAAACTGCCATAAATTATGACCGTGATGTAGTCTGGCGGTTGGGTGAGTCTTGAGGGTACAGCGGCTAAGAGTGGCATGGCTGGGTCGGGTGTGGTACGGTTCATTCCAAGTCTTTCAAGGGTTTCTCCACACTGCTTTCCATAGTGGCTTTAAGTTTACCTTCCACCAGCAGTGGATGAGTGTTCCCCTTTCCCCACCAAACTCTCCAGCACTTGGAATCATGCATTTGTTTCTTGATCTAGCCAGTCTTATGGAGTAAGATGATATCTGTAAAGTGGTTTTGATTTGCATTTCTTAATGATTAGATGATGTTTGAACAATTCTAAGTGTTTTTCTCAGCCTCCTCTATATTCGGTCCTCATTGTGAAGTCCCTCGTTCAGGGTCTTTGCTCCATCATCGTGAGTGGTCTATTTGGTTTTCTTTCTTCTTTGTTTTTTTGACGTAGTTTATGATATGCTTGGAAATCAATGCTTTGTCAAATGTGTTCGGCAGTGAAGGTGTCCGCCCACTCTGTGGGATTTCTCTTCACTTTCCCTGTG